>JARFJB010000156.1:860000-1402500 GCA_036346205.1 Vesta saturnalis | reverse complement strand
TAGCAAACTTTTGTATTAGGTGTTTACTGAACTGAATCTATTAAAAGTTCATTTCCACGTCAATATCGCTCTATACTATTATATGCTTCAATGCTGTCTTGCTACCTTAAAAGCATACATCTAATGTCTTAATTTCTGCATAAAACTCAAATTGTATTACCTCTCAAAATAAAGTCATTTGTAGGATAATAGTATTTATTCTAAAAAAATTGTCCATGAAAAATTTAACTTTCATTAACTTTGGATCATAACTAGAAAAATATTGCACTTTAGGAGTTACACAACAATTCACTTGCGCTCACTGCTTTTATTCCATAAATTTGGCAGACATTTGTGTTTTACTAAACTGTTACCTAAATTCTTAAAGTGATTACACTTTTCAATTAAATTATTATATTTATTATGAAAATGGCTCTTACAAACAAGACCTCGAGTACTTAAAACGTACAGCTTCGTTCATGTTAAGGTAAATTAACGTCTATTTTCTTTTTCCGAATTTCGTTAAATAGGTCCCGTTTACTTATCCAAAAATGGACGTAATATTTGCCTCGAAAATTGGAAATGCCTAATAACTGTTACGGGTGAAAGTGGCAGTAAATTTTAAGTAACAGGTAAGGAAGGAGTCGGTAGCCCAATGGAATAAAGGGGTGGGAGTGTCACTAATTGTGTAACAACCCTTTTTGAGTTGTATTAAAATGTACCTTAATTTAAGGTATTTTATTCATTCAGTTGTAACTATAAGAAAATTTTAATTATTTTTGCATTATTGAATTATAGGTATGCAGTAGGCAACTTAATTTGCATATCTTTTTACGGGTTCACAGTGCATATTTTCTTAAAGGTATACTTCCACTTCAAATTATTTTTCTTCTGATCATTTGATTTGCGCAACGCGTCATCATGATCATCTGACCTCCTCCGACTTCAAAGCATCCATTTTGCTTACTTCCTGATGGACATTACAGCAGGAAGCGTTGTTTTGGTTTTTCACCTAAATTTTGTGCAAGTGCCATTAATTTGATGGTAAGGTATCTTTTAACGCGTAATACTAAAAATTAATACATTTGGTCTTTTCAGGCACTTTTTTACTGCACTTTTTATTTTTTACTGTTACTTTAACTTTTACATTTAATATTACCGCTTTGGATTGAACAATTAATTTTACTGTTGCGTACGCTTTCATATTAGGATTGCAATTTTTGCATTGAAAATTTCAAGAAATGCCATAAATGGATTTTTAAATTTCACGAAGATTAATTTATAATATGGATAATTCCAGTTTTGGGTGTGGCTGATAACATTATTTCAAGATATTGCGCAATAATGGTGCAAGGATGACATCACCTTGGTTGACCGTTTCGTAAACATTTAGATACCAGAGGTTATTAAAAAATGTGTGTTCAAATCTTTTACAAAGGTATTTTATGTAATGATTTTTTTTTGTATTTTAAGGTTTTTACAATTAGTTTTAAGATATATTTTATTTAACAATATCACATTAACTGTTAATAAACATATTTGTACATTTTTTTATTGTGTTACATTTTGATCAAATTTTAGTGTAAAACTCGTTTTAGTTGTTCCGACATTATTAAAAATAACTTGGCGTCCGAGATCATTTTATTAGTATTACATACAATTTTTTTATTATTTATGTTCGGTGGAAGTAAGCGAGCAGATTTAGTGGTAATTAAGCAAATCAAAAATATTGAACCTCCCCTACTTAAACTACCGACTGGGACAAAGGCATTATTTGTGGTGAATGGTTAGTACTTCCAGTCAGTTTGACGATTTGTGTTTTTGGAGAACATTTTTTCTTTTTACATTTATTTCTTTATTTCATTATTAAATTTATTGTACCATTTACACCACTATTATTATAATTTTTGCATTCAGGATATCTCGTAATTCGTAAAACACAGTAAGGGTAAGTCCTACATTATATTGGGACCAAAATGTCAATATAGGGGTCGTAATACCTAAATGCAAATACTTCACAGCTAAATTACAAACAAACAAAGAAACTTGCTTACCATTTGTCGCAAACCAAGTGAAACCGTGAATTAAATCCTCGGTCCGATATTTTCTATAATTTTTGCACGTATTCGCGATAAAATAACGTGCTAAAAGACCAGATGATCGGTCAACAATCTTATTTATTCTATTTTTGCGTTACGTTAAACCTCTTAAAATGAAATTATATTAAAAAAATTCTCTCTCTTTTAAGTGAAGTATGAATATGTATATGTTATACCAGCAATACCAGGAATGTTTTCAATCTCCGGAATAACCGGAAGTAGTGTTTTCATCAGAATAATATCATTTAATTAGCGCAAAATAAAATCCCAAGTTTGTAACCAAAATAGTTAGCAAGCTATAACAATATCAATATTAAATATTTGAAAATTCACATCTCTTATACTGGTAACTTTAGAAGAAGCACGTTACTTGCATTCATAAGAGTTACTGGTTGTCTAGAAAATATAAAAAAACCAAAAAAATGCTTGGAGAGAATTTTGAATAAATCAATTTCGAATAATTGCTTAAGTTTGGCCGCTTAAATATAGGCAAATTATATCATAGTTTATTACGTAAAGAAATCTCTTTAAAGAACCTTTATTTAACTACGCATATCTACTTCCAATTATTTTATATTTTAACGGTATCGGAAATACATGTTTCTACAAAAAAAAAATGTATATTGTGGTTGTAACTGAGGCCATATTCAATTTTAAAAGTTTAAAAAAAATGCAAAAAACTGAATTTAATGCGAGTCATTGATTTCAATCTTCTATGTTAAAATTTCAAAATTTGCCCCCAAAATAACACCATTATTTTTATCCCCTGTATACTTATTACGTTTAAGAGGTTGTTTTGTCGACATAATTGTCTCGTGGGGCTTTATTCCAAATTTGATCAAAATCGTCCGTATAATTTCGGCTGGCGAGTGACCACAGACACAGGCAGACAGACATTTTGTCATAATTTATATAATGAGATATATCAGCAGAAACCGATTTAACAGATTTAAGGTAACAGATTCGGACAAATAGCAATTGCCCAATTTCCATCAACAAACTTCACCAAAAAAATTTATTTTGTAATATGAAAGGAGGTTTACTTCTTATTTCTACAGCTTTCACTGTTTTTTCATAGTTTGTTTTCTTAGGTTGGCGTATATTGTAAATACGTTTCCATTGACTAAACGCTTCCAATACATAAAGTTATGACGAGATGCGTTTTAACTAATAAGATAATCTAATATCTCCCTTAAAATAACAATTTATATTGAAAAATCCACTCAACGTTATCTTAAACTTTTTATACTAATTTTAAGATTGGTCTACTTAATTATGCATTAAGTTGAAACTATATACGTTCAACTTTTATTAACTGTAAAAAAAAATGTAAAAAGCGACGCTTATTAACCCTAGAACCATAACCATAATTTTTCACGCTTATTACTAACGCACGTAAAATTTACGTATGCGATGGAAATCACAAGTTAAAGGGGAATAAATAAAAACATTTAAGCTTTGTTTTGCTAAAGGATAGGGTACAGGTATTTAAATGTTAAAGCACATGTCAAATATCAAACAGGGGATTAAAAAAGGAATTCACAAATAATAAGATAAAAATTACAGATCGTTGAATTTTATAACTCATCACTACAACTTGCACAAATTTTCACTTGGTGCTCACCACATAAAGGTTTTTTACAGGCAAAACAAATTGTTGTTGTCATCCGTTTCTTTGATGTAGGACAAATTCCACAATAGGTCCTTATTCCTAGGTTTGTTCGTTCGCCGCAGGGCCCGGGTTTGTCGTTGAGCACTTCAGCCATGGTGAATTTCCAATCTGTGTCTTTGCCATTGATTTGTTAGTTGCTCTTGCAATTTTAGATAAAAACTTTTGTCTATTGAGGGAGCTTTTCTGTTGATTTATATTACTGTGGTAATATATAATGTATGAATTCAATACAGCTATATTCAACATATTATAAAGATAACATAAAGGCCAACGTTTAGTTTTTCTTTTACAACATCTATTTTTGCTCATTTGGTCGAATGTGTCAACAGCTCCTTTGGTACTATTATATTGCATAGTAATCTCAGGTTTTTGAGTATCACTATCAATGCTGTTTGAAAAATGCATTGTTGACATTACATAACGTTCTATACCTGCAATGGTATATGTTGTGTATGTTGGTTGAAAGGTAAAAATATCTGGTGTGGAACACCACACTAGCTTCCAACTTCCAAATGGGAATTAAAAGAAATTAAATAATTTTAATAACATTTTTACCTTACAACCTACATATACATATGCAGGTATAGAAGGATATGCAATCGCCTTTTTTTGCAACATCGCTAAATCGACTTATTAGCCCACTTTACAACTTCTGGCCATATATGGGTCATATATGGAGGTGTACGCGCGTGTGTATGTGTATGTGTGTGTGTGTGCTGTGTGTGCTGTGTGCGTGTGTGTCGTTGTGTGTGTGGTGTGTGTGTGTGGTGTGTGTGTGGTGTGTGTGTGTGTGTGTGTGTGTGTGTGTGTGTGTGTGTGGTGTGTGCTGTGTGTGTGTGTGGTGTGTGTGTGTGTGTGTGTGCTGTGTTGCGTGTGTGTGTGTGTGCGTGTGTGCTGTGTGTGTGTGGTGTGTGTGCTGTGTGTGTGTGTGTGTGTGTGTGTGTGGTGTGTCGTGTGTGCTGTGTGTGTGTGTGTGTGTGTGCAGTGTGTGTGTGCGTGGTGTGTGTGCGTGTGTGTGTGTGCGTGTGTGTGTGTGTGTTCGTGTGTTCTGTGTGTGTGTGTGTGTGTGTGTGGTGTGTGTCGTGTGTGTGTGTGTGTGTGTGTGTGTGTGTGTGTCTGTGTTGTGTGTGTGTGTGTGTGTGTGTGTTGTGTGTGTGTGGTGTGTGTGTGTGTGTGTGGTGTGTGTGTGGTGTGTGTGTGTGTGTCGTGTGTGTCGTGTGTGCGTGTGTGTGTGTGTGGTGTGTGTTTGTGTGTTGTGTGCGTGTGGTGTGCTGTGTGTGCGTGTGTGTGTGTGTGTGTGTCGTGTGTGTGGTGTGCTGTGTGTCGTGTGTGCGTGTGTCGTGTGTCGTGTGTTCATGTGTGCGTGTGTGCGTGTGTACAAGTGTGCATGTGTGTGCGTGTGTGCGTGTTATTATTATTATTATTATTATTATTATTATTTATTTGAACCGGTTCATATTGCACATTTTCATTTATCTATATACATATAGGTACATTTTTTTTAACTATTCTACTATCTTATACTAATTGTTAAATCTCCATCAGTTACACTACACAAGACATTGTTAATACACCATTTTTTCCTAAATCCGTCTATATTTTTCTTCCCTAAATGCCACGCGTAATCCATGTTTATTCTGAGTATCAACTTTTTTTTATATGACTCTTTGTAGTCGCTATACCTGTTGGATCGTAATGTGTCAGTGATGCATTTGTAGATAGTACTCTTAGCCATAGTAATTAGTGCATTTGATAGATTATACGATGGCGTTTTGTTTGGAAGGCCACAATACATTTCTACTTGAGTTACCGTTTTTAAGGTTAGTTTGAACACAATCATTTGCACGTAATTCCATAACTCAGTTGTTTTGTGACACGTTAGAATTATATGCCACGAAGTTCCAATTTCCGTAGGGCAAAAAGGACAATAGCTAGATTCTCTTAGTCCCGCTTTTTTTAAAAAAATTGTATCTGCTAATCTGTCCTTCGCGAGACGCCACGCGATGTCACTATCGGCTCCAAACGTTAAGCGATTATAGAACACCTCCCAATAAATTTCCTTTTCCGTACATTTTCCTTTTAACTTTTGATGAACGTTAAGGAGGCTGGTTGTTAGTGTTTTTTGGAGCAACTTTCGTGAATTTTTTGCAACTTTTTCTTTTTTATTATGCAAACTTGAGTATTGTAAGTCTAATTCGGTTTGGGGACTACTGCCGGTCATTGCAGCTTGATAATTGGAATTGATAAACTCTTTAATTTGATTATAGTGATCGAGTAAGTGCATCCGTTGGGCGGCATAACTTTCGCCTATCTTTGCCATCAGTGCCTCGTTTTCTAACCATTTGTCGTTTTCCATAAAGTCTGAAAGCGTCTTGAATCCTGCTCTGACCCAATGACTCACGAATAATGGTGGTTTACGCCTTTCTATAAGCTGACAATCTGTGGTTGGAATGCTTTATATCCTCCACCCCTTGGAAAATTATTCAGTTCTATTTTACAGATCTGAAAGGATTTTACGATAGACTGAACAAATGCGGAAGCTTGGTTGTATTCTACAATTTTCGAATTGATGAAAAACATTTGCCACGAGACTCCAAACCTGTTTCCTTCCATTATCGAACGCTCAAGCGCAATTTTCCAGTTTTGTCTTTCCTCGTGTTTAGAGTTGATTAGTTTTTGGACTGTTAGCAAGCGGAAGCAATGTGACCTTGAAATTAAATGAACTAATCCCATTCCTCCAAATTCAATGGGTAGATAGAGATCATGTTCGTGTACCCAATGTTTTCCAGACCACATAAAGTTTCTAAATAGTTTTTGAATTTGATCCAGTTGAGTGTTACTTAAGGGTAAAATTTGCAGACAATGCCAAATTTTAGGTGCAACTGACTGGTTGATAATTCTTCTTTTTGCAATCATTGATAAAAAAGAAACACGCTTTTTCCACCTTTCTAGAGAGGTAGTAATTTTAACCTTAAGATCTTGAAACGCCCACTCTGCATCTGCTTTTTGGTTTCCAGAAAATCTTATTCCTAATATCTTCATGAATTGACTAGTCCATTGGTAGTCGATAGGCCAATATTTCCTGTTTTTCGATCTACCCGCCCAGTATCCAACAGATTCTCCAGTATTAAGTTTTGACACGAATTACTGCGAAAAGTGCTACAAATTATCTGAAGAAGCGGAAAATCACTATTGTGAGAAATAAAAACGGAGATATCGTCCGCATACACGCTCACCACCAATTTAAAAGACCGATGATTTTTATTGTTATTATTATTAATGCCGCCAAACATCGTGCCTTTGAGGGATTGTCTACATGAGGAAAGAAAGGGTTCTATGGCTAGACAGTACAGAGACCCGGACAAAGGACACCCTTGACGGATACCTCTCTGAATTAAAACTTCACTAGTTAAATACCTGCCTATTCTTACATGACATCGTGCGTTGTTATATAAAGTTTTGACTGCATCTATGAAATAAGCACCAAAATTAAAGATTTTTAGGACGTGGAACAAGTACTCATGGCTTATACAGTCAAACGCTGATTTTTGATCAAGATTTATAATAGCTAATGGGCTATTCTGTTTATTAACATAATCGATCACGTCTCTGTGTAAGTGTAGAGTATCGTATATCGATCTTCCTGGTATGCCGTAACTTTGGTCAGGGTTAATAATCCTGTTAATAACATTGCACAGTCTTAAAGATAGGGCCTTTGCCAAAATCTTGTAATCAGTTGTTAAAACTGAAACTGGTCTCCAGTTCTCTAAATTAGTTAAGTCCCCATTCTTCGCCATTAGATTAATTACTGCTTTCGAAAAAGACTTTGGTAGTTCTTTCCTATTTAAACATAAAGTGGCAACTTCACAGTAAAAAGATCCAATTTTATCCCAGAAGGCAATGTAAAAATTTACTGTTAATCCGTCGATCCCGGGAGCGCTTCTTTTATTAAGGGATTTTAAAGCGCTTCTGAAGTCATCTTGTACCAAGGGGATATCCAATAGCGATTTGGTTTGACTTGTCAACTTTTTTGAGTTTTTAAACAGGGTAGAATCTTTATCAATATTTTTCCTGCTGTCTTGAAATTTGGTAGCAAAATCACTCCTAACAATCGAGCAGAGCTTTAAAGGATCGGTGACAGAGACTCCTTTGTGAGTTAATTCACCCAGTGGTTTATAGTCTGTAAATTGCCTTCGATTTAGCGATGGCCTGTCCGAGTTGGCTATACTTTGCAGCTTCTTCTGCTCTAAAATCTTTTCGCTTTTTCTATTGTACCAATCCTGGGCGTTTTTCATTATTTGTTTTGTATTTAAGACATCTTCGAAAGTTGAGTTTTTGTAGTCGTGCACCTTTTTTATGTGGCTTTGTAACCTTCTTAGCTCTAATTGTTCAGTGTTTTTCTTTTGTTGCGTATATAACATTATTATATATTTTAAATTTATTTTTAAGCTGTCCCACCAAGATATAAGGTCACAATCTGGGGGTTTTTTGCTCATCTCTTTATCTAAGAAGGTGTTTATAATGTCGACAAAATTCGAATCATCAAGCAAGTAGTTGTTAAATTTCCAATACGCAGGTTGGCCGGAAGTTGTGGCGCTATTCAATTTCAGCACGCTAGTTACTGCTAAATGGTCCGAAAATGAGAGTTGTAATGACGTCTTATGTAATCGACCAAGTATATTTTGGGATATGTAAATTCTATCCAACCTAGAGGCGGATTGTGAGGTAAAAAAAGTGTAACCATCACGTTTATTGAAGAATTCCCAACAGTCTTCTAATGAATACATTTCTATCACTTGTAGTAATAACTTACCAATGACTGGGTAACGTTCTTAGAATTAATACGGTCAGATTGTTGGTCCAATGTGCAGTTGAAATCTCCTGCTAGCACTATAACTTCATCAACGATATTACAACTTCGTATGCTATTGAAAAGCGAGTCTATTATGTTATTTGCCAGTGTTAAATTGTGCGGCACATATATATTCCAGACAATCCATTCCTTGCTGGCAATTCTCAAGTTAATTTTATGAAGGTATGATGGAAAAACTATTGTGTGATTAAGTACTTCTATTTCAGAATTTTTCCGTAATGCGATTGCTGTTCCGGAGTATTCGCCTTGTGCAAAATTATGAAAAAGGTGGTATTTGGGTGATTCGTGCGTTTGCAAAATGCTATTTATGTTTGTTTCTTGTACAAGTAATATATCCGGATTATGAGTGTGAAGAAATTGTTCAAGATTTAATATGATTTGATGCTTTTAACATTTAGTGTCGATATATTCAGGAGTTGTGGCTGTGTTTTAGAAAAATTATTATAGTTAAAATAGTTAAAGGTAGCCATGATTTAAATATTTTTTTCTTTTAAAAAGTGCTTTGAATGCTCTCTATTGAGGTTGTTCGTTCCACAGATGCTCCTCTTATCGATTCTGGTGAGGAATTTTCCATACCGTCTT
The DNA here is from genome assembly GCA_036346205.1 of Vesta saturnalis. Classification (NCBI taxonomy): domain Eukaryota; kingdom Metazoa; phylum Arthropoda; class Insecta; order Coleoptera; family Lampyridae; genus Vesta; species Vesta saturnalis. The sequence goes on along the minus strand of JARFJB010000156.1, from coordinate 1,393,295 downwards.
TTTCTGAGTCCCTTTTCAGATGATTAATCAGTCTCTTGCATCTTTCTTTCTGGGCCCGACTTGTTAGATGTGGAACTACGTTCCTAATTAAGTCAATTAGGCCGAATACGTCATCGGTGTATCTTTTCGCTATCTCCGTTACGTTATTATTACCTTTTACTTCGTTTAAAAAATCTGTAAAACCCAGAAAATCTAGGACAACATTAGTATCACCTTTCCACAGAGGTAGCAGCTCGTCGAAGTTATCTGGTGATATTGACTGGCTTACTTTCCTTTTTTTCGTCTTAACATTAGAGTTCGTGCAGTCTGTTCCTGGGTGGATAAACTCTTCTTGTGTTATTGATAATTGAGAGTTTTCCAAATCACTAATATATTTATTATTGATCCTGTCTGTAGCGCAGCACTTATCCGAAACATCTTGAGCACTTTCTGAGAAAGTGGCATATGATGAAGATATTGTGGTTGAGAAGGGCCGTTTCGCGGTGGCCATTGATATTGGAAGAATAGTCACTTTTTCACTTATCTTAGTGCATTTTATGGCAATATGTCCGTACTCTTGACACTTAAAACATTTAACCTTCTCATCTGATAGAAAAATTCTGTACTCTTCATCTTCAAACCCTATCAGTATTGAAGTAGGAATATCTATTAATGTTTCAGAGTTGGTTGCTATGAACACTTGTCTACGAAAACTAAACACATGCATATATTCTTCAACAGCGATACCTGCGCCTACGAAAGAGATTGGAGATACCAATTGTAAATTCTTTTTTTTTAATTCTGATTCAATAACATGGTGGGGTATGCACGGAGATACATTGGATAATATTAGCCTCTTTGCGGGAAAAATTAATTTTCTGCAAGGGACAAACATATCATTTATGTTTACACCACCTTCTTCGTCTACGAATCTTTGAACTAGTTCTTTGTTGCTAAATATAAGCAGATCCTGTTGTTACTCATACGTGATGCGAAAAGTATATTTTTGGGCCCAGAATTTTACCAGTAGCAATAACATAATCTTTAACTGGTAATGAATCGAGTGAGAAAATTAATTGCCTGCTCACTTTTGGGAAAAGTAGAGGCAGCTACTTACATTTGAAAACGATCTTTTATCATTAGGTATAGAGATTTCTGTAGTAACCGTATTTAGATGTGCTCCTGTATATATCCTGTGTTCAGAAATATTGGAAGATGAGGCGTGATTAAACAGTCTGTAAGGTGACTTAATTGTGAATCATGGTATATTACAAAGGAGGTAAAACATGTTTACAAAATAACATATAACGCTTGTGAATGGAAGGTTAAAGGTCACGCGACATTAAACTATTCACAGATAAGTCTATAAATATAAACGTAAAATAACCTGTTCTTTGAAAATACCAAATTAGAAATGATTGTAACGTCTATAACTACTTAGCGTCCATGCGCATAAAATAAATTGAAACTATGTAATTAAAAGATAAAAATAGTTTAAGTTACTAGAGAATACGTGTGTGTGTGTGTGTGTGTGTGTGTGTGATGTGTGTGTGTGTGTGTGTGTGCTGTGCGTGTGTGTGATGTGTGTGATGTGTGTCGTGTGTGCTGTGCGTGTGTCGTGTGTGAGTGTGTGAGCGTGTGCGTGTGTGTGTGTGCTGTGTGCTGTGTGTGTGTGTGTGTGTGTGTGTGTGTGTGTGTGGTGTGTGTGTGCGTGATCGTGTGTGCGTGTGTGTGTGTGTGTGGTGTGTGTGGTGCTGTGTGTGTGTGGTGTGTGTGCGTGTGTGTGTGTGTGTGTGTGCCTGTGTGTGTGTGTGTGCTGTGTGCTGTGGGTGTGCGTGTGTGTGTGTGTGTGGTGTGCGTGTGTTGGTGTGTGCGTGTGTGCGTGTGTGGTGTCGTGTGTGTGTGTGCGTTTGTGTGAGTGTGTTTGCGTGTGTGCGAGTGTGCGTGTGTGCGTGTGTGCGTGTGTGCGTGTGTGCGTGTATGCTTGTGTGCGTGTGTGCGTGTGTGCGTTTTCGTGTGAGCGTGTTTGCGTGTGTGCGTGTATATGCGTGTGCGTGCATGCTTACGTGCGTGCGCGCGCGCGTGTGTGTGTGTGTTGATGTATGTTAGTATCCATCCAGAAACGAAATACCTACGTACTGGAAATTATGTACTTAGGCTTATTTTCATTGGGCTTGGGGCTGATTAGATTTTGTTAAAAAATTCAGCAGCATATAGGGAGGCTTTATTAGGGCCAGTGTTTAGTATTTATCAAGTATTTCTAAAACAGCTTCAAAGCTTTCAAAAGTATAAAAATAGCCAGATGTAGACCTTATACATATCGATTAATTATGTTCTGTGCTATTTTGGGTAAGGCGCATAATTCAGCGGCAAAAACATTTCTACGGTAGAATTTTAGTGTTCAATTTTTTTCAATATTTGAATAACGATTAATTGTATAAGAAAAAATGTATACATATTCGTTAAAGAAAATGTAATTTTACATAACATTTCTTTATGAAGTTTCTTAATATAACGCAACTTAAGTCTAAAAATTGATTAAACATGAATGAAAATGGTTCAACTGTGTTATTGATCTTATAGAAACGGGTGGCTTTGGAATTTTTTTTAAGTTAATATGTGGTTTCAAATCCTACTCGAGGTAAACTTTTTATTTATGTATTTAATAAAATTAATAATAATTTTTAATATGTATTTATGTCTATTAATCTGCCATAAAGTTTTAAACGTCATTATGACATAGATTTTTTTTTTTTTTGTTCTTTGTTACAGGAGCGTCGACATCTGAGGTCATTGGCTCCTTTTCGTTTCCTTAACTACTATAATCTTCATTCACCGTAAGTATTTGTTTTGGGCATTTGATTACGCACGTTTTAATCTTCTGTCCTTGCTTCAGATATGCTCATATATTTTAGTTTGCTTCAGGAACGTCAAAAGGTTTTTTATTTTATTGGGATGAGTAGGAATGTCGATTGTGGAGTATCGAATTCGTAAGCAGTACGGAAATGGTTTAGAGATGGGGACTGTTCTATTATATGTGATATGGATAGCTTAGCGTTTTGGCATTGTGGGCACCTCTTGGGCGCTTCTCCTAGAAGTAGGTAACTATGGGTTAGTCTTGTATGCCCTATTCTTAATCTTAAGATTTTCACTTCGTCATTTCTTGACAGCCCTAGAAGATTACCCTTATTTACTACAGGATTAAATTCCTTTAATTGTTGTTCCAAGTATGTTGCCAAGTGGTGATGACCCTTTTATTGAGATCTTACAACATGCGTTTACCTTGTACTTCTCCATCACAGGATATGTTGATGGTATCCCAAGGAACGTGACTTGTATACCTTGTTCTTTAAAATTGTTACAATGGTACATTATAGTGGCCATCAAATCGTCGTCTGTGTACTGGTCCTTCAGAAGTGATACCAAGGGTAGTGAGGAGAATAAGACTGTTGTTTGTGAGCTTCTATTGTTGTTTATGTTTAATATAGCCTGAACGAGTGCTGCTTTTTCAGCTGTGATCAATGAGCATGGGGAAGGTAGGAACCAGGATGTTGTTTTCGTTTTTACAATGTTGCCTGCTTTCGTTATGAACGTATAAAAAAAGTGGTTGCAAAGTTATCCTAAAAAAATTATAATTAAATTTATTTCATTTCTTTGAACAATAACGTTCTTATTGTTTAGTTTTTACAATTTTTGTAATGAATTATTATTAAGGATGGGAATTTTAGGTACAAAATTATTGAAAATAGGTAGGCAAATAGCAGAAAAAAAATGCGTTTTAGGATACAAAATTTACGTTTTAGGTGAAATAGTTCAAAAAAATTTTAATGTAAAGTTTATTGCATGTTAAAAAACTACAAGCTCCTCTATTTACAAAACTAAAGTATCTCTAATAGGTAAGTAAATACATAATTTTTCAGTAATATACTTTACTGCTGCTGTAGCACACAATTATTTTTTCAATATTTTCAGGGTTTAAATTGTGACAATTTTCAGTTAAAATATTGTTATAAAGTGAAAAAGACCGCTCTACGTCTCATGAAGTGACGAGAATATATTTAAAATTTGGGGCCTCACAAACATTTTTATTTTTAAGTTTGTCAACAGATAATTTTTCTCCTGAAAACATTTTATACAGACTATATACAGTTTCATAGCTTGAATTTTTAGCAATGACTTGATTTAATTTGTCCGATGCTTTTTAGCAACTCTTCCAGGCGATGCCTTTAAATTGGTATACACTTTGGTGAAAATCTCCATTGACTCTGTTAAAGGTAATCCCCGAGCTTCTAGTTTAGTTATACTTTCTTCAACAATTTTAAAATGAGTACTTATGTAAATAAGATCTTCCTGCACTGTGGGTATAGTAAATAATTTTTGTGAATTCTTAATAGCGGCCGCATCAGTTGGATTAAAGTCCATTACAACCTAGATTATTCATCAAACTATAATCTAAGATTTTTTAACACCGCCAATATTTTAGGTATACCTGTTTAAGTGAATCATAGTGTTCACAATAGAAAACCGCTGCTCGTAGCCAGGTGCCCCATCTGGTTATCGTGGGTTCTGGAGGGAAAGGGACTGTTGGAGAATGCTCCTTGTAGTGTGCAATTCTAGCTGGCGCTTTTAAAAATATTTTCTTTGTATTGGGTATTAAAGCATTAACATCACTGTATTATTCACGTATAACTTCACAAACACGATTTAGAGCACGTGCCAAACATGTAAAATGTAAAACTTTTGGATAAAATACCAAAAGACTGGTAGCACACTTTAACATGTAGGATGCTGCATCCGAGTATAAAAGCCTTACTTTTGAATACTGTATACCAGATGACCATAATAACACTGCAAATTATTTGTTGACAACACATGTAAATAGTGGTAAATAAATCGTACAAAGGTAATCGTTAATAAAACGACCAACAGTTGCATGATTTGTCTTTTCAAGAACTTTACAAGCCAGTAGATGTGCAGTACTTCCACATTCGTCTGTAATTTTGCCAACAATTAAATTGCCAATATAACGGCCAGTTCTATCGGTGGTTTCGTCCACGCATATCCAGATATCGCTGTTACCAATATCTGCTCTTATGTTTTCAATACACTAAAATTATTCAAATATTCAATATTAAAATTATAAATTGACTGAAAAATTTATGTAATATTTCTCAGATTTACATAACATTTTGGTAGGTACGTTTTGCTAAGTGTGGTTCGATCAGGGATATGTCGATTGCAGTACTTTTCTAAAAAACCCCTAAACTGTGGGCAGTCCAGTTTAGCCCAAGGTATATTTGCAGCTACCAATGCTGAACATAGATCTAAAGCGAATGTATTCTTTTCCATTGATTCTGTGGATTCAGAAATTAACAGTTGTCTACTATTTGTTTTTAGCCCCTCCTGGTGTATACTTGTCTTTTTATGTTGTTCGAAATGAGACTTTTTGGTACATAAAATCTAAAAGAATTTAAATTTACGAAATATTAAAAAATTTAACCCTTACGGATTAATTGCATGTTCGACAGAACACCTTTCCTCGTTCAGCTTGGTCAAAAGCAAAAATGCCTTTATTTTCATCGTTAAACCCTGCGTCCTTTACTTTTATTTTTGGCATCGTAAATCAACTCAAGTTTTGCCCAGAACAAAACACACACCTAACCTAACTTTTAACCTAACTTTTCAAGTAGTAACTTGTTTTACCGGCTTCGATAGCGGATTTCTATACAAAACACCACATACCAATATTTGTGCATTGTAGTCAATATATTACAAAAAGTTGTTTACTTTGAAGAAAAAAGGTACCAATGTAAGTAAGAAATGATACAAATGGGTACAAAAACATAAAATTTAGGTTAAAACGTTGCAAAAAAGGACAAAGAATCCATAAACCTTTAAAATAGGCATTTTAGGCAAAATTATATGTGTCAAATTAAAGAATTGCTCACAAAACTGATTATAGTATCATTCACACTTGAATGCCTACACTCTACGTAAATAGGTGTTTACCTACAATTCCCATCCCTAATTATTATAAAAGACGTTACATAATTATCCTAAACAGATGTTATAAAAATTGTTTCATTTCTTTTAATTTCCATTTTGCAGGTTGGAAGGTCGTGTGGTGCTGTACACCAGGTATTTAACTTACTTCTCGATCATCTGGTAGTGGAAAACGGCCCCGCGCATTATATCTGTGGAAATAGTTTCCTTAGTAAGGTTTTAAAAAAAATTGCCTTATTCTTCCCGGTGTCCTGATCAAAAGTGTTAGTGGGCACTAACCCGCAAAAGGCCATCCTGAGGCTAGTTGTAAGTAAATTCTCGTATCATGTGATACATCGCTGAAAAGGTGATAAAAAATACTATTCGATAATGTAAAAATCCAAGATGGCGTCCATATGAAAAGCAATAGTTAGTGTATGTATTTCAGAAACAAATGACTAGATAAATTTTGGTACTTTTTTTAAAATTGTCTTTTAAAGGTGTCATAATAATGTACAAATAAAAATGTTGTCAGACTTCAAATAAAAGAGCTGCAGGGGGTAGTAGAAAATGCACAATTTTTGTTTTCTTCAATTATTTCAAAAACAAAAAAAGTTACTTCAAATCTGACTTTACCATGATGATAGCCATAAAATTCTCTAAAACTTTCCCCATTTAACCGACATTCTATCTTCAATATTAACGAATATAGCAATACATGCATGCTGAATCTCGGACACACTGTATATACGCGTGGGGATCGTATTTTTTTCACCTGGGAATAAAAAGATGATATTCAATCTGTGTTTATTAATATTTATTAGAAGCCGTTTTAATTTTTATCAAAGGAGATTGCATAATTGATACTAAAATTATTATTGCATTTCTTTTAATTCTCATCTACAGATTGGGACCTTTCTACCTATACGAAAAGTGTATTTATACATTGGGGTTGTATCCTAATAAGGGCTCCAAGTCTTGTAAGACGGGAATCTGTTCGCGGGCTTCGCCCCTGTCATAAAAATTGTATTCTAATAATAGGGAAGAATGAATAGATAAGACATGTAAAGATGATGACCGCAAGCGTTTTCATAATAAAAAGATGTTATTTAATCTGTGTTTATTATTATTAATATTTATTGTGGTTCTCTTGATTTTTATCAAGGATATAAAAACCTAGTCCTTAAACGATTATGTTATATGCAATCTTTAAGACTGCATTTAAGCGTTAGCTCAATTGTTTTCAATATCTGAGGTTAGCATTTTGTTTTTATGATTATTAAATAATTCCTATCTGAGATAACTACTTCGCAATGTGTTTTCGTAATAGCATCTATTATAAAGGAGACTGCATAATTGTTATTAAAATCAACTTCACCGTTTTCATCTTGAGCGATTATATTGTAATAGTTTATTAATAACCGCAAAACATCTAATATCCCTGATGCTGGTTCATAATAATAATAATGCTCATTCGGTGGTAATTATACTTTAAATACATGCAAAGTATAATATACAGCCTTTATTTGCTACTATTATTATTACGTAGATATGAGATTATTCTTAAATTAGCTATTTTCAGCACGACACTGAAAATACTGCACACGCTTTCAAACCTTCTTCCTCGTTCTCAGAAGCTGTACCGTATTCATGTTCTTCAATTTATCTTTACGCGATTTCGAGTCAGTAGTACTCTTTCTATTTTATCTTGAGATATTTTCTATTGTTACTAATTTAGCGAACCACTAATATTAGCACATATACAAAATTACAGTGTATTTGAAATGACCCTGTATCATTGATATTTTATGGAAACGGTCGACCCTGGAATTTTGAAATGTTAATCAAATAAGGAAGATGTTGTAACTTGCTCTCGGACTTTCGCCCCCTTGATTTGGCCCCCCATGTCTGGCTGACTGGAAATAGTATTCTAATAAGGGGCCCTAATTCTATCCCATAAGGCAAGTATAGGAACTTGTGTAAGGGTCTGCACCCCTTGTCGCGGTCCTCTTAACGATAAATATTATTCTAATAAGGGGACTTAATACTAACTTATAAGGCAAGTATAGGAATTTATATCAGGTTCGTCGCCCTCCTGTCGTGACCCCCCTTGTAGCGAAATTTTAATTTGTTTGTAGGTCCATCTAGAGGTGCATGGACTAATGAGTATTTTCTGTAATAGAGATTGTTATATTTGTCTCTCTGGTTTCTCTAAGCTCTTGTTACGGAACTCTTAACAAAAAAAAAACTACTAAAAACGCTTTTATTTATCAAAGTGGAGTGGTTGAAAAACAAGTATTAACCAGTAACTTGATTATCTCATCATTTATAACTAAACATGTAGTAAAAACTTATTTACAAAATCAAGCATTGGTAAACTATTTATTCTAAAATACAAAAACATTATCGTGTAAATTATACAATCTAAACGTTTCGATAACACTTACAGTTATCTTCGTCAGTAGTAATATCCGTTAAAATTGCCCTGAATAATCTAAATCATGACACTCATTTTGACAATATGGAAATATTGTCAAGACAAACTCATTATTATGTTCGTCTACAACGTGAAGCTATTGAAATATACACCCTAATAATTTTAATAGATAAGAAGAAAATCTCCGTTTTAATAGGTTTTGGCATCTTATAATTGAAAAAGGCATAATTATACGTCTTAATTTAATTATATTTTAAATTACCACAGCACTCTAATTTAACATAAGTAATATTTAATTTTTAATGACCTAGTTATTCTTTACTAAAACTTAATTCTATAGTTGGCTTTATGCGTTTCTCAAACTGTTATGTTGACAGAAGGCTGATGTTTATGTTTTAATTTTTCAACTTTGACAAAATTGTTTACACTATCTTTAACAATTTTAACACATATTACTACTGACGAAGATAACTGTAAGTGTTATCGAAACGTTTAGATCGTATAATTTAAAATACATCATTAAAAAACCCAAAAAAGGTAAGTATTGTATTATGTGTGATAATGGTGAAAGCTTACATTTTCATATTATCGTGTATAGTCCACATACATCTGAATGGTGATCGAGCAGTGACATTTTGTTGTAGCGGAACCATCTAGAATTCTTCTCAAGGAAACGTATAACCTAGCGGGGGTCGTCCAAAGGAATCAAAATCTCCTCAGTTACTATTCTCGTCAATGTAGGTACCAATCCAATGCTGACCTGGTTTGTTTGCAGGATCCGTGTTCACAATCATTGCACAAGGTCTAGGTGCGCATCTCGGTAGCTGATTAGAAGCACCTACAAGTCGAAACGCACTCTTGTGACTGGGGATCGATTTCAGACAGACATTTCAACACTTGTATCACATACATCTTTGGAGTTGGAATGCACCCAGTTCCGAAATAGAAATTTGTTTTCCAGAGCACACATAGGCTCCTCGATGTTATGGTTTAAACAACTATACGCTTCTGCTTTCTTTTTAGATTTTTTTAATTGACGGACAATCAATCTCGCCGAAGTTTAGTATTGGTTTGTTAAGGAGTCTTAAAAACTGTTGTTTTTCACTACCCTTACCGTGAATTTTGTTAAAAGGCAGCATAGTTATTATCAGCTCCTCTTGGAAATCGTAGACTACATAACCAGGTCACCATTCCAGTCTATAATATTTCTTCTTCTTCTCTAACTTATCTGACTTGACAAGGGCTTTGTTATAAAATAATTTCGAGGGGGATCAGTATCAACAATAAAGCTCTATGATCTGTAACCACGGCAATTTCTTTCTGTATGAATTCGTTATTTTACACCTCTAAACATTTGTACGTCAAAGTATACGTCCATCTTCTTTTTTCAACCGTTGTTGTACAATGAAGTTTGTCCCTTTTAACAGGTGAAATCCACGACCACATTCCGATGTTTATCAATCTCAATCACGTTATCGAATTCGGCGTACACCAAACAGTTAACGGTTTCTACAAGCGCTTCTTCAAAACCGACTTCTAGGCGCAGGGAACCGTTTATAACTAAATTCCAGTGTGTGCTAGCATTTTCAGACAAGTCAGGGGTTAGGTCGAAGGCTATTAAACAGTAGCCGTTGGAGTAATCGCTTCTCGATATATCGTTGCCCTTATTAAAAATGAATACCCGTACCGGAGAATAAGGTGTAATATGCCCTTACATATAAACCAGTAGCTGTAAAGTCTGGTTGTAAGGCATTCGAAGGAATTTGCTGGCCGTCAATATATAACGACATGTAGTTAATATTGCTGTGATGAAGATTGAATGGATTTGAGGAGTAATCACCGTTGAAGGCTTTATTTGCGGCAAAACCTACGTTGCATCGTTTAGGTAACTGACCCAGGAAGTCCAATGATTTTCGCTATATGTATGCCTGTCGGTATAGTTAACACTTTTTCGTCGGTCCATGTTTACAGGGTATTTTACTGCAGTTGTTTCTAAAACTTTAGCGCGTGAAATTAGAACGGTGAGGTTGATTCGCATACGTATCACCAGTAAACTAGTGTCAATAATTCGCGTCTTGTAAATTGACCCGCGCACCTCCATTAGACTAAAGGTATCTCTTAATCGTACAAATTTAGCCTTTAATTCAACACCGCTTATGAGAAACTTTTCCTGATTAAACAAAGCCGAGTGCACGTGACCAATCATCTCAATTTGTTTGTTCACGACAGGAGGACGTTGACCCTAACACAAGCTCCTACACTTGACTTATAAGTTAGCAGGGGTGTAGACCCTAACACAGGTTCCTACACTTGCCTTATAGCATAGAATTAGGGCCCCTGATTAGAATACTATTTCCAGCCAGTCAGCCATAGGGCCACGGCAAGGGTGCAAAGTCCCGACAGCAAGTTCTTATATCTGTCTTATTTAATTAACATTTAAAAATTCCAGGGTCGACCGTTTCTATAAGATATTAATAATACAGGGTCATTTCAAATACATTGTAATTTATATATGTGCTAATATTAGTGGTTCGCTATATTAGTAACAATGGAAAATATCTCAAGATAAAATAGAAAACAAGAAGAAGTTGATACTGGTAGTGATGTTCTCTATGAAGATCCACATCAGTTAAATTACGTTGCCCTTAATTTTTACAGATAAAGGGAAGTGTACCCATCCCAAAAGTCTTGACTGCCGAAAATGTCTTCACACTAATATTTAACATAGGAGATTATGGATTACCTAGATTTGAGGATGTTTTCGATAATTTACTGTTAGACGTAGCTTCCTTTTTGCGACGATGATCTATATAAGTAAAGAGTAGTTACTTTTAACAGGTATTATAAGCTTTATGACTAAGAATAATTTTACTGTTTTTTAAAGAAAGCATTACATCCCATATCAATAATTAATTTTAAGTAATTTAATCTAGATCGGGCCTTCAAAACCAGTTGAAGGTGACTTTTTTCTCAAGGTGAAATCGTTTAAAGCGTATTTTGTAAGCAAACAGGCAACTGAATTATTCATTTACATGTATATGTTGAAGGTTACAGTTTCGATGTAGTTATTCAAATATTGAAAAATTTGAGCTAACGCTATTATTTTACCTGGCGTTTAATTTTAGTCCTTACCGTATTTTGCTTCTGCTTAACATTTGTTTTAACATTCTCAAGTATTTTGTAAGCAAACAGGAAACTTAATTACTCATTTTTAATTATGTATAATGTTGAAGGTGACTTTACTAAGTACGTTGTAGTAAAATTCGTATATAGACAAGGTCGCAACCTACAAATAGGTCTTAAAGAAATGTAATAATAATTTTAATAACAATCCTTCGTGATAAACCCTGTTACGAAAACACATTGTAAATCAGTTATCTAGATCAGAATGATATTTAAGCCTCAGATAGTAATTAATTATCATAAATACAATATGATAACCTCAGATATTGAAAAAATTTCAGCTAGCGCTTAAATGCAGTCTTAAAGATTGCATAGAACATAATCGTTTAAGGACTAGGTTTTTATATCCTTGATAAAAATCAAAACAACCTTAATAAATATTATTAATAATAAACACAGATTAAATAACATCTTTTTATTATGAAAACACTTGTCGTGATCATCTTGACATGTCTTATCTATGAATTCTTCCCCATTATTAGAATACAATTATTATGACAGGGGCGAAGCCCGCGAACAGATTCCCGCCTTACAAGACTAGGACCCGTTATTAGGATGCAACCTCCAATGTATAAATAAATTTTTCGTATGGGTAGAAATGTCACAATTTGTAGATGAGAGTTAAAAGAAATGTAATAATTTTAATAAAAATTATGCAATCTCCTTTGATAAGAATCAAAACGGGCTCTAATAAATATTAATAAACATAGATTAAATAACATCTTTTTATTCTCAGGGGAAAGAAATACTATCCCCACGAGGGCATATATAAAAAAAAGTGGTGGGAAAGGTGCCCCAAGGGTGACGTCACAGAAAACAAAATGGCGGAAGGTGCTTCTACTACCGTTAGTGGGGTATTTCTAATTAAAACTTTCATTTGTTACTCTTTTGTAAACATCAATTCACCAAAACACTGTATTAATCAAGAAAGTTTATTTGAACAAGTTACTAATTTATAAAATCATTACAAGTTAACTGTTAGTTTTACAAACCAGTAGCATTATTTGAATTCGAAAATTGTATTCTATTTGCATCATTAATCGTGGAATTGTTATTCCCGGTAATACACACTTTGGATGATGCAATAGTTGAACTCGAACCATCTGCTGGTGCTGAGGGCGGCAAAGAGACTAGAACTGAAAACGCGTAGCCTTTGTAGACTCACTGCTAGGAAATAATTTTCTAGACATGTCAATTCTTTATTGATTGAATCATGAACGTAGCTTGTAGCAATTTCGCTGTATTTGCATTTTCTCGCTCGCTTTAGTGCTGATATATCTCCACCCGCATCCACAACCATAGTTGCTACAGTTCGCCGAAAAGAATGATAGGGATATAACACGGGTTCTTTTAAACCTAAATATTTCGAAATTTGCTTTGGGACAGCGCTAAAAGTGTTCTAACCAGCATTAAAAGAAATGCACTTCCCATTTCGGTATGTTAAAAAAACTCGTAAGTTTTCTGTTCTAGGAGGTCGGAGATTTACGTATTTGGTGAATTCATTGTCACCGTAACGTATTTGAGGTATTGTTCTTGGATTAGTGATGAAAATAACATTTCTGATCCTGAAAATCGTCAAAAAGCTTATTGTTTCAAACGTAAGCCGGTAAAATAGTCCAACAGAGCCTAGAATATGGCTAAAAAGGCGTCGCCAAGATCATTGAAAAATATCTATGTAACTGTGAAAATTTTTTGTCTGATAGCTAAAGATTCCCATTGCCTTCTTTAAGTTTATCTAAACCTCTAACCGAGTGTTGTCTTCTATCGGGATATTTTCCCGCATACATCCTTTGAGCTAGCAAACAATTTTGATCAGCAGATCCCATAGCGTAGATCATGTCAATCAGTTCCATTCTTTCGAAATGTATCTGTACATCAATAGGAGTAAACAAACGTTTTTTTTTTTGTTTCCATGTCATGTCAACATAAAGCCGGTTGACTTGATCAAAATAAAAATTAAATAATTTTTAAATTTCGGCGAATAATTCGGAAACGGTAAATTTTAAAGACAGGACACCTTATATAAACTGACCTTAAAATTTGACGATAAATCAGAAAAAGTAATAAAAATTAGGGTATTCCATTTGAAATAAGCAAGTTATTGAGGTTTGAAATCATGCAAGTCCGGATGAATATTTCGGGGGTTACAGAGAACTTTTTTTTAAAATTAAAATACGTCAAAACATAGCTTATTAGGTTTTCTTAGAGTCCCATGATACCGATTCCGAAATTTGGAGAGGTCAGGGTACAGCACTGATCTTTGTGGAACTCTGCAGTTCTCAAATAATTCGGAAACGGTAAATTTTTATGATAAAACAAAATTGTGGGGTTCTATTCTAAAAAACAACTTAAATCTTAAACTAACTTACAAGGTTACAAAATACTTAACCCATACTAATTAGGGTGGGAGGTTGACAACTAATTATGTGATGTAGGGGGAAGGTCAAACAATGGCGAATAGTATAAACCAATTTGATTGTTTAATAATAAAACTGTATTCTTGTTTTTAAAAATTTCTAATTATTCTAAAACGTCTAATCTTTTACTTTTATTTATCTAACATGCAAAATTTCTAAATTTTTATCTAAAATGTGATTTTCTAAGTTCAAATATGACACACAGTTAGAAATTTCAGTATTGTTTTTATATGAACTAACATGTTGGGGACAACGTTTACTAAAACTTCTACCTGTTTGTCCTATGTAGTAGGTATTTATCACAACACCCACAATTTAGTCTGTACACTCCTGAATTATTTTCCTTCTGATTTTTGGATTTATTGTTTTTTATGTATTTTCCTAAAGTATTGTTACATTTGTACGTTATACTCAAATTTAGTTTTTTAAGTTGATTAGATATAATCTCTGTAGGTTTACCTATATAATTTAACATGTTAAAAAAATTTCTGATTTTGGGTTGAGCAGGGTCAACTGATTTTAATGCAAACTTGTATTCTTTCTTTTTTAAAATTCTATTGACTTCGGATTCCGTGTAATCATTATGTACGGCATATTGAATTATGAATGAAATATCTGTATGTAATGTGTCTAAGTAATTGAGAAAGTTTTGTAGGTGCCAGTTCGATATGCAGTGTACCATGTTAATGCGGTCTATACAATATGCAGACTTAGATAGGTGAAGTATTGTGGTTCAATAAGCGTATCCGGCCTACCACAGAGTAACTGGATCAATCTGCGGTCTACGTAATATGTAGACCTCTATACAGGTGAAGTATTGAGGTTCAATAGGCTATGTAAAAAAATGGGTGATTATAATGTAATATTTTTATTACGTTCTAATTCAACCTTGAATTGAACTATTCTTAAGTATGAATAATGAACTATAATTAACCAACAATATGAGGTGTAGATCGCTTATTGAACCACATACTTCACCTATATGTGGGCCTGTATATCATAGTAAACAGCTTTGTAAATAATAGACCGCATATTGGACCAGCTACTCTATGGTAGACCGCAAGTCGAATCAGATACTATGGAGTAGACCGCATATAGAACTGGCGCCGTTTTGTAATTATCTATGAAAACCATTAAAACAAACTAATATGCCATTAACACATCTATACCAAAACAACTAAGAATTTAATAAATGAGTGTTTGTTGATGGTTTTCTCTAAATTACCCATACAAATTTGTGCTAAATAGGACTTAACGGATTACTCATAATTAAGCCTTTATTCGCACTAAAAATCTCATTATTGAATTCAATTTTGATTTAAACAAGCGACTAAAGTGTTGAGAATGTCTTGCTTAATGATACAATTAGTGTTAGCGACAGTCAAAAGATTATCTATAATATTAATCAAATGATTTCGGGAATAAATTTTTGATATCAAAAGACACAAGTTTCGCACTGTTAAGAATAAATATGTTTTGGATATTATAAACTAATTGTTGTGAATACTATGTTAAGGTGCAAATCTACAATACTCTTTTATTATTTTTCCGGATAGTTTATACGCCGGAGCTGTGGTATAAGAAATAACAGGTCTAATGGGGTCACTTGTTTTGTGTAATTTAATTAAAGAATATAGTTTAGGTACTTGAGGTTTCATAACTGATAAGTGTTTCTTTCTAATTCGTTAAATAAACAATTTTCTTTCAACGTGTTTTTAATTATTATTTGATATAATTCAGTTGGATCTGATTATAGTTTTTGAATAGGCTCATTACTCAAAAAATCTGTGGTTTTACTAATGTAATCAATTTAATCCATAAGCAATGAATGTTTTCTCTGTATCAGCTCGTGTAAAAATTATATCGTTTTCAACAGATTTTTTATTAATTGATTTTACTACACACATCACAAAAGTCTAGGGATATATTTTTTTTAAATATATTTCAATGAATTTTGTTAACAAATACCTATGTCATTGATCAAGTATGTTAGTGCTAGTCTTTCGATTAGCGATAGCAATTGTTTAAAAAACAAACAAACAAATGCAAATGCTTTATTGTTAATTCAACTGAAAGTGAAGCAATTCCAGTGTTGTTAGGGAATCGTTTAATTATTATTTGCAGTTAATTTAAGTTTATTTTGGGGTGATTTAAGTTTTATTGGCGCTGTTATTATGGAAGATAATCAACAACGACGACATTTAAATTTAGCTGAAATGAACAGAGCTATAGGTATGCTCGAAGCTGGTCGAAGGCAAGTGGATGTTGCAGCAACTTTAAACACCTCTCAAAGTGTTATTAGCAGATTATGGCGTAGATATAGGACATCCGCAGATCCTAGTGAATAACATCCAGGTCGTGGACGCGTTACTACCGCAGTTCAAGATCACTACTTAACATTGGAAGCTAGACGACGTCCAACAACTACGGCTAAACAATTGACTTCACTGCTTCGGACCACTCATAATGTAACTGTATGTTCTCAAACAATCAGAAATCGATTGCATGAAGTTGATCTCCATGCCCGACGTCCAATAAGAGCTCCACCAATTCGGCATGGTAATCGAGCATGCCTTAATTAATAGACATTATCCCCCAACATGAAAAATCTAAGCATTCGCTTATGAGTTATAATAAAATTTGAGAAAAAAAATTATATTCAACACCCTGTATCTCGGAAACGAAGCCTTTTACAACATATGTTTATAGGAACTTTACTTTTTAGAAACATGTGTTCTATCTCCTGTTAAAGTTTGTCTACAAAAACTGACTCACTCTGTATATATATATATATATATATATATATATATATATATATATATATATATATATATATGTATTACGCTATAATTTATATAACTATATAGTTATAGCTAATGTATATTATATTTTAATTATTGTTTATGTTGATATATTATTATATCACCTAACTAGCTTTAAATACAGTCGGAGCATTAAGACTTCACAGGGGATAGGGATCAAATTTAGAAAAACAATTTTAATTTTATGATGATTGATGTGGTTAATGCGTGCATCCAATTTGGAAAATAAGATAATTATAATTAAAGTGAATGAAAGTAATTTTAAAAACATTCTGAATAATTTTCATTGAGTTGTAGCAACTTATTTTTCTTTTTAATTGAATTCTTTTGAATATACTGAAATGTGAAATATTTTCAATTGCATCACTATATTTGTGCACCTCCCTATACATAAAATAAATCTCAAAATGTGTACTCTGAGCATGCGCTAAGAATACGCTTTCATTTAATCTTTCAATAACGTATACTGAAAAACACAACATCAACAAGTAAGTATAATTACCTAACTTTAAATATATTATTAACCATTTACTTTATATAGCTCAATTAATGTTCCCTTTGGACATTGTTATATGTTGTCGCACATTAAGCTTATTACAAAATATGGACATAATTAACACGCAAATATGATATCAATGTCAATGGTTACTTATACAAATTGGTACACTCACATAAATATGGCCTCCTTTTCTTGTTGAAGCAGGAGTTGACCGTTGAAAAACAGCTCCATAAATATCCAAATCTCCTTCTATGACGACTCTAATTCCTTCCAGTAAGTTACTAATATTTCTTCTCATACGTTAACTCTTTATTTTCAGGATCACCACAATTTATTAAAATTTTTATTTCAAAATAAATTTTGAAATGCACCATATGATTGAGGTTAATTTTAAATTAAACACACTTCCGATAATACTTTTATATTAATGGAAAAAAAACGAAAACAAGTAACAAAATAATAACAAAAGAAAAACAACTTGTACACGATCGAACTTCGGAAATAATTTTATAATCGTAGCTGTCGATAACCATCGAATTTTATTTTGGTAAACTAACCTTACTTGTTTTGCCGACAATTGAATATCACTTGTTTAAAAAAAACTACCGAACTTAAGATCGCACTTGAATTTTATCGTAGCGGCCTTATTTTACTTTAAATGGCAACATCTTGCATACTCAAGGTGTTGGCCCACAAAATTTATCAAAGAAAACGAGAAATTAATATACTTAGTAAAAAAATATTGTAAATTTACACCTAAACATAGTAATGAGAATTCACAATAATTAGTTCATAATATCCAAAACATATTTATTCATAACAATGCGAAACTTGTGTCTTTTGGTATAAAAAATGTATTCCCGAGTATCCCACCAAATGATGTGATTAATATTATAGAATATTTACCTCACGTATAATTTACTCCTATACAGCAATGTAACTTCGTTAGTGTTACTGCTATAATCCCATTTGACGATATGAATTACAGCGGTAATTCAATTGCAATGCCGTCATACTCAACTACCATAGTAACAGAGCTATTCTTGTCATGAACAAGAAGCATTTGTCAAACACTGACAGCCACGTTAAAAATTTTGTAACCTTTTTACATAATTAACTAATATATGTATATATATATATATATATATATATATATATATATATATATATATATACATATAGGATTAATCCTATATGTGTATATAGGATTAAAAAGTATGGAGACTGCGATTTATTGTCGCTAATAGTCATTTTAGGAAAAATTGTTCAATACAAAAGTTGTTTATGTAATTTTTATCTACACTTGGGAATACTTCAATTTTTGTTATCTGCAATTGTTTCTGAGTTACACCGTTCCACGTAACTTTTTAAATGGGAAAACATTACTTTTATCCTCACTTTTCGATAGAACATTTTTTTCTCTTTAAAGCAGCACTAAAGAAAATTTTTTTAAATCTATTTTAATAACATTTTTTCAAGAAAACGCCGATTCAAGTAGTTATATCGAAGACAAAAACAAACTCGAGCGAGGTAACTTTGTCGATGGTTATTGTTTACGTCAAATTAATAATTTGTTACTGTTAATATTAGCAATGGCGAGTTTAAGTAAACGTGAAAGAATTGAAATACTTATGATGCTGGGTTACGGAGATAGACGCAGAAGTTTAGAAGACGTTTGTAATTTCTTTAATAATACGCATCCAAATAGAAATCCAACTTCTAAATCGCATAAAACATTAAAACGCTTTCAACAAACTGGTAGCGTTAAAGATTTGCCAAGGAGTAGTAGACCTAGAAATGCGACAAGTGAAGATAAAAAACTGGAGTTGTTATTGGCTGTATCTGAAGATCCTCGTATATCAACCAATCGGTTAGCGGTCAATTTCAATATTTTATCGATCGTTTTTGATAGAAGACTATAATTTTGTGAAGAAATGTTAAATATTTGCAATAATAACGAAAATTTTGTTACAATATTCTTTTCTATGGCGAAGCTACGTTTTGCCTTAACGGTGAAGTAAACAGATATAACTGCAGATACTGGTCATCGGAAAATCCTCATTGGTTGTTGGAGCACCATACGCAGTATCCCCAAAAGATTAACCTTTGGGTTGGCATTCTAGGTGGTCATATTATTGGTCCCTTTTTCATCGATGGAAATTTAACTTCTGCTCTATATTTGCAGTTATTACAGAATCACATTATACCTGCTTGTGCAGTGCTCTATCCACATGGAAACAATGAACACCTTCCCAATGACAGCTTCTGGTTCCAGAAAGATGGCGCCCCACCACATTATGGTTTAAACTTTCGTCATTGTCTGTATAACGTTTTTCCAAACAGATGGATTGGGAGACGAGGAAAGATTGAGTGGCCAGCCCGTTTAAGACCATTAAATTTTTTTCTTTGGGGATACGTAAAAAACAAAGTCTACAGAGATATGCCCAACGACATTGAAGATTTAATAATCCTAATTACTGGAACCACACGAGGAATTCCCCGTGAATTTTTTGAGAATTATCATCGTGGTTTTATAAATCGACTGAGTCATTGTCAAATGACAAATGGAGGACAATTTGAACACTTACTTTAAATTAATTTGTTATTATTTTGATTTTAGTGATAAGATTTTGATTCCTAACTTTTTTTGTCTCAGATATACCTACTTGATGTAAATACTTGAACTGACGTATTCTTGAAAAAAATGTTATTAAAATAAATTTTTAAAAAATTTTCCTAAGTGCTGTTTTAAAGCGAAAAAAATGCTCTACCGAATAATGAGATAAAATTAATATGTTCCCATTTAAAAAAATTACGCGGCACGGCGTAACTCAGAAACAATTGCATATAACAATAATTGAAGTATTCCCAAGTGTAGATAAAAATTACACAAACAACTTTTGTATAGAACAATTTTTACTAAAATGAATATTAACGGCAATAAATCGCCGTCTCCATACTTTTTCGTTACCCTGTATATATATATATATATATATATATATATATATATATATGTACAGTCTGTTCCAACGATTTGGGGGTGGAAGATTACGCCTATACTGTTGATTTAATAAAAAATCTTACAACAGATTATTGTAGTCAACAACGAGGAGCATCTTCTAAAGATATTTTTGTATATACAGGGTATCCCATTTTCGAGTACTACACTAACCTTGTGTTTTTTTAATGGAACACCCTATATATATATATATATATATATATATATATATATATATATATATATATATATATATATATTCATATATTTGAATTTACGACTAACGGTTCCTAAGTTATTGACATTTCTATGTAAAAAAATTAGTCAATTGAGTAGGGTATCTTGAAAGATATCGGAATGAAGTTTTGGGATTGTTTTTCCATTGTGTCTAATTTTAACTTCTACATTCAGATTGCAGACTTTGTTTGCACATACAGGGTGGTCCATTTTGCTCAATGTTATTTTTCTCATTTTTTTAAAATGGCACACCCTGTATTTTATTACAGGTTTAAATAGAATTTTTCACGGGCATTCAATAGATACTCACTTTTTACTACGTATTCCTAAGTGTTTTGGGTCATTTAATGATAAAGTTTAAAACTGCAAACATTTTTTATTTTTGTTGAATTTGTCACAATATAAAATAAATAAAGACAATATCATAATTCAAAGAAAAACTAAAATGAAACAATGCTAATTGCTATAAAACCATGAAGCTATAGGTTTGTGACACAATTCAACATTTTCCACTATAAAAGAGCTTAAAAGCTATAAACTTTAACCTAAAACTTAACCCAAACTTTAAAATGGAAGTACAGAACACAATGAATTACACATTTTATATTAAATGTTCAAAAATGTTTCCTTTTCCATTGTGAACCCCTTAATAAAAGTTGCGTTGACATTTTGAAGGGTGTTTCGTCGAATATATCGAAAAGCCTCAGTAATTCGAAGTTTCATATTGGCTTGTGTAGTATGCAAATCCCTTCATGTTTCACATATCCCTACAGAATAAAGTCTAGGGACGTGAGATCGGGTGATCTCGCTGACTAAACAATGGGATCACTACGACCTCTACAGCGATCTTCGCGCCAATTTTGTAAAAACCGACGTACTAGATTAGGGTAGTGCGGCGGGGATCCATCATGTGGGTAAGACATAACTTTTCGAGTATGTAGATTCAAATTTTCAAGCAACTGTGGCAAATCTTCTTGAAGAAATTGCAGATAGCCTGTCAGGGAACCATCAAAAGAGAAAGGTCCTATTACATCAGTATTGATAATACGAACCCACACATTCACAGTCCACTGATGCTGGTAGTCTACTTGTCGTATCCAGCGTGGATTTTCAACTGAGTAATAGTGACTATTGTGTATAACAAGTCATATACTATTAAAACTTGCTTCGTCGCTAAATAGCACAAAGTTAACAAAATTGGCTTGTTAGTTAATGTTGTCCAGAATAATATTGCAAAATGCAACACGAGATGCGACATCTTGCGTCGTAGGATTTGATGCAAACAAATGGTATGGGTGATATTTATGTTTGCTTATAATTCTTTGTATTGAACTTTTGCTCAGATCTACTTGTACCGCAGTCGCACCCTGAAGTACACATACGTGAGGCTTTTCTTCTAAATTTAATAAAGCGGTCAGCTCGTTTTCTTCGTTTGCAATTGCACGATTTTCTACATCTCTTTTTTTGTATACGACATTTCCTGTCTCTTCAAATCGTTCTCAAAGAAGTTGAAACGCTTCAGGTCTTGCATGTCTAACTAAAAGATACTTTTGTTTATAAATCTTGGATGTCAACAAACAGTTCCTTTCAACTTGTCCCAAAACATAGATCATATTAATCAGCTCTTCTCAGATCCGCCGCTGCCATGTGTGCTATGTGTGCACCGCGCACAGGCGGCCGAAAATAGGGGCGGCCAAATGGTACTTGGGACTCGACTAGTAATTATAAAAATTATTTAATAGAAAATAAAATTCATGACACCTCCATTTGGATGTTCCGTAATAAGAATAACAAAACTTTAGTACCTACTGTGCATCTTTTATTTACCTATCTAAATAGAAACATGACGAAGTATAGTATATGAATTGCCGCCTCAGAAACATTAAAATAAATTTAAGATAATTTGACCATTTATTTCATATCTTGAGATATATCATAAGAACGTTACGGTTACCGCGATTGCTAAAGTTGTTTTCAGGCTACTTAATTTTTTGAAATTTCCACAAAGCCACCGACATTATAGTGGAATACCGGTAGCTTCGCTCAGCAAGTGAAATTCTAGAAATTTTGATTAGATTACCTTAACGAATGTTTTGAGGGAGATAAATCCTTTTCTTTTATTTATTTTTGCTGTTTAAAGTTATGAAGCGGCTTTAAATTAAGACAAAACTATATCTTTTTTAAATTGAAATCACCGAATACATAATACAATTATGTGTTAAAATGTGCTGATGTCCCGGTTTGTTTTACTATGCAATTGCATTTTTTATTTTAGTAACTTGCTGGCAATCATTTTAAACGGGTTTTAGGTCGTGCTTCAAAATCTGTGCTTTCGTATAGGTATAGCAAGCGAAAGCAAGCAATTACTGTTCGGGTGTTACGTAATTTAGTTTTGTTAAATTAGTTTTACCCATATCAAGGTTTATTAGTGATTACTGATTATTTCAAAATGTAGGCAAGAAAAAAAATGCGGCTATCGGGTTTTCAATATAGGCAGAGAAAAGAAGCGAAAACTGAAGATAGAAAAAGGCTTAGCGGGGCACTGGGATAATTTTTAGTAAAAAATAGTAATTCAAGATATAAAATTAGGTCCATCAACTTCGAAAGAAGTTTTCCATGAAGGCGAAGAAAAAACCTGCAGTGACGAGAGCTCTGATGACAGTGATGACACTCATATTGAGAGTACTGGTTCTGCGGATAAAAATACCGAAACTGTTCCAGATTTGGCATGCAGTGAAGCAAATTCTTGTTCATACTTGGTTTCGAATGATCCCGGAAAATGGCCTGGAAAAATGAACCCAAGTGAAGTTCAATTTATTGTTGAAAATTTTCCTTTTCAAGTTAAGAACATTAGTTTCCCAAGAGATACAAATAACAGAAGATTTTCAGAAGACTACTACTATCGCACATTAATCAATCAAGATAAAGTTCATCGTCCTTGGCTACTTTATTGATTATCACTAAATAGTGTATTTTGTGCACCATGTAGACTGTTTTGGTCTGATGAAAGCAGCGGACATTCACACTTCGGATCTCTTGGAGTAAGCGATTGGCAAATGGAAAAATGAAATGGAAAAAATCCATTGGGAAGCTGTGATTGAAAGATTACTATCTATAGTGAAATTCTTATCTAAGCAATATCTAGCGTTTAGAGGATCTTTACACAAATTATTTGAGCCAAATAATGGAAATTACTTGCAGTTAGTTCAAATGGTTTCAAAATTTGATGCTGAATTGTCGGAACGTCTTCGCCGTGTGGAAATAAGAATAAAAACCTCGATAAAAACCTACCACATTATTTAGGAGGGGAACATCAAAACGAGTTAACCGTTTTATTGGCAGATGGTGTTAAAGATTTTAAATTATTTTAGACTGTACCCCGCATATAACACATACAGAATTAAATAACAATTGTGATAAGATGTGTTTCAATCTCAACTCCACTTAGAATATTTGAATATTTTTTAGGGTTTTGTCCTGTCGTTGATCTTACCGGACAAGGATTGTTTGAATTTATCCAGAATAAGTTAGGCGAATTTAATCTAGACATGAAAAATTTGCGCGGTCAAGGTTATGATAATGGCGCAAATATGCGTGGAAAACATATTGGACTGCAAAATAAAATCTTGGAAAAATACCCCCGAGCCTTTTTTATTCCCTGTTCTGCGCACAGTTTAAACCTGGTTGTAAACGATGCAGTAAAAATTAGTCTTGAGTCTATCCAATTTTTTAACACTACAAGAATTGTATGTATCCTTTTCTTCGTCAAACATTAGATGGACTATTTTACTAAAGCACCTTCCAAAGATGACCTTAAAGTCGCTGGCGGAAACTCGGTGGGAGAGTCGTATTGACGCTATAACACCATTAAAACAACAAATAGGTGAAATACATAAGGCTTTAGAAGAGACAGAATGGGATGACATAGAGACATGAATACTAGGACTTTAGCAAGATCACTTAAAAATAAAATTGTTCAATTCAAATTTATATGTTCCGTTATGATTTGGCATGACATTTTAAGTAAAATAAATGTGGTTAGCAAAAGCTTGCAAAATCCTACATTTGACATAAAATCTTCTCTTGATTTCTTGGAAAATTAAAAAATTTAATTAATTACTAATCGTTCCGATGAACATTTTCAAACATTATTATCAGAATCCAAAAAGGTGGCTGATAAAGCCGGCATCGAACAAGAATTTCTCAGCTTACCCGTTCAAAGGATTGAAAAAAGAAAGCGTCATTTTGAATATGAAGCAGCTGATGAGCCCATAACATCATCGGAAATTTCTTTTAAAGTAAATTTTTATTTTAAAATTTTGGATTTTGCCAAAATGCAAATTGAAGAGATGTTCCAATTACTTCAACAACATGTTAATATTTTTGACATAATTTATGGTATAACTAAAATAAAAGACGATAATGAACTTAAAAAGAATTGTGAGAAAATTTGTGAAGCGGTTACGGACAATATCAATTTATAGAGTGACATTAGTGCCACAGATTTGTATGAAGAAATTAAAGTTATTGAACCTTACGTTACCGCAGAAAAAAGCCCTAAAAAAGTTATAGGATATATTTATGAAAATAATCTTGAATCGACTTTTCCCAATTTAACCATAATAATACGTATTTTCCTAACTCTGCCAGTTACCGTAGCTACAGGTGAACGGTCATTTTCGAAACGGAAATTAATCAAAAACTATTTACGGTCTTCGATGAAGCAAGATAGGTTCTCCGCTTTAGCCATGTTGTAACAACCCATTTTGAGTTGTATTAAAATATATCGTAATTTAGGTTCTTCATTCGTTTAGTTGTAAATATAAGAAAAATTTTAATTATTTTTGCATTATAGCTATGAGGTAGGCAACTTAATTTGCATTTTGGTGTAACTTAAGTGCATATCTTCTTAAAGGTTTATACTCCCACTTTAAATTATTTTTCTGCACAAATCTTTTCGCGCACGGTTACATCGTCTGATATTCTAAACATCCATTTTTTTTGGGTTTCCACTTAAATTTTGTGAAAGTGCCATTGATTTGATGGTAAGATAATTTAACGCATTATACAAAAGTTAAAACATTTGCTCTTTGCATGCACTTTCTTTCTTTTCTTTTTACTTTGATTTACACTTTTATTACAATTATTTTTCTACTTTAATTACAATTTACGTACGCATTTAATTTTACTTTTACGTTCGCTTTAATTTTATGATTGCAAGTTTTGCATTCAAAATTTCAAGAAGAGGTAATAAACGGATTATTCAATTTCATGAAGATAAATTTATAAGAAGGAAAATTCCATTTTATGGGTGTGGTTTACAACGTTAAGCATTATTTCGAGATATTGCGCAATATTGATGCAAAGATGATATCACCTTGGTTGACAGTTCCGTAATCATTTAGATACCAGAGGTTATTAAAAAGTTTGTGTACAAAAATTTTACGAAAAGGTATTTATAACAATTAGTACTTTAAGGCTATAACTAGTTTTAAGATATATTTTATTTAACCCTATCATTTTAACTGTTAATAAATATAGTCTGTATATATTTTATTTGTTACATTTTGATAAAATTTTTAGTGCAGACCTCGGTTTAGTTATTCCGAGCATTATTAAAAAATAACTTGGCGTCCGCGATCATTTTATTAGTGTTACATTACAATTTTTTTATATTGATGTTCAGTGGAAGTAATATAGCAAAAACTGTGGTAATTAAGCAAATCAAAAATTGAATCGGCCTACTTTAAACTACCGACTGAATCAAAGGCATTATTTGTGGTGAATGGTTTGTATCTCTAGTTAGTTTAACGATTTGTTTTGGAGAACTTTTTACTCTTATTTCTTTATTATATTGTTTAAAACACTTTTTATACTTTATACGATTATACCACCGCAACCACTTCATTAAATTAAATTTTAAAGACGTTGTCAAAAAGTTTTTCGAAACTAAAGCTCGAAAAGTACCCACTTAAGTGTTGATGTTAATTTTTAAGTTTACGAAGATACTGTTATTATACTTTTATTCTTGTGTTTTTGTTTATATTTGGAGACATATAGGAAATTTTTTTGAATAGGTTATTACTACTGCAAGTGTTTGGGTAAGTGTCTATATACATACTTATATTCAGAATTAATAAATATGTTACGACATGCGATACTTCTTTTTATATATTTTGTTATATTTTCGTATTGTATTTTTAAATTATGCCCGACAGGGACGGCGAATATTAAGTTTCACACGGGCGGCCAACACCCCAGCAGCGTCGCTGGCTCTTCTTTTGAAACATTCATCGCACACTAAGTAAATAACGCAGTTACTATCAGATGATTATCTGACAATTCGTCACGAATTATTTATAATAAGTGGCTTTGTTAAGTTGCTAAGAAACAGAAAAAGACAATCGAAAACCAAGCTACTATTATTCGTTGTGTTCTTTAACTCCATTTTTAAGTTTATAGTTATTCAATTCTGCGCGTAAATAATTATTATGCGTTGCTCTTTTATAGTGCAAAGTGTTGAATTGTGTCATAATCCTATAGCTTCACGGTTTTATAGCAATTAGCATTGTTTCATTTTTGTTTTTCTGTGAATTATGATATTGTCTCTATTTATTTTATATTGTGACAAATTCAACAAAAACAAAAAATATTTACAATTTTCAACTTTATCACTAAATAATTCAAAAACACTTAGGAATATGTAGTAAAAAGTGAATATTTATTGAAAGCCCTTAAAAATGCTATTCAAATCTGTAATACAATACAGGGTGTGCCGTTTAAAGAAAATGAGAAAAATAGGATTGAGCAAAATGGACCACGTTGTATATGCAATGAAAAGAGTCTGCAATCTTAATGTAGAAGTTAAAACTAGACTGATTCGAAAAATTAATCCCAAAATTCCACACCGATATCTTTCAAGATGGAGGAACATGAGCCTACCTAATCGACCAATTTTTTAACGTAGAAATGTCAATAACTTAGGAACAGTTAGCTCAGCATAATAGAGAATTGAAATATAT
Organism: Vesta saturnalis; assembly: GCA_036346205.1. Classification (NCBI taxonomy): domain Eukaryota; kingdom Metazoa; phylum Arthropoda; class Insecta; order Coleoptera; family Lampyridae; genus Vesta; species Vesta saturnalis. Next base: position 1,365,719 of record JARFJB010000156.1, on the reverse strand, counting down.
ATATATATATATATATATATATATATATATATATATATATTATATATATATATATATATATATATATATTTATATTTATATATATATATTATATTTATATTTATATACAGGGTGACATAGAAAAAATTGCCATGTATAGTGCCATACGATAGAGGACACTAAAATAATAAAAAAAGTTCCTATGAACTTAGGTCCGCAACGCCTTCGTTTAAAAGATATAGTGTGTTGAAGTTTAATTCTTTTTTTGTTTTTTTCTTAATATCTTCTTACAATGATGTAATAAGCGGACGAAATTTTGTAAACAGGGGCTTTTTATCACGCAGAATTCAAATATGACCTTAGTTCATTTATTACTGAAGAGCAGTGATTATATTACAAGCCCCCCACGACAAATCCACCTGCTTTCAAACCTCATTTTAAATAATTTCCTTACCACTCAAGAAAAGTGAGCTAGCTTGCCATGAAGCATAAACTCCACTCGTGCAACAATGTCTAATGAAACATCTTCTAATAATGTATTCAGGTTATTCCTTTTCAACAGTGCGAAGAGTTCTGGAAACTCCCACTATTAACTTTTTTTTTAAACAGACATCTTCACCACCCATCTTCATCCAAACGCATATGCACGTTAATAAATGTTCGAACATTAGGAACCTGTCCTAAAGGATATCATTCTCGATAGATACGTTGAACTTTGGGAGAAATTTGACCGAGCTTCTCCGTAATACATAATCATGTCCCTGTATTCTTCAGAAGTATAGTGAACCACTTTAGTAACACAAAATAATATATACTATTGGAGTGATGATTAAGTTTTTCATTGATTCTCTTATTGATTTTTCAAAATTACTTTCAAAAATGGTTCACTACACTTTTGAAGAATACAGGGACATAATTATGTGTTACGGCGAAGCTAGATCACAGTCTTCCGAAGCTCAACGTATCTATCGAGAAAGATGTAGATTAAGACATATTCCTCATAATAGGATATTTATTGACGTGCATAGGCGTTTGGGTGAAGATGGCTGTTTTAAAAAACCAACAGTTAATAGTGGAATTTCCAGAACTCGTCGCACTGCGCGAAACGAAGAAACTGTTTTACGAATGGTAGAAAATAATCCGAGAACAAGCACCAGGAGAACAAGTTCAGCGGTACGAAATGTTAATCGTGAATCAGTTAGACAAATTTTAAATGAACAACTTCTTCGCCCGTATCATTTCCAAAAGATCCATTCACTATTAGAACGTGACTATCTCCCTCGTGTACAATTTTTCGAATGGTTGCAAAATCAAAGACACGATATTTTTTCTTCACTTTTGTTTACTGATGAAGCTGGTTTTAGCCCTGATGGTGTTCTGAACCTACATAATATGCACCATTGGAGTGATGAAAATCCCCATCAAACCGTAATTAGAAGTCACCAATATGGGTTTTCTATTAATGTGTGGGCAGGTATAATTGACAATTGCCCAATCGATTGACAGGTGAACTGGATCGAAATCTCTTGGAAAATGAACTAAATACTTTATTAGAGGATGTTCTATTGGCTATTATTGGTAGAACGCGTTACATGCATGATGGTGCGCCAGCTCACTTTTCTCGATTGGCAAGGGAATTTTTGGATAGGAGATTTGGAAATACGTGGATTGGTCGAGGGGGACCTGTACCCTGGCCAGCTCGTAGTCCCGACCTTAATCCCCTCGATCTTTCATTTTGGGGATTCATGAAAAATGATGTTTATTCTGTAGAAATACATAATGAAGAGCAACTATGGATAAGAATTGTGGAATCCGCAGATAGATTCCGTAATAACCCAAGAATATTTCAAAGATGCCGTCAATCCTTAGGAAGGAGGATTGAAAAATGTATTCAGGTACAAGGACAACAATTTGAACATCTTCTAAACATTTTTTTTAATCACTGCCCTTCATTGTTGCTATTAAAATTTAATTGTTCAAGTGTTATGTCATTGTTTTTGCAAATAAGTTACTTTGGCGCTTTTGGATAATTTGCATGCATCGGATGCATTTTTCTCGTAAACCGTTGGTCCTAGCGACTTCAATAAGGTATACCTTTTTGAAGCAAAAAGGATGGGAAAACAAATTTTTCCAGTCGAAAATGGCATACAGTGTAAGGCAAAAAAGTTAGGACCGATTCCAACTAGATGGAAACCTATATGTGGCGCCCTTTATCAGTAAGGAAGGAACGAAGGTCATATTTGAATTCTGCGTGATAAAAAGCCCCTGTATACAAAATTTCGTCCGCTTATTACATCATTATAAAAAGATATTAAAAAAAAACAAAAACATAATTAAACTTCAACACGCTATAGCTTTTAAACGAAAGCGTTGCAGACCTAAGTTTATAGTAACTTTTTCTATATATATATATATATATATATATATATATATATATATATATATATATATATATATATATATATATATATATATATATATATATATCCTTCGGTCCTTCGGAGTCGGGCTCTTTTAACTTTTAACCAACTTGAGCAGTTTCCAGACAACACCGCTTTTTCCCGGATTATCGATTATTTTTAACGCACTAGTGGTATTATCTTATGATAATATTTGGACTGTCGGTAACACTAATTGTATCATTAAGCATTATTATAATCACCTGTTGAAACCAAACTTATTTTTGCATATTTTGCAATAAAGTCTTAATGTAATCCGTTAATCCTTATTTTAGCAAACATCTTTATGGATAATTTACAGCAAACGATCAACAAGCACGCATTTAGTAAATTCCTAGTTTTTTTGGTGTAGATATGTTGATGACGTACCTAACCTATTAGTCTGTTTTAATGGTTCTAATAGACAATTACAAAACTTTTTGGATTACTTAAATACATTACAGCAGAAGTTGAAAATAATACCCAAATTAACTTCTTACACCTAACAATAACGAATCAGAATGATAAACTATAATTTCTAATTTATAGCAATTCTTGTCATTCTTATAATTACCAAATGGCGGCTTTTAATAGCTATATTCATAGACTTCTAACTATTCCGATTTCAAAAACAAACTTTGAAGTAGAATTAAACATAATTAAACAAATTTCCGTAAATAATGGTTACACGGAATCCCATGTCAATAGAATTTTAAAAAAGAAAGAATACAAGTTAGCATTATAATCAGTTTATCTTGCTCAACCCAAAATTAGAATATTTTTTAACATGTTAAATTATATAGGTAAACCTACAGAAATTATATCTAATCAACTTAAAGAACTAGATTTGATTATAACGTACAAATGTAACAATACTTAAATTTACGCTGCTTGTAAAATTGCGCGTATCTATAAGTCAGTGTCGTTTCATGTTGTTTTTGAAGATATGTTTATTCAAAAAAAGTTATTTTATTTAAATATATTAGTACAATAAATGTAATTAAGTACCTACTTTATCACAAATAAAATATATTTCAAATTCTAAAAATGTAATTCATGAATTAGTTTGTGGAAATTAGAAACTATTTCGTTACATTTTGAGTGTTTATATAGTCAAATGTAATCCATAGTACAAATTAACTTTGAGCAAATTAACTTATTGAAACAGTTATATGTTAATAGACTTTTAATTGTTACTGTTTTAAGAAGCAACAATTTCGTTCAACGTTAAAACATAAAATTAAACTGTTGTAGGGGAAGAAAGGCAATGAAATGAGGGAACGAATTGCAAGTAAATTGTGCTAAAAATTTCATCCTAATCCTTCGTATTAAAGCTGTGTGGTTTGACAGTGCGCCGTGGTTTGTGAAATTTCTGTAGGATCAGTTAAACAAGAACCGATGTTAAATCACTGAGCATCGGGATTAATCCTATATATCACTGACACAGTTACCAGAATGTGCGTTACGAATTTTTATTGGCCATTGCCTTGATTGCAATATAATGGAATTCCTTTAAAATAGGAAAGATTCTATTATGTTAAAGTACGATAGATCTTTGCAATATTCGACATAGCGATATTAATGTTTCATTGAAAGTTTAAGAAAATGGTTTTCATTTGTAAGACATTTACGTTAAGGTTTCGTGTGTGAGAATAATTCCCATTCTAATTAATCTTAAAATTAGGATTATAGAAATCTGGCGCAAGTAAATGTATAATCGTTTCAATTAGAAATGGTAATACGCTCCAAAATTTAATACATTATGAATAAATGTACATTTAAAGTTCTATTCTGGAAAATGCAATTTGCGTAGTTTATAAGAAAGCCAACGCTGTTTTATAGTAGTTCAGCTTTCGTTTTTTTTTAAGTGTCGGGTTGGATAGTATTTTTCTATTTACTTAATAAAAGAAATAACCTGAAAAGAGTACAGCTCGAAATTGGTACACCTTAGAGAAATGTATTTTCTTATTTTTCACTTTAAAATTTTATTTATCTTAGAAAACACTAGATAGAATTTCACAAAAAGAGTGTCTGTGTTTATTCTGTTACATAATTGATTTTAATTAATATTTTTATTCTGAAAGCAGAAAAATTCTTCATTGATTACATTTTTTTATTAGGACGAGTTAATTTAAAAAATAAACAGCGCCCTTTGAAGTTAATGAAATCCATAACTCTAATATGTACAATTTTTAACCTTTCTGTTGTTCCTGTACGGCCATAATTTATTAGAAATGGTTTTCTGTTCTGTAACTATTTGAGAATGCATTTATAATCCTAATTAGCACCCATCATTATTTTTAATATGGACCTTTTTTGTTAGTGGTCTACTTTAATGGTAAAGGTAACAATCATTTTCATCACTGTTACTGTGTTACTGTGTACCACACCCATTAGGCAAATAGCTGTACTGACACATGTGCACGTAGAACTATCCGAGGCAACATTAGCTTCGAGATAAAAACACAACACGTTAAAGTATTTTCTGTTTTCAGAATGAATCAGCCAGGACGCCCGATTCCCTTCGTGATGGTAGAGCTGCCAACCGAGGAAGACAGCAAGAAGATCCGGAAGATGTAGGCGACCCCCGTGTGACTGTAGAGAATTTGCGGCGGGCAGTGTCACCGGTGTCAGGGTTTCCGTCATGCACAGCGTTGCTACAGGAAGGCAGCGCGCTGTGTAAGGTGAGCCGGGGATCACCACTCCAGTGAATGCACGAAACCCCACAGCCCGAGCTAAGTGCGTTAACTGCGGTGGGGACCACGCTAGCTACAGGGGCTGCTCAAAATTTCCTCGACCACCACAGTGGAAGAAGACGGAAGGACTACAGCGACCGAAGAAGACACCGCCCTTTGCGGCGACTTCTTCAACCCGGACCGGTGTTAGTTACACCCGATGTCGACGGCAGGCAAAGTTGGAAGTACCGAGAGCGGGTCTCGCTGCTCTAGTTACCCCGCCTAATCAACCCGCCTTAGAGTTCGACTCCAGAGTAGCCCTCCTTGGAGGTATCACTTTGGAGAAGGTCCTACCTGTCATCCGCAAGGTGGCAGCGGAATTTGCTCAGGCAAAAACTGCAATGGGGAGTGATCCTCACGGACGGTTCAGTGGTGGTTGCCCTTTTCGGTAATTATACAAACGTTCGGAGCGAATACTGGTGCCCTAGCTAAGTATACAGTATCGACACATTATTTAAATTCTGTTCTGTTCACACCGACAATGCATTCACACATCTAACACATGTGAGAACCTGTGAGTCTTGTATTTTTCCAATTCCTATTAATAAACTGGTAATTTCGGCCATCAAATCTCGTTTTTAAAACAATCGTTTAATCAAAAGGTTGAATAAGATGTTTTGAGTTACACTTTTATTCTTACTGCCATTGACAACGTGAATAAAGTAAAATAAAAAAAAACATATTACATTTGAAATAATCATTGTTATGGATGACTTGTTTATAAACAGGTGACACTTCACAGAAATTTTTCAATTTTCCGATTTAGAAACTGAAATCGTGTTTGCAATGGCAAATAAACAGGAAAAAATCATACCACAAGATGTTCTTAATGAAACTGCTACTGCAGTATCCAATTTATTGCCAGAAAAATCAAAATTAGTGTATGCAAAGGAGTACAAAACATTTTGTGAATGGAAGTCAATAAAAAATCTGAAAACTGTTAACTGCTAACGTATTTCCTTAAAAAAATCATAGAAAGTAAAGGTGTCCACCTTGTGGTGTCATTATTCAATGATGATAGCAACACTGGTCCTGTCCATAAACGAAAATATTGATATTTCCAAGTAAGTAAACCTAAATACTCAGTTAGAGTTAACTGTTTTGGAGTTTTTCAGGTTTTCGAGACTCACCGCTTTTAGAAAAAGATAGACTTCAGGTTACGAACCAAAGAAGTACAGAACTTCTGAAAAAAGGAATTCTATACATATTTATCCGAGGCTGCTAATCATACATCCTTATTTTTTATTCGTTATAGGAAGTATTAGTTATGGGTGTAGCTATAGGTTGTAGAACTACACAAAATTCGAGATATTTATGAGAAGGGGTCTGCTCTACTAATTTCGCTCCCGGGAACTAAAACGGATAAGAAACGAGCATTTACAATTATCAATAAAGACAAGTTGATTTAATAGAAATTTACAAGAAGTACAAAGTCTTACATCCACGAAATGTACCATACAGAACATTTCTTCTCTGTTATCGAAGTCAAAAGTGCACAGTACAACCAATCGGTATCAACACTTTCACGAAAATACCACTAATGATAGCGAAATATTTGAAGTTGCCAAATTATGATCTTTATCCCAGATACTGTTTTCGATGGACTTCCGCAAACCTACTAGCCAATGCAGGGGCTGACTTATTAACGACTTATTGCTCAAAAAATATCCACGACAAGAAGAATTTACCAGATGTAAATTCACATGCAAGAAAAAGATTGGAACTACCACTGCATTTCACCCTAAAGAAAGTAGAGTCAACTTAACTTTCATCGATGCACCCTACTTTCCTTATTTAGATGTTCATAACATTAGCAAGGAGTAAATAAATAAGGAATCTATTTTTTTGTATCTAAAAAGTATTGTATGATGTGAATAAAGAACATTATCGTACTCGTACGCTAAACTATTTTTTCCTGGATGAAATTTGTCTTTGTTGACTTATATCATAAATAGTTATCCTGCACTAAGTATTACTAACTAACAGGTGAAAATGGTTCTTCCGGGTTCCTTCCCACGTTGTCTGCTCTAGTTGGCCCTTAAAAGAACTACCTCCTACATCCATACGTTTCGGCTGGATTGCACCAACCATTTTCAGATGCCCACTGTTCAGATTTTATGTGGCATAATTATGCAACCTTTGTTGTAATACGTTCATAACAAAAATAGGCAACACTGTGAAGCAACAATAATAATCGCTTAAATGTTCACGTCAGATAAGTGCTAACAGGCATATAAAGCATCCACTTAAACGAAAAATTTCAAAGCGGAACGCTTCTATAAAATAATTATGTAACCTCTTTAGTGTAAGTTTTGTCTTTATGTATGTAGAACTGATGTAAGTTCTAAATAATTGCATCGATTGGGGCTTGAACTTTGGTGGCGCAGTTGGTTAGCGCGGTACTCTAGCAAAGTACAGGTCGTAGGTTCAAATCCTACTCGAGGTAAACTTTTTATTTATGGATTTAATAAAATTAATAATAATTTTTAATTACATATTTAACTTTGAACTTATTCGTTCATAACAAAAACTTCTTTAGCAATACGTTCATAACGAAAATAGGCAATACTGTAGGCTTATTTGGTTTTTTATTGAGCAATTTTTATTAGTATTTTTATATCTTTGAAATGTGCGGCTGTTTCAGAAATATTTGCTAAAAAGCAAAAACTGCGCCTAATAGACTCCCTTTCCTGCCGATGAATTTATCTCAAAATTTAATGAGCTCCAGGAGCAATGAAATGAAGTTTAAGCACAAACATTTCAAGTACCTACGCTTACGGTTTGGAAGTGGATACTAACATACACGCACACAGACACACGCACATACACACACACCCACATACACTTACATACACAACACCACACGCACCCACACCCACAGATACCCAGGCACACACGCAGACGCATACGCACACTTATACGTACAAGCACACGCACACGCGCAAGCACACACGCATACGTACACGCAAACACATCGATGTCCAATTTTGGCGAAACTTTATCAAACATTGTAAAATGAGGTAATAAGTCGAGTAATAAGCGATAGTGAAGAAAAGTCGATTGCATAATCTTCTATACCTACACATACAGGTTAAAAGACAGAAATTATAACTTATGTAAATTTGAGGAAAATGAAATTTCACTTAGTAGAGTAGATAACCTTTTAGATTTAACCAGTACTAATAATTGTAACACAGAAGAATGAGACTCCATGCAAAGAAGCTGCGTGTAGTATGTGGACGTGTCTCTGGCGGAACAAAACAAAACAGCTGTAATGAAGAAAATATTGAGGTTAAAGAAAATGCAAAACCCGTTTGTACGAAATAGTTCAAACTACCATATAACCAAAAGGTGAAGATAAATAAAGAAATATATAAATTATTTAAAATATCTCGTGTGAAACAACACCTTCAAAAGATGGAAATCAAAAGAAATGAAATAATCTTAATAAAAATTTTTCTAGGATAGTTATTCAACCTCTTTTATAGCAAGTTAATGACAAGAATAGACAAGATTGTAAAAACAAAAAACTACATCAAACAGACGTTTAAAACTTCATGTCAGATAGAGATTATAGGCACCTAGACACACATACACACACACTGACACACACATACACACACACACACACACACACACACACACACACATGTACACACAGGCACGCACACATCACACACACAACACACACACACACACACATATACACACGCATATACACACATACACACACACACGCACACACACGCACACACACACACCACACACACACACACACACACACACACACACACACACACACACACACACACACACACACACACACACACACACACACACACACACACACACACACACACACACACACACACACACACACACACACACACACACACACACACACACACACACACACACACACGCACACCCACACGCACACGCACACGCACACGCACACGCACACGCACACGCACACGCACACGCACACGCACACGCACACGCACACGCACACGCACACGCGCACGCACACGCACACGCACGCGCACACGCACATACATTCACTCACACTCATTCATCAAATTGAAAAAGGTCTAACAGCTTTTCAAGATGCTGAAACCGTTTAAATCCGTTGAAAACTAGAGATCGATTAATTTACTTTATTTATGCGTGCTTTGCGCATAAGTAAGTATAATTTCTGGCGTGGAACAACACCGACATTCAAATATACTATGTGGAAATTAAAAAAAATGAAATAATTTTAATAATAATTTTTTTAGGATAGTTATCGATTCCCCTTCAATCCGTTCATAACGAAAATAGGCAGCATTGTGAAAACAGAAACAATAGTCTATGTCAGATAGACGTTTAAAACTTTAAAACACTGGAACTGTGGCAGGATCTGTAACAAACAAAATACACCCACGTACCACACAAAATTAAAAAACACCGAACGCGTTTCGATAGCTACGCTATCATCATCAGCGCTCGACCGCTGATGATGATAGCGTAGCTATCGAAACGCGTTCGGTGTTTTTTTAATTTTGTGTGGTACGTGGGTGTATTTTGTTTCTTAACTCTATACCTGTTAGACACAAACACCAACTTAAAAAAATTCCAAAGTCGCCCGTATTTGTTAAATGCCAATAATACAATTTAAGCAATTTCAATCCTATTTAATTAACTTTTACACTAGTTTGCCTTTATAAAGAGATGTATAAATAACATTTTCTTTGAAAAACATGCATACACATTTTCTTATAAAGTTAATTGTTGTTCACATATTGAAAAAAAATTGAGCTAACACTTAAATTGCACAGAACCTAATTAATTGGCATGTTTAAGGTTTGTATGTTCGTATTTTTTCGGAATAATTGATGAAAACCAAAATCTGCTCCTCATAAATAATGACCAGGAGAGACTTAAATACGAAATTTGAGGTATGTCAGTGTTGTAGTTCTGGGTTTATCGTGGATACTACATACACACACGCACGCACACACGCACGCACGCACGCCCCCCCTCCAGACACCTTTTGGAACGTTCCAAATGATTTAATACGCCGATTTAACGTTAGTGAAAAAAAGTCGATCGCGTATCCTTCTATACCTACATACGTATCGGTAGGTTGGAAGGTAAAAATGTACAATTACACGTTCAACAAAAAATTGTGGCGAATGGCAAAACCATTGACTATCCTACCCCAAACATAAAGACTCCAGCTACGGAAAAAGTATAAATTTCAGAAAAACTTCGTTTCTTGTAGCGCGATAATGCCCTCAGAGGAAAAATGTTATCCTCTCTCGTAACCGTTTTCGTTCAGTACTCGTACGATGAATTTTTTTTCTTTATGTATTTTGAAACTAATGATTTCTTCATTTATAGGTCTCTACTCAACTATCATACTCTAGCGTCTGGATCTTCCACAACAGCTAGAGTTATATCCAATCCATTTGTTCACTGAAATCCTATTTCCCACATTTTATTTTGGACGTCACACTTCCAGTACGGTCAAATCGTCCCTGAAGCGCTTGGAAAGCTAGTACAGAGTGACGTGACATCTTTGGGAAAACTTTTGTACACACATCCAGTAATGCCAGTAAACAATTTCACCCGGCACCACCAATTACATAAATTATACTTATCCAATCCTCCTGCGAGTAGTTATATTTACTTCATGGAAATAAACGGAAATAAACATTCTAGCATCTTGTATCATTCAAAAAAAAAAAAAATAAATAAAATAACCCATCATTATCAATATAACTAAAAATACGATAAAACATTTTGTATGCATTTATCTTTTATGCTGTTATTACTTTTTTATTTATTTTACTTATTATTAATAATTGTGTTCAGCCTTGTGTGTGTAATGTGAATGAGCGAACCGAGTATCTTTACCAAAGGTGGCCCGGAGTGGTATGAAAGACTGTAATTCAGCAGCACAATAGCCATTGTAAAATCTATAGCACCAAGAAAAAATCGAAATTATCCTTCATGATCAAGGCACTGTATATCAAAGGGTAAGGACGGATTATTTATAAGCCTAATTGCTTCTTGTTGAATACCATCAATGATATTGAAAGACTTGGGGAGCAATAATAAAGAGGTGAGTATTATACTTTAGGTGTACATTGCGCCCAGTCGATATAATAGCTGACAGAAAATGCTCAACATCAAATGATTGATCTTTTTTGTTGGTAACAAAGCAACAGTGAGATATCTTAGTTTGAGATAGACGGTGGATTAGTGTTATCAGTAGACGAATGGATTGTAATGAAGAATGAAGAATGCATATCAATGAATCGGGTTGGTTGTCAAAGGAATGAGACCTTTTACCACTGATCACATAACTACTGATCAATTGATAAGTCAGTTAACCCAAAATTGGTCATGAAATATCTGAAGCGACTGCTTCACCGGAAAATTTTAATATTATGTTCTGAACTAGTTGGGGCATAGGCACGAGTTTGATGCGAATAAATTCACAAAAAGATTGAATTTATCAATAAATTCAGTTACTAGAAATCCACCAATTGTCATGGAGGGAAATGAAGATGTACCAAAGCTTTTACTGATGGCTTTAGCTAAAGACCAAAATTTATGACTACCATAAGGAATTAATTGAATTTTCTTTGTTACAACTTTTTAGCTTTAGTGATCGTAATTTTGCAGTTATTTTTAGTATCAGCGTAATCGCGACCGTTTTATTGGATTTTAATTTGGGATAAAATGCATTTTTCAAAAATATTGCATCAGCGCCATCCATAATGAACCAGGGTTGAGAACGAGAAAAACGTCTCGTCCGAGGACGAAAACGATTTAAAATGGTATTTACTCCAAGGTAGAAACCTCATAAATCACTCCATTTAGCTGACTTAAAACACAAGGAACTAATGTTTTATAAACATTCATTTTATGTTTTATATATTATATTTCACATTATATTCTCCTTTGATTACAAATTTACAATTTAAGCTAACTTTTACCTGTTTTACTACATTTACTTTTAATTTTAATTAATTATTCCTAAAAGTAGGCGATTAAAGTCGGGAGGTCTAACGGTAATTATCATTATTTATTATTACACTTTAAATAAGTACAAGTGAAATCTGAAAACTAGAAAATTCAAGTTATCACAATTTACGGCAACATGACAGTTTAACATGACCATAATGTGCAAGTTGAAACCTAACTTATGAACCAAAATAAACAAATTATTTTAATCTTAATGTTGCCAACACCTACAGAACTAACCATAAATGGATTGGGGTATTACTTAACCTACGCACGTTTTTTTTTTAATTAAGTCAACCAATATTCAGTTTTGTTTTCAGTGCAGCTGCTTTATTCTAGAATCGCGCAGAATTTTTTTTGCATAACGCAATTTAAATTTATTAATGTTTTCTTTTCAGCTCTAATATTTTACAACCTCATAGGTGGAAGGCTTGCACACCTCATGCTGCGCGGTGCAATACCACCACCTTTACCATGGGCTCCTTAATATTGGTGCTTCGATTTTCTGAGTTCGGTAAAGGCTGCCCGTTACTATCACCTTCATTCCGTATCTACTTGCCAACGCCGTACTAGCAGCTAAACCCTTAAAGTGACGAGTTCTGTCGCGAATAAAATCTTGCTCCATTCGTATGCCCGTGAGGGCAGGACTCAAGCACCTCCGTCATCGAAAGTACCAACACTCGGATACATTACTGCAACATACGTGGTATCATGTCGAATATTAATGCTATTCACCTACACCTTGAACAAATGCAAGCTGACATTCTGTTTTTACCAGAAACACAAGTCTCCTCAAGAGGTACAGATTCGCCTGACCTGCAATTTCCCAGATACAACCTCCACTCTAACTTTCGCCTAAAAGGCGGTGTATGTGCGTATACTAAGGACAACATAGGTTGCAAGAGGATGCTCACTTTGGAAAACAACAAATTCGACGCGATTTGGCTTAAACATTCTGGACCTCAGTTTGTGAAATTCTACTATTGTTTATATAGGTTTCCCAATGATAATAACTTCCAAGATCATTTTGATTACCTTACTCTGAAAATAGACAGCCTTTTATCACAGTTTCCATGTTGCAATATCTTAGTTCTGGGACATTTGTTGTCCACAATTCCAATTGGCTTCAATTTTCATCTACCACTAATTCCGCGGGTCATAGTGCGGAAATATTTAGTGTATCTTGTGATTTCACACAAATGATTGCCGAATCCACCTGGATCGCTGACAACTCTAACCATACTCCGCATCTCTTGGAACTATTCTTTACATTAAGTCCACTTGTGTATAAAACATGAGCCCCTACCCCACTTGGTCAATGGGACCACTTCCTAATCTAAATAACTTCCTCTGTACCAAATCCCACTGTTACTCGAAAACAGATAGAACAATGTGGTGTGCTAACTGGAGTAAACTGCGAAATTTTTTCCTGTTGTGAATATGAATGGCTTAGATCTCAAGCTTTTAATTCTATCTCTGTGTTAGGGATGTCCGTATCATCGAACCTTTCATGGGTTGACCACCGTTTGTCCCCCAGCAAAACAGCTGCCCGTAAACTGGTCTTTCTAAATAGATCTAAACAGTACTTCACATCGCAACCACTCATTTTACTGTATAAGGCTCAAATTCGACCTCATCTGGAATACAACTCCAACCTCTTGGTCAGTGCTCCCCAATACGCCCTTGATATGGTAAACCGCATCCAAAAAAGAGCTATAAGGATTATAAATGACCGTATCTGACTTCTGATCTACAGCCTCTTGAGCATAGAAAAATAGTTTCGGGATTTCCCTTGTTCTATCGCTATTACCATGGCAAATATGCCTCCGAAATACACTCCTTAATACCTTCGTAGGCCATCTTCGCTAGGAACACTCTGTTTACACATTCACACCATAATTACGCACTCAAAATTGCGTCGTGTCACACTAAACGGGATTAATCTACATTTTTCCACTAGGCGACCAAATTGTGGAATGCACTACCCAGTTTCTGTTTTCATCCAAACTTTGATCTAAGTAAATTTAAGGTAGTCTAACAATATCCCAAACCCCCTCCTAGCGTTTCTGACTGCTTTAGCACGTTAGGCCAATTTTAACCTGTTCAAGAATACTATTAGCAAAAAAAAAAAACACGTGGGATTGATGTAAGACGAGATCTAGAAGATGTGGACTATGGTTAGAATTATCAGGAATCTTAGAGAGTTCAGAAATCATTTGTGTGGGATCATATGAAATAACTATTGTTTCTGCGCTATGACCAGCAGGATTAGTGCCATATCAAAATTCAAATCAATTAGAGTTATGAACGTTGAAGCCTCTAATATGTACGGGTTGTTCCATTTAAACAAATATTTCTTCAACGTGCCACCCTTCTCTGGTACACTCTGTGTATGTGAAACTAATTTTATAATATGCGCTACTCGGCTCTGTTGCTATTCCTTAATTCAAGTTTTAAATGTAATTACGTACGAAGCTGTAAACGAAGAAGCGAGTACAAAATGCACGCACTGTGAAGTTAGAAAGTCAAGTTATACCTAAGAAACTCAAATATTGTGATACAAAAGAGAACTAAACCATTCTGTAATAAAAGAGTAAATTTGCTCACGCTATTTCAAAATTATGGAGCTATTTAATATTTTATTGCACAAAGAGAATATCCCAAATTTAGCAAATTGAGAGAAACAAACCAAACAATAACAATTAATCATGTTGAAATGCGTGAACGTTTTTGTTCCGTACTGATGTTCCTAATGTAGTGATAATTCCAGTTTGCTTAACTTTTTGTTATTTGGCATAAAACAAGAGGGAATTGGCGAGGTTTCATGAATATACATAAGTAAGTAGTTTTTATGTTTCCAACACATGTTACGGTCCAGAAGTAAAGGCTTTAGATTGAAATTTATCGTCTCGTCTTTGTATTAAATTTCCGGACTTTTATACATTACCTTACATCCAAAATTTTTAAGAGAAAGTTTTTTATGTTATTGTAAACCCCCATTATTTTAAAATATGCATATTCTGATTATTTTAACTGAGTAAAGTTTATATAATAACGTAAGCATCAAACAATCAAATTTGACCAAAATAAACATTATGCTCCCTCACCAAACTGTGCTTGCGGGTAGACGTTTAGCTATGCTTACCCTAGCGTTAAGCTTAATTTACTTATTGTGGAAATGTCGAAGATACTAAGATTTAAATAAAAGCAGTTATATAAAGAACGTAAACCATGGTAAATATTGATATAAAATCAATTAATAACTATAAACATAAACGCTAATTAATCAATAATGTGAATTTTGTAATCCTTCTTGTCATGGCATTTTAATGTTTAATATTACTAGGAAGCTGCTTTAACTTTATATATATATATATATATATATATATATATATATATATATATATATATATATATATATATATACACACACACACACACACATATACAGGGTGGTCCTTTTATAGTGTTACAAAGCGATATTGAGAAAATGGCTGAATGAAAATAAATGAAATGTCTAGGGATACAATGGGTCGTTGGGGGACACTTTTTGACAGAGTAAGTAATGTTTTAACCCTTTCCACTTTTTAGGGGTGGGGAGGGGGGTTTCTTTTAGATTTTAAATGGAAAGGTGTAGTATTCTTTACAGATTCGTAATCTCCAGAAAAAAACTACGTTATAATCAATGAATAATTTAATGCCAATGTCAATGTCACTACGCTAAATTCAACAAAATTAAAAAGAAAATCAGCAGGAAAAAACTGATATTAGGTACATTATTTTATTATAATAGGTGTTCTAAATGACGACCATTTTGTTCTAAACATTTATCAACCCTCTTTCGAAAAGAATTCCGCACTCTGAATAACACAACGTGATTTCACGAACTGCACGCGTAATCCTTTCTCTCATGTCTTCGGCTGTAGTTGGAGCAGTCACCATGACTTTTTCTTTGACGAAACCCCACAAGAAAAAATCAAGAGGGGTTAAGTCTGGCGATATTGCAGGCCAATTTACTGGTCCCCCACGTCCAATCCATTTGTTCGGGTAAGTGTCATTCAATATAGCACGTGCTTCTCGACAGAAATGTGGTGGTGCGCCATCTTGCTGGAACCAAATTGCTTCACGTTGTTGCTCTGGAATATTTGGCATCAATCTTTGGAACTCATTTCGAAGGAAATCGCAGTATCGCTGTCCATTAAGATTACCATCGAAAAAATGAGGTCCAATAACAACATCGCCAAATATCGCACTCCAGGTATTTATCGACCAAGGGTGTTGATTAGCGACTGTTCGCATCCAGTGTGGATTTTCTTGAGCCCAATAATGCATATTGTGACGATTGACTTGACCATGGTTAGTGAATGTTGCTTCGTCAGAAAATGTTGTTTTCCAGTGAGTTGTATTCATTAATCCACTGTCGAAACCACCGGCAAAATTGCACCCGTCTCTCGAAGTCCTGTTCATACAATTCTTGATGTAAGGTAATATGGTAAGGATGAAATTTAAAATTGTGCAAAATCCTGAGAACGGATGTGTCACACATCCCGGCGTCTTTGGATAGATCTCGAGAACGAATATGAGGGTTGAGAGCTACTGTTCCCAAAACTCCTACCGCCATGTCGTCGTTCGTTTTGGTTTTTCTCCTGCTGCGTTTTCTGGATGAGAGTTGGCCGGTCTGGCGACTCCTAGTCTCTAATCTTTTGAACGCCATGTCAGATTTTGGTGCTAAATGGGGAAATCTTACCGCCCAAAGTTCAGAAGCATTGCGGTAGTTTTTTCTACATTCTCCGAGAATTAACAACATGTCAACTTGGCAGTTGAATTCATTCATTTTAAGGATACGTAGTTAAAATCTCAACTAAGATTATTAAATACGAACAGGAACAACAGAGGTAATTAACAAACGAACAGAACTAACACTAACTAACAATAAACGAACACAATGAACACTAATTTTAACAAGTCGCTTAAACTAAAGACTTTAAACTCGAAGATAATTTAAGGAAATTACTGGCAATGTCATAACATGTCAAGTCGTTCATTGTCATGATACCTGCAACAGTGGCGGCTGGTGAATCATCGCTGCAGTGCCACATAGCTTCAAAAAAAATCATGAACTTTCTGAGAAAATACTTAACTACATAATCTAACCAAAATACCGTATTTTTTTACCCAGTTGACATGTTAATTCTCGGAGGATGTAGAAAAAACAACAACAATGCTTCTAAACAAAATGGTCGTCATTTAGAGAATCTATATATTATAATAAAATAATGTACCTAATATCAGTTTTTTCTTTAGTTGATTTTATTTTTAATTTTGTTGAATTTAGCGTAGTGACATTGGCATTAAATTATTCATTGACTATAACGTAGTTTTTTCTGGAGATTACGAACCTGGAAAGAAAACTGCACCTTTCCATTTAACATTTAAAAGTTACCCCCCACCCATAAACAGCGGAAAGGGTTAAAACATTACTTACTCTGTCAAAAAGTGTCCCCCAACGACCAATTGTATCTCTAGAAATTTCATTCATTTTCAATCAGCCGTTTCTCAATATCGCTTTGTAACACTTTAAAAGGACCACCCTGTATATATATATATATATATATATATATATATACTTATGGGTTCCTCATGAAGACCCCATTTGTGTTTTTTTGCTATTTATTGATTAGATTGTTGTAATTTAACTTAATCGTTGAGACTCGCCTTTGATGAAACAAAAGGTAAAATGGTGTATCGGAATTTATTTCTCCATATGTAGGTCAAAATATATTTTGATATTGGCTAACTCCAGGCCTTCTGCGTTTTAACTAGAATACTGAGATGGATTAATTTGCAGTGTAGTATAAATGTTTATATAAGTACTTTTTAAGGTCTAAAGATGACAATGTTTGTCTATTAACAATTAACAATTATTGTCTATTAAAGTAGTTTTAAAACTGTGTATAAAATTATCGTTTTTCTTATTAACCTATATCCCTTGTAGAAGAGCGTTTACCCAAAAACCTGGCCTCTTTGAAAATATTTCAATAAGTAACAAAATGTTATCGTGCATTTCTTATCTATAAATTTGTACAACTTCTAAACGCTACCAAGCAGGAATGTATTAATTGTTATTATTCATTTTAACGTAATTTGAATTAGTTTATGCTCGTTTACACAACCAATGTTATAAACAATGGCATTACCATCAATGGTACAAGGCTGGTGAAGACCAATAAACATCCTTATACCGCAAGAATTATTAATGACAAATGTGACCAATCGGTCGAAATGAAGGCCAGAATTGAAAAAGCCTGGGCAGCCTTTGTTACGTTCAAAAGTGTATTATGCAGCCGTGGTTTACCATTAAAACTAAGAATGAGAATAGTTCGCTGTTATGTCTTACCAGTATTGCTTTGTGGAATGGGGGATTGAATATTTTAGTCACGTTATGTGACATCCTGAAAAGTATGAACTGTTCAATTTAATTATTTTTATATTTAATTAAAGCAAAAATAAAAGTTAAACGTGGATCGAGTGTGAGAAGAACTTCCTTGTTGAAAAACTTAAGGAAATGGTACGGAAATACTACAATACTACGTTTCCCAGCAGCTGTCAACTATTGTTCTCACCATGGTAGTCAATACGATGTTAACCAACGGCTTAAACGGCTTAAATTCATTATTTAACCTGTGCCGTTAATATTATTTTCGCAGCCACCATAAGGAGAGCAGCATTGAGTGCTCGAGTGGAGGGAGAAGGTCGCTGAGAGAGTCCTAATATAGGAGCTTCTCTTTATTTTAGTTAAGTTTCGAAGCCGAGTAAAAGGAATTTATTCTTGTTTTGTTTTGTTGTTATTATAATAAAACTGCATATACTTACTTTCATAAAAAGCATAAGACAATATATGTATCAAACCTTTTCTTGTCTATTGGCGAGTGAAACACCAGATAGCAATTAATCTGTCCTATCCAAAAAAAACCACGCCCACCCTTCGATTTTGAGCTATAGCCGTGGTAAAGCATAATAAAAATAAACCTAGCCCATTACGGACTTACAGGATCAAGATAGGAATTAAAATCTATATTAATAAAAGGCTTTGTCCTCACTGACTGGCGCATCCTTCAATCAACACCCAGCTGAGACCGTTAGGCCTAGGAATTTCAGCTTTGGGTAACATGCGCTCCTTACCACGTGGGAGCACACTAAGGGAAGGTTTTTTAAAAGTTAACCACTAAAGGGTAGAAATTAATTCTTGAAGAAATAGGCCTTTTTGTAAACTCGGGCTATTGGAGATCTGAAAATATGGGAATCCATTCTCATTAATAATCGAATTCGACCTCAGGGGGATGGAATCGAATTTTGAAAGGGGGATGAATTGTTTAAACAATGTGAATGTATATCTTAAAAGTCGTTAAGCCGAGAAACAAAAACCACACTGGAATTTACGAATTCAGTTCCGGAAAGTGCCAAGGGGAAGGAAATGGGGTAAAATGAGGATTGTTGGGTTCCTTGAGACTTGCAGCAAATGCATCTTAGAAATCATTGTTTATTATGTACATTAGCTATAAAGAGCTAAAAGCTTTGAGAGATTCTAAAGTGAATTGTGTTAATTGGGATAAGCACCGTGGTGAGGAGCATGCCGCATGATATACACGGTTAAAAAAGAATCACCGTTATATGATGGCGCAGGCCATTTGAGGATAACAAACTTGCACGAATTGCTTAGAGTTCTGGTTGAATACCCATGTACGTTAATAGAAAAGTACAAACGTCAACAAACTCAGCCACAGTATTCAACTGGTTCTTGGGACGCAGTTTTCAGGTTACTGAAAACTTGATTGACTAAGTGCTTATACTTTACAGCATATCTAGTGTTAGAATCCAAGTTTTGTAGTATTATTGGTAGTTAATATTGGAGAGTTATAGAAACACATCTTCAAGATCCCAGGTCTCCTAGGCGAAAACGTGTCAAGGTCATAGACACAATAAACCGTTGACGCACAAAACTAGAAAAAAATAAAACCATATATAAAAAATATGGTTTGCTTTAGAAAAAAACATTTTGATATTGTAGTGCAAAAAGTGTTTTCTACTTCAACTTCCTTACACTTGCATGAACGTAGTGAAGGTAATTGAGGACACATCCAGTATAGTGCCCATCGTAGATGCCGTTGTAGTAGATTGTCAGATAGTTGCCAATAGTTTAAGTAGCACTTAAGCCCCGCCCTCACCGGAAGTTTGCGGTTGGAGGACCAATGGGAGAAGGAGCAATGACGTTAAGCCAATGGGATGCTCCTTGTTGGGTTCAGGAAGGGGGATGGTCGATTACCAAGCCAATGAGAGACGTGGCGGCCATGTTGCAATTATTCAGCATTCTCTGGAGTGTTCCGGTGATGAATTCTTTGGATGTCTTCATTGGCTTCGGTAGGTTCTTCGAGGCTGTCTCAGCCGCTTCTGACAACCCCTTTAGAGGTCTTCTGCGGCTTCTGGTGGGTTGCTTTCCTGCTTTGTTGAGATGTCACAATCTGCGGGGCCTTGCAGACATCTTCTTTGTCGCTGTTGAAGAGGAACTTCCGGTTACAGAATTTTGAAAAAATTATCTCCACCGTGATTCGAACTCGAGAAAGTCAAGTTATGAATATATGCATATGCACATAACCAACTGAACTAACACGATTTTAGATATGAAACGTAAGAAGTGTGATATAAGCATAAATATTTAAGCTGTCGTCACAATGAATTAAGAGCAGCTTTTCATTTATGCAATTACATTTTAAAATTAAAATACTAGTTACAGTGTTTTGAAGTAATAAAGTACAAAAGGGGGGATTTGCACTTTCAAATATACATTAACTTTACATTGAAAAAATTTCAATATAATTTAAACTAACAGTATATTTATTCTAAAATAAAAGCGATGCATTTACTGCTAAAGATTTAATACATGATAATTAAATATATTAAAGCTAAGTACAGCAATCAGTTAAATCTGGAAATCATCATCATATGCTTTCGTAGAATTTAATAATAATAAATTTAAACTCTAAAGAAAAAAATTTTATCATTTAATAACATCTTGTAAATGCTCCAGTTATGGTCGATAAAAGAGTGAGAACCCATTCGGAGGAACAAGGGAAGCAGTTTACGCGCGAATAATTTTCCTTATTCTCATGCAAACCGTACATTTTACAATTAAAATAGAAAAAAAGACTGGTGTTATGCATTACAATTAAATCTACTTGCATTTGTAAATAAAATCATATAAAAATTATATTAAAGGTTTGCAATATATAAATATTTAAGCTGACGTCACAATTAATGAAGAATAGCTTTCCATTTCCGTTAAAACTCTAGTCAGTGTAAGAGAGAGAACACAATCGAGAAACAACATCCGACGCGCATTATAAATATAATCGTTTAATTACATTTTTAAAATAAATAGATAATAATGTTGTTGATAAATATATAATACCAATAAAGTAATAAATGAGAAAAAAGACTGATGCTATGCATTATAATTAAAACTATACGTTGGGTAATGATGTATTGCATAACTCTTCTTCAACTCTTCAAAATGTTTATTATAGAATTCACGTCCCTGATCCAATTGCAAGTTATCCGGAGCTCTACCCTCCTACAACATAGAAGTCATCGCTGGACAAACTTTGTCGGAATTCTTCGACTTTAGAGGGGTGTCCACAGATCACTGTCAGAATATACTTATGATTGCGGTTAACTTTAGAATACGGAATAAATACGGCTAAATCCCTCTGCAGAGATCATCTTGATGCTTGACGATGGTTCATTTCCTCACGAAATTCGTCCGCGAAGGTTTATGCAATTCTTCGACAACCGTCAACTTTAAAGACATTACTACTTGTGTAACTTATTCTAAATCATATAATTATCCCTGCAGAGGACATCACCACATATACGATTACTTTTTTCCTCAAGTTTACCATCGCACTCAAAATCAGACAATAATTTATTTTAAGCTCTAGAACTTCCTTACCCGTATCAACATAGTTTTTGGTAGCTACATCCGCATCTAGGACTGGATCGATGACGTTGCAGACTCGTCTACCTTGCGCATCGTAATTACCATCTTTGGTCAATTTTAAATTTGTCTCATCTACGTATCTTCTAGTTGCAACATCATCTGCTAGGATGAATTCAGAGAAATTGCAAAGTCTTTGCCTTGCACATCGTAATTATCATCTTAGGTTAATTTGATATTTGTAGTTGCATGGCATAAATGCGATAGTGAATGTCTGCTGAACCTATCGATGGACATTATTATGCAATTATACCTTCTTCTCGCTCTTATTTGATACTAATGATTTCGTTATCATGTCCAGTATGACCTGCTGCTTTCGATGCATGCAACAGCCTGAGCCAGTAAGTTCGCGAGGAGTATTCCAGTATACATATTCCTTCACTCTTTCTGATAACTTCTTCATGATGCGGTGAGCGCGTTTTGTGTTGATTTGCGGCTTAATAATATTCTAGTGTTTAGACAACTTTGTTCCCATAATTGCTCCGTGAGGGTCGTGATTCTTCCTATACGCGTTAGTTTTAGATAAAATAACGACGTAAGCTATCTCATTCCTCAACATAAACTTCTTCGGCTCTTTCAATATAAGAAGTTTGTGTTGTCCGGGGGTGTCTTCATATACCTCATCTTCTATAATTAGATTAGGTCCTTCTATATCCACCGGAAAATCTGTGATGACCCATCTACCTAAGTTTGCATCATAACGTAGGCCGTATGTATTATCAATTTGTTCGTGGTTACCGCGGATCAGTAATTCTACGTAGTGGCGAGGAAAAGGATCGTCATCGAGTAATCGCGTTAAATTAGTTGGCCCTACCTGCTCCTCCTCCTCCTCTTCAACAGGATCTGTTTCAGCAATAACGTCCGCTTCAACGAATCACGGAGGGAGTCTAAATGTAGCAGGTGCTTGTGCTACACCGGTTTCAACGAATAAAGGTACAGCCGGAGGTCTGAACTTGAACGTAGCAGGTGTGTATGTTGCAGTAGGTACTTGTTTGAACTCCGATTTCACCGGTTCTACTTTAATTTCCGCGTAGCGATTTATTTCAAAGGATCCACTATAGGTTTATATGCGGTTTCCGCTAAACGATGTTTCAAGTTCTCCTCTATTCAATAATACGAGCTTGCGCCTGATTGCATAACGAGTCTGCGTTAACTTCTGCTTAACCACCTTATCTTGAACATTCATATCAAGCGCCTGCGTCTGAATGAGTATTATAAGCAGGTGATATAGCAATCAAATCCGCTTCGGTATCTGCCGTAATGAAAGTTTTTTACAATTCATACGAAATCGTATTTTGTCTACCAACATTGCGAGCACACATTAATCGAAGGTAATAACTGTACCTACATGCTGATCGTATACATGCTTTAAATTTATGCTATCCTGTTTAAATAACACAACCATATTCACATTATCGCGAATCAATTGCTTAGGTATCTTCGAATATGTTTGACAGAAATAGATAGAGTTCACGCCTGAGTGTCGCCCTCTACGGATATAATCGCGAATTATGTCTTGATTGATACACGAGATGTCGTCGATGGTCATTGTAAAATTCTTAGCGATCTCTTCCGAAATGAGTACATCTGCCTTATTGTTGAATGCATTATACCTAATACTTCTTATGGGCTTAAGTACATGCTCTAAGTATTTATAATTTGGTTAATAAGCTAACTTCCCACACCCGGAAAGTACGCAAATAATTGCTCTAATTGATATCGGAAAGAGACGACCGTGCTTCCTTGCAACTTCGGATTTAGAAAATCGTGACCATCCATAGGTAGTTCTAGAGGTTGTTTCATAAACTGCATCATTCGGTTGCTGATAGTATACTGACCAGTTCGCATGCTGCTCTGGAGTGGAGTATTAAACACCTTAATAAACAAATTACCTGTTGAACTGCATATTCCGGGTTATCGATATTGCGGACTAGGAACCAAGCTACAGAAACTTTTAGCTCGCGGCGATCCAGGTATAGATCCTCTAGGCGAAGCTTGCAAAAAACACTATGGGGTGCTTCGAGACCTAGATTGGAATCGTGTACGCTCGAAGGATTCAAGTTTTGGTGAGAAAACAGCAGCCTTTGCCGTAGCGAACGCCGTGAAGGTTAAAACCACGTTGGATATGGGTGCTAAGAAGAAGACGAAGAGGTGCTCGTTGGAGATAGTTTTACAATTTATTCGAAAATCCGTCAAACGTCTACTCAAAGATGGCAACCTGAAGAAACTTATTGATGTCAGTCTATCGGCCGCTAAAAAGGCTGTTAAGATTGCCGGTGGATATAAGGAAGTGCAATTATCTGGAATCCTTCCGATACCTAAAACTGATGGCTTTCTATCATTCCTAATTCGCCGGTCTCTCAGTTGCAGGTGCTCTCGCCGGTAGTGCGAGCGGTACAGCTAAAGCTATCAACGACGCTTCGGCGGCGAATAAGCTATTGGAGGAGGCTCAACGTCATAACCAAACAATGGAGTCAGTAGCTCTAAGGAGTGGTACAGGACTTTATTTGCATCCTCACAAGAAGGGATGTGCTTTAACGCTTTAACAGCATTAACCGATTCCAATCTAAATAGGTATGCTAAAGATTGTTTATGAGCGATGCTTTACCCCATGAACCACACTTAATGAGTGTGCTATCGTGAACACTGACGATATTAGAGGAAGAGGTAGGTACTCATTGGGTTGCTTTCAAGAGACGCGGTCATGATGTTTACTATGATAGCTTCGGAGATTTAGGGACACCACTTGAAATAATAGGATATTTAATAGATTGTAAAACTAGATATAATTATGACAAGAAACAAAATTATAATACATTATATATATATATATATATATATATATATATATATATATATGTGGACATTTATGTATAGATTTTCTATATAATAAATAGCTTGAAGTATTTGTCGTGTCTCAAACGTACCCGTCGAAGGGTGCTCAGCGAAACGTACTTTCCGCCAATCGAACTTGATCCTAATTACCAGTATGGATTAGGATTGTTAGAATTCTACGGCTTCAATTCCAAGAATCTAATTTGAATCTTCAAATAATTTACGCCACAAATATACTAGTAGAGTGTAATTATCCGGAGGCGCAGACAGGAACAGTGAGCAGTGGCATGCAATCTTCGAGTTTGACGTACACGTTGAACCAGGTTATAAATTAATCAAGGAGCCAGCTATTTATTTACCTGTATAGATAACATAACCTTGAAATTGATTGATCAAGAGGGTCGATTAGCGGACTTTGGTAACGAGAAAGTAACTATTAGATTGGAACTGAAAAAGTATGGGCCTTAAGATTTTCGGTAGTAGGTCTCTATTTGCAGACGAGAGCACATTGATAACCGAAGACGACGTACAGTTTCTACAATACCTCGGCTATAAATTATTAAGACGATATGGAAGAAGCAAACGCATACAGCAACTCCGATGAAATTAATCTGGTTGTACCAAAAGCCGATCTCATTACAGCTATTTACGATAATGTTATATATTTAGAAGGTACTTAATGATGCAAACAAAGCGTATAATCTCACGAATAACGCACTTCTCTACCTCTTCGATAAGATTCGATTCATGTTAGGTGACCAGGTGATTGAAACCGTACGTTTACCTGGTACTAACAGCACCAAGAAAGAATATTGCTCATATACTGCAGATCAAAGTACTTGTTTATCCATTCAGGATCGAGCCCGCAAAATAAGCCTCTTTAACTGTTAAACAGCACTAAGACCGCTTTCTGCGCTTCCATACCGCTCAGGCATGTGCTAGGATTCGCAGAGGGTTATACGAAGCCTATAGTCAACATACTTCAAGAGCTGGTATTGGTTCGATCCAAGACCGATGTCGACTGCTACAGTGGTGAAACGGATGTTAAGATCAACTTGACGAAGGTTACGTGAAAATTTCCGTATGTAATTCCGAATAATGCTATGAAGTTATCTATCAGAAGATATAAAAAATTCACCGATAAAAGTTGCGTTTCACGCTCGAGATTTGTACATATCTCCGACCTTACCCTCATCAACGTCGATGGATTGGGCGGTGAAGAGCAATACTGTCTTTCAGCGCCCTCAATGGTTACTGGTTGCATTCCATACGAAGAAGCGAAATAATAGGGGAGAGAGTGTAGCAAAATTCAATCACTTAAATATCTCGAATATAAAAGCAAATATTAATAATAGAAGATCCGTACGAGCAACAAAATCTCGTTTTCGCTGATAGCAAATACGTGGATGCTTACGAAGAATATTTAAACTTTCGAAATCAATATTATAATTCGCCACAAGGTTTTATGCTTAGTTACGATCAATTTAAGAGTCAGTCGATATTTATAATTAACTGTACTCGTCAAAACGAGAGTATTCATAATGTAGTTATTGATTTGAAATTGGAAGTTGAAGCATCTTCGGCTTTTGCCGCCGACACTTCGGCATATTGTGTTATTTTGCACGATGTATTACTTGAGTATGAACCATTTACTAGCATTGTACGTAGAATGTAATTATCATATGAACCTGAATAAAGTTGTTTATTGAATTGCGTTAATAAAATAGTTTAACATAATATGCGTTTTTATAGGAAAATCTACATACCAGAAGTTAGGCGTCTGGAATCTGAAGGTAGGCGTCTAGTAACCAACCAATAGTTGGAGTATAGCATGTAAACCTTCCTTATTAGAACCTATTTCAAATTTTCCCGCCATAACAATTGCAGGAACCTAGATCTACTTAATATACTACTAATGCTTCAAGCTACATCTTTTATAAATTTTTGCGTGATTTCAGTTAAAAATGAATAATCTTTTGCATTATAACTATGACCTATTAATGTTGAAAGCAATCTAAGATTTTTCCAGAAAAATTTGCTTCTAGATAATATACTTTCTTCATCGCTCAGACCTTCATTATACAGATTCGTTGCTACTTAATTTATAAAATCTTCATAAATCGAATAATTATGATAATCGTTCATATAATTCAGCTTATGGTTTATCACCTCCACAGCCGAAAAGAATATGTTGATTGCCTGCTCGGATAATAATACTCCATTGTTTCCTCTGCTTATTCTGATTCGCTTTTCTTGGTCGGGTATAAAGAATAATTCAATTTTTATACCATAACCTATATAGATAGCTCTCTCGGGTTTGACGTATTAGATGCTCAGTTTTAATGTTCGAGACTTTGCGCCACTACTCCATATCAAAGTGCAGATAGCATAAGTCGGCAAATGTCGTCCAAAAGTAATTGTGCTACAGGTTCAAAGTCATTATTCTTCAATGAACTTCCTACCTCGAGTTCGGTGGAATTATCGATAAATAGCGCCCACGTTAATGGTAAGCGTTCTACAACAAAGTTATTAAAAAGATGTCTATACCGCAATACTAACTACCTTTAGATGCTGCTTCAGGTGTATCAGTCTATGAAGAATCAGCTGTATCGTCAATACCCCATATATTTCCTATTTCAGGCATATTCGTTTGTTCAATATCTATATCGTCTGATTGATTTAAATTAACTACATATTGAACTACGTTACCAATCAGAATCAGAATGAAGCTTACTTGCATCCCCCCAAGCTATCTTAAATTCGTTTATTACCTATGTTAGCGATAGGAAGTGCATGCCATTCCTTTATTACCTGTGCTAGCGATAAGAAATGCATGCGGAAATTGTAGTGCTGGTATGTAAACCTGTGTTAATAATTTACCTATTATTGTTATTTTCAGATGGATCGTGTAATCTCTGACTTTGCAGTGATGATGGAAATTATTCGACGCGTAATAAAATATGAATTGCTACAATTAGGTGCTTGCAATACGGAATAAGTTGCCTCATTATTATCAGGAGGAAAGACTACTTTTCTACTGTATTTAATGTTTATAATTTTAATATTTTTTAACCGATATTTATAATCAATAACCATATTGGAAACTTTTAATACAGGTTTGAATTTATCTTCGCCTACAAGTGTTGTAGATGATGCATATTGAAGAGTGTAATATTAATAACTGATGCTATATGTTGATTGCATCTAGTATTTATATCGAATTTCTATCAATATATTGAGAATGCGGTTTTCGGTTTCATAGTTCTATAAGAAAATAGTCACCCGGGTAGAAATATTATTTATTATTATTCAATTGACATCATTATCTTCCTTAATAGAAATGATATCTTTTACATATAAATTTTGAATAGCGCTGATAAGGAATTTTTTAATACGGATATGTCTGCGGTGCAACTGGTAAATATCAATCTTTTGCGATAACCTTATTTTCATACATTGTAATATCTTTTAGCATTTGAATAAATAAATTCTTTAAGGATTTTATTACACAGAATACACATTTATTAGCTTTACTAATACTTTGATATTTAGAATGTGCTCCGGATGTTGTTTCTCGAATGTTTTCTTTCTCTAAAACTAACGGAAATCGAAAGCTATTCTTCATTCATTGTGACGTCAGCTTAAATACTAATATTGCAAACTTTCAATATAATTTTTATATATGATTTTATTTGTAAATGCAAATAGTTTTAATTGTACTGCATAACATCATTCTTTTTTTTAATTTATTAATTTATTTGTATTTTAATTGTAAAATGTACGGTTTGCATTAGAATAAGAAAAATTAATCGCGCGTAAATTGCTTTCCTTGTTCCCCGAATTTGCTCTCTCTAACACTGACTATCGTTTTAACGGAAATGGAAAGCTACTCTTCATTCATTGTGATGTCAGCTTAAATATTTATATATTACAAACCTTCAATATAATTTATATATGTGATTTTAATTACACATGCAAATAGTTTTAATTGTAATGCATAACATCAGTCTTTTTCTTAATTTATTAATTTATTTGTACTTTAATTGTAGAATGTAGGGTTTGCATGAGAATAAGAAAAATTAGTAGTGCGTAAATTGCTTTCCTTGTGCCTCCTAATGCGTTCTCACTCTTTCATCGACCATAACTGGATCATTTTGTATTTTATTACTTCAAAACACTGTAACTAGTATTTTAATTTTAAAATGTAATTACATAAATGAAAAGCTGCTCTTAATTCATTGTGACGTCAGCAGAAGGTGTTTGCAAGATCCCGCAGATTGCGACATCTCAACAACATGACGCCGGAAAACCAAACCACCAGGAGCCGCAGAAGACCTATAAAGTAGCCATCAGAAACGGATTAAGACAGTCTCGAAGAGCCCACCGGAAGCCGCAGAAGACATCCAAAGAAGTCATCACCGGAAAACTCCAGAGGTCGCTGAAGAATTCCAACATAGTCGCCACATCCCTTATTGGCCAGCTAATGGGACATCCCCTTCCCGAACTCCCCCCCACTTGGGTAGGAGGAGCCAAGCCCTTTTCTCCCATTGGTACCCCAACCGCAAACTTCCGGTGTGAGCTAAGTGCTTGCTCACGTCGCTGATTGGTGTGCGTCACATCCTGCGCCAGAAGTCACCTAGCATGACTACTGTCTAAACTAAGAGTAGGTCAAGATGAGTATATGACAAATTGAAACATGTTCTGGTAGGTACTCAAGCCGCGGACACATTTGTCTTATCTAAACAGTAGCTTGGTGTGTTGAGATCAGGCTGTTAGCAACTTGTAAATGTTAAACATGCAATATCATGGTTAAATCAAAGTAACTATTGCCAACTTTAAAAATCTGTGTAATTTCAAGGTATCTATAAAGTATAAAGTGTTAGATGCAGCTGTAATTAATACTATGTATGGTGAACGTTTAGTAATGGAAACAGTTGAATTTAAATATGTATTACCTCAGTGCTTTCATGAGTATTTCAAAGAAGATGCCCGCATTGCAGAATTTAAAATGTTATAAACATGAAGGATTTGATTATAAGTAGTTTAGGGGCAGCTGGAAAAATAACAAATGTAACATTTTGTTTTTAATAGTAGGAGTGCTATAACCCCACTATGTAAAAATTACGAATGCTTTAACTAGAATTATTTCTTAAACGGTGTTTTGTCGTAGTGAAATTGTGAGCAAGTAAAGTAGTTATCTAAGTACAATGGAAGCAGCAATAAAATGATTCCTAGAACGATCAAAACTTAGAAGTTCGACGTTATACATGTATGGATACCCCACATAGTTGCATGAACAATATGAATAATAATTTATCATTGTGTGTTGATGCTTACAGACTAATGATGGTAGTAATAGTAATAAAAACAAAAATGAAGAGAAACAAGATGAAGGTTATTCCTTTAACATTGGCTGGTCATCATTTCCATGGTTTGTCAGGAGTGCTTAAACAAGCAGCCTAGGAATACTTTATCAATTACGTTTATTATAAACTGTCAAATGACACTCATCATGAAACACATAGAAATTGGATACAGTACATACCTTAACCTTGTACTAGTAGTGCGTATGGGGTATGACAACTGTGATCAAAGCGATAATGTGGTGTTAAACATGAAGGAATAGAATAACCTTCTAAGATAGAATTCATATGTAGAATTAGAATTTTTCCGGTCGCAAGAAATTGAAAATCAAAGTGATTGGTCAAATGTCAACGAAGGGGAAGATATAGTTTATGATCAACATTATGATTCTCTACCAATATTAATTACAATTGGTAAATGATTAAAGAATATGACAGAATTTTGAAAACTGTAATGATAGAGAACCACAACTGCTGTTATTGCACATTAAATGCTCATACTATTCAATAACTATTCAGTTTAAAGGTTATAATAAGCTATCGATTGGAATTTCGTGAATCCTACAATCTAGCGTGTTTATATGAAGAGTATATAAAACAAGTTGTTAACTACCGCTGTTTTCGTGAGGAAGAATTCCATAGTAGTGATGATGACATCTATAAAGTCATTGAAGATGTAATATATGCTAAGTATAGTATTAATTCACAGAACACTGTATGCGTAATGGAAATATTGCATTATCGTCCTGCTTATCCAATGTATAGTATCTACTAAATACAGAAATATTAATAATTATGATTTGTTTTTGTGATCTCGATTTAGATATAAGTACCGTGCTTTATCCATTTTGGTAAACAATGTTCGGTAAGGAGCGAAAGAGTGCAGATGTTTTACTGAATACTCTAATCAATAAACTTCCGGTTGATTGCATTTACCTAGTTACCAGTATTGTGTTCCTGGTACAAATTAATAGAAACGACTAGCACGCGGTTACTCTGGTATTAATCAATTAGATGGTCAATGCAAACTTTATGGTATTAGCTACAGAGGTTACAGAGATTTAGCAAGTAGACATAAGGCAGACAAAATGTTAGGAGAAAAAGTTGGGATCGCTTTAAATCAGTCGCAACAATAGGTGAACAAACCTTAGGTTTAGCAGTCGGTAAATAGAAAACAGTGTGCAATGGTGGCAATTTATTACGTTTACGCAAAATAATAGCTAAAAAATGTTAACCTAACGGAAACTTCAAACACAATAAAGTCTGCGCTTTCACGATCAAAACGTGTGGTAAAAAGCTTAGGAGGAAAAACTATCATCAAAGTCCTTACGTAAACAGGGATGGCTTCTACCATTTATTATCCGGTTATTAGCGGGGTTATTAGCTAAAAAAGCTAATAATGTCAAAAAATTGCAAGAAGAGACAACACGCGATAATCACATGATGGAATATATCGCTGTATAGACTGTGAATAAGAAAGGGCACTTAACCTAAAACCATACAAATCCGGAGGCGGTACGTCATGCTTAAAACCGTTTCCAAAGAAATGAATAGAATACCCGAAAGACCGTTAACAGATATTAATTTACAGAAATACACCTATGATGTACCATACTTTAGGAATATTTTTAGGAGAGATAGCATGCCTAAATTACCATGGAATAATGAATCTGGAATTATTAACTTAGGTAACCAAAGCGGAGCACTGGGTTTGTTACGAAATGTTAGGTGAAAAGTTATAGTATTACGATAGTTTCGTTCATCTTCGACCACCAATCGTAGTTATTAACCAGTTGCGGGGAAGAAAAATTATAACCAAGATTAAACTATTTGCGGACATCAATGCCTAAAATTTTTATATAAATAATGGATACGTCAAATCTTCTCAGTTATGTCTGTAGCATTCAGTTTAACGGTGTTAGTAACACACGTACAACTTATATCCACCGATAGAACTAGATTTGTGGAAGAAATACGTTATCGGATTTTACAGTTGCAACAGCATTAGAAACATTTATACCGGCAACGATAGATTTTATTTTGGAACAAATCCATCTCATTTACAGGTGATTAACCCATATTTACCCAATGTTCCAATATTGGAATACGCCTTTTTATCCACTACCATACAATCGTTTATCTTATCTCCGGTTTACAAGTTACAACGTGTTTATTATACCTGTGTATATCTTAAAGTGCAGTTATTGTTCAGTTTATTGAATATTTATAAATTCTGTGAAACATCAACTTATGGCTTATCAAAAGTTAATAGGTGGGTATCATCACAAAAGAAAAAATTCCAGTAAGTCAACCACTTGTTATATCTCAGTACAACAAGTTTACTACAAAAAATGGTGATGGGCAGTTTTTGCTTTCTTCCTTGATGCAAGCCTTCATAGTGCATGGCAAATCTATAGAAAAGGCGAAGGAAGGAGATTAGATTATTCACATTTCCGACGTTCAGTGGTCCAAGATTACCTCCAAAAATAAGGGAGTGTCCTCCCACTGGATCTGGCCGTCCTCTAACGCATAAGACCCTAGCCGCTAAAACAGCTTTGCGCTTTGCAAAAAGCTTCTGGGAAATGTCGAATAAATTTACACCAAGCAAGATTTGTTAAATTCCATAAAAATTAATATTAACATTTTGTATTTTCTTAAATAAGTTGTCTATTATGACACCTAACATTTGTCTACTTTTTACATTTGAAACCTATATAGAATCATTTATGCCTATTATATATACATATATATATATATATATATATATATATATATATATATATATATATATATATATATATATATATATATATATATATAGATATAATTATAGATGGAATTAATTGATAATTTATATTGAGGAGATAATTAGAATTGGAGTTTAAGCGGTAATCTTTAGAACAATTTGAGTTCAATTACGATACTTTTACGATGTATTTAATTGATGTAATTTGGTATACGATTGCCAGAAAGTGGATTTGTTTTGGTTAAAATAGGCTTAATAAAATTTGTACAGTTTAGTTCAGTCATAAAAGCATTGTGCTACATAAAACATGTCAGGAAGGTTAAAAAGTTATTTCTGTAAGTACGATTAAGTTCGTAGTTTTTTTCATTAAATTCAGTTCACTTAAAGTATTTCGGCATTTGGATGTTTTACAGGTGTTTAACACAAGTGTAGATTTATGTTTATATTAGGGACATATTATAAGATAAAATGCAGGAAAAGTGTAAAATTCGAGACAGGTTAGTAACGAAACATAATTTATCATTACTCAAATTAATGGAAGTGGATGTGCGACAAACAAGTGGTGCATAATAAACATTAAGAACATTTAATAATTTTAAAAAGAATTTTACTTCAAATACATTTTATGTAAGATTTTGATAAATGTTAGACAATATGGTTTATTAAAGTGACTTAAATTTAACAATCAAGCAAAGTGAACATTGAAAAATGATAAAGACAGATTTTATAAGTTATATGAATAACATTTTGATTATTTTGGACAGTGTTAAACGCAAATTATTTGTGTATTTAAATTAAGTTATTAAGTTCTAAATTTAAGGTTTTACTAATTTATAGTTTTTAGAGTAATTGAGTTTAAAATGATTTGTTAATGTGATTAATAGAGGTTTCCTATTTCCATCAGTAATTTACTTTGTACAAGTCATTTGAACATAAATTTGTGAAATGGGGTTAACTATAAAATTTCCATTTAAATCAGAATTTTCTTCTAATTTAAGATTTTGGAATAATAATGTTTTCTAATACAAAATTTCGTCCAGATCACAAATATGTAGTTTATTTAAGTGTAGAAAGTAAGATTTTTTAGATATAAGCAATTTCAGTTTAGAATAAGTCAATTCGTAAAATTTAAAAGAGAGGTATACCAAGTTTGGAATCAAATTGTGCGGAAATTTGCACAGATTTCATTTCTGTTTTTAAAATTTAAATCAGTAGCTTGATAAGAAAGTTATAGCATAATTTACAATTTAGTTATGTTTTCGAATTTATTCTGACCAATCATAGACTTGGTTACATCGTTTGGATTTCTAAAAAAAAATTGAAAATATTGCAACTAACAGAAGGGTATATAAAGAATTGCTCCTGAGCAGACTCTCTATTTTTTTCATTTCATCCAGTTGTTTTGCAAAATTTAAAAAAGTGTAGTGTTTGTGTTAACAAGTAAGTTATTTAACCACAATTATTATCGGGAGGTTTTAATACAAAGTTAACGGAGAGACGAGAAGTTCAAAAACAATTGTTATTAACCTACATTTGTTAAAATAAAGTTAGGTTACCGATATTTGTCCATGTTCGTAAAGTTTATTACGAAGTAAACTTAACAGTTGTTACGATTAATGTTTGACGAGTTTAAAAAAGTTCGATTGTTTAAAATTATTTGTGGTTACGTTTTCCAAAATAAAATTTTATTTATTTTTTCTTCAACTGGTATTTTATTCCTGCTGCGACATTTTAATAATTAATATTCCATTCGGATGCTAAAAAGAGAACTGATATTAATTTAAAATTTCTACACCCTTAAAACAGTACATAAACCGATAATTTTTGAAACATATTAAAACAATTAAATAAATATTAATATCAATAAATTTAGTGGTTGAGTGAAACTTTTAAGCGAATAATAAGTACGTTTACCACAACAAAAGCAACCATCAATCCGAGGGCCAGATTGGAATTATTGGACGTATTGCAGCAGCGAACTTGGTGGATCAATAACTTCGATCATCGATTGGAAAGAACATACGTGTACAATTGGAACCAGCTGTATGAAAACATCCGTTTGCAGATATTACGATGCACATGTGAGTGAATTTTTAATCTTAACCCTGCTAGTTGTAATATTTGTGTGATTTCCTGCATTTATTATTTTTATGTATAGGTATACATGTTTATGCAATAGTTGCGTAAACATCTGTAAAACAAGTAGAAATTTAGTCTTATTTCCAAATTTTAATTTCAATTACCAAGTTAAAATCACAATTTTAAGAAGTCATCATTTAGTAAATCTGACAGTTTGGTATATGACTTCATTGAATACTCAACGCGTGCGTTATAGTACAAATTTTAGTAAGGCACATTTAACATACAAAATCTTTGATATAACGTGGAGTACACATAATATAGAACCAATTAATAATACCAGCAATATATTATATGCAATATAAGTCAATTCAATTATTATTATAAAAACATTAAATATGCATCAAAGAATAAATTACATTTAAATTTAATTCCCTTCAAATCAGAACCCTATCCCCAAAAGAGATTTGAGCTAGTACGGTGCACAAATTAAATAAATTATATTTAATATCCCCATCAAAGATTCATATCGATTTAATTTTGAAATATTCTGCCATTTCAATATATATATATATATATATATATATATATATATATATATATATATATATATATATATATACAATAAAAATGAAAATTAAATAATTCGTGCATAAATGGGTTAATATTCCACACGGTGCATATGAGTTAGATCAAAATAGCGATTATCTCAAATCTAAAATGCTATCTATATAGATAATCTATATCTAATGCTATAATTGCCGTCTACCCAAAGCCATGTCAAAAATACTGATGTTTGTCATGCCGAGAACCTTTCACTGCATTACATAAAGTTTACAATAATGATAAGTGAGTGCTTTGACTGAAGTTGTTATCAAAAACGTTTGATTCATACAAAATATAAATAGAAAAATATTCGATTTAAAAACCCAAAAGATAAGTATTTTAATCCTGACATTCACTTAGTTGAACGTGTAATACAACGATAAGGAAACAAGTCTTCCGTTAAATGGTTAAGCTTGATGATTCTCGTAATTCATGGATTTCTAACAAAGAAACTACATATTTCGTTATGTACGTTTCTTCTATTGAATGTAATTCTATTGTACACTTTTTTTAATTTGTAAAATTAGCAGTAAATTCTGAAAAAAAATTAGTTTGGTTCATTTACAGATTAAATTAGTGATTATCTAAAATATAAAATACCCACAAACATGGAGTCTAATGTAAATTCCGACAATGAAGTTTATCATTAGAGCAAACAACAATACACTTAACCAATAATTTCCCCAACTTTGTTTTCGAAAGAAATTCGTTATGGGTTACGTGGCCAAACAGTGGACGTTCGCAGAAGTCCGGGAATAATGTGTGAGCTTAAAGGATACGTTACCTATACGGTAAACAAAAGCAAATCACTAACGCCATTTGGGGTGGTCACCAAGGAATGGAGAACTATCACAAATAGAACTCGATGAAAAATTGTTTGCAGTATGCATACCGTTGAACCACACATATGGAATAGTGAAGAATTATCGTCAAGTAATCGTGAATAGTTGAGTTTAATTCAATCTAGAAGCGATACAAACTGCTGCTATGGTAACGTTGATGCAAGCGTAACCTTAAATAAAATTCAATGGAAAGTACCGCACTCACACTTAGTGATGCTACGAAACTTAATTTGTTTGAAGGAGTCAATAAAAATTCTATTATTACTGTTCCATTTCAATGGGAGTTACCTGACTCATCTGCTTTAAAATAAAGCAACCTCAGACATATGGGCAATAAAAACGTCGACGCAACTGGAAAATCACTTTGAATGATTGTTGCATTCCAAGTTAAAAGATACACAAAGTCGGCAAAAATGGAAATTTTGATCACGTTAACATCAGAAATCTTAAAGTACATCTAAATTCTGAGTATTAACCATACGAAGCAATCCATTTGAACTTTAGTGCTAACCAATATATACCTGCTTATCACAATTTTTAGAACTTATAATTTGATTACTGCGGTGAAGATGATGATAAAGATGCATTATTCAACTATTCAAATTCAAATCGTATCCAGTATTTGCAATGGATGTCTCTAAACAAAATGAATGCTTAAAGAACTCAACAGTAGACATCACATTGAAAATGGATCTCTAACACCGTTCGATAAATTTAAAGTTGCTCAGAAAGAAATACTTCCAATTCGAAATCACGACCTAGATGAAAACAAGTTCAAACTTTTACAGAAAATCTTACTTCCAATGAAAAATATAGGTTATTTTACCTTCACTGATAATCAAGATGTGGTCAAGTGTAATTGTGCAAAATGATATTGATTGTTTCTATTTGGGTCAAACTTACAGCCCAATACCTTGTACATTTCTTCAAAAACTTCAGCGTTTTTCAAACCTTTTTTAAACAGAAATTTAATAACGACACGATGCTCGATATTTTCGATTGTAATTGGTAATAGGCGGCTGTTAAGAACAAAGTATGACACTGACGAAATTAATATTGACAATACTGTCAAACCAAAGATCATATTTTAGAAATATGCATTTATTTTTTACTTGACAACGCCATCTACGCGGAGGCTAAGCAATTATCATCCCATCCTCGTACTCCCGTTACCATTAAAGGAAACGACATGATTATTAAAGGCATCACATATAAAGGGACTCCAGGTTTATACGGTCTGCTTATTATGAATGAACCTGATTTAAGTCTATTAAATTCAAAAGATATAAAGAGTGATATAAGTATTTTATAAGCTACGAATGTTGCAAGGCGAGATTATGATGTCAGTGGGCAAATTCGAGGAAGCTGAGGCAAAAAATATACACAAATAATCAAACCGATGAATGAAGAAAGTGATCAAGAGTATGGAATGATGTGGAGAAGGTGTTGAACGTATATAAACCAAACGAAAAAGTGGTGATATTGGAAAATATGAATGGATGGGTGTACAGAGAGAACATAATGAACTTATCCTAGGAAAGTTCGGACCCAATAAATATGGTGAACGCCTGATAAACAACTGTATGGAAGGAAACCTGATTGTATACACTACGTGGTTTAAGCATCAAAATGCATATGTATACATGGCAAACAGATGAATCTAAAGATATAATTAACTTGATAGTGCATGATGAACGACTTCGAAACCTGGTGAGAGATGTAAACGTAATGCGTGGATCGGAGTGTAGATCGGACCACTTTTTGGTTGTATCGGGTGTGTTTAGGTTGAAAGTGGGTTTGGATAAGGAAGGCAATCTTAGTGCGCACGTTCAGAATTAGGGTAGATAAACTAGCATATAATGGTGCAAGAATGAAATATGTGGATAGTCAGTAAAAAGTTGAATGTGAATGGTTGGGTGGAATAAACAAATGAAAGACAATGACGCAGCAAGTGCATAGATAAGCTTGAAAGACTGTGTTGTCAATTGTGCCGTGCAGATGTGTGAAATAGAGGCTATAGATAGACAGAAAATAAGTGTTTGGAGGAATTAATCGGTAAAAAGAGGCAGTTGAAATGATTGCTACAAAAATTGAGACAGAAAATGAGATTGGATGGAGTGTCCAGATTAAGAAATGTACAGATTAAGAAAAAAAGAAGCGAGGCAGTGAGAATAAGTAAAGAAGAAGTGATGGCTGTGGAAGGAGACAAACTGCGGAATGATTTTGACGGAAACAAAAAACTGTTCTGGAAATAGTATGGGACGACTGCGAAGTGAGGAAACGCTGGCAAAAGTATTTCGGAAAACTGTTCAGTAGTGAGGTGAATAAGACTAAAAAGTTTAATAAGGACTGAGAAGGACATTAGGTTAAATGAGAGAGAAAACGGTAGGAAAGTGGAAAAATGATAAAGATGCAATCGTGGATGAAATCACTGCTGAAACGGTAAAATGTGGAGGTTCAAAACTTACACAAAGATTGTGTGAATTACTGAACACATGCCTTAAGTGTGAAAAAGTGTTGAGTGATTGGAAGAGCGCAATCACCGCTGTATAAGGTTAAGGGGAACATGAATGATTGCAAAATCTACAGAGGTGGCTCATTGCACCTGGTATAGTATTTGGAAGAGTACTGATTGATAAAGTACGTGAAACTAGCCAATCTAAGATCTGCAATGCGCAGGATTTATGCTAGGGTGAGGATGTGTCGATCAGATGGTTTCTCTTCAGCAGGTGATCCAAAAGTGTTTAAATGTAAAAAACAAGCTGTAGTGGTATACGACCAAGTAAGTAGGCAGAAGCTGTGGGAAATATTAAATGAATATGGCGTAAATAGAGGTTTAATAAAGAGAATAAGGGTAGTGGATAACGGTATCCGGGCAGGTGTTAGGATGAGAGGAGGTATGAGCGAATACCTTACTATTGAGCAAGGAGTGCGACAAGGCTATGTGATGTTCCCATGGTTGTTCAATGCATACGTGGATAAATGAGTGAGGTAAGTACGTACTGAGACAAACAAAGTAATGGTTGGTGACGTAAATGTACGAGTTCTGGTATATTCAGATAACACAGTCTTATTAAGTGAGAATGCGGATGAGCTACTAACTGCTCTGAGGAAGTTTGATATAATCTGAGAGCGTATACCTAAAGGCAAACGTCAATAAAAGAATGATTTTGGATGAAATGGTATATCTGGGTAGAATTTTCACTGCAAATGGTACAATGGACAGCGAGATTGGACAACGGGTCAATTCTGGCAGGAAAGTAATTGGAAGTATGTGGGCGATAATGAAAAACGAAAGCATGAGCATAGCTGCGAAAAGAGCAACCTACATTACGTGTTTGTACCGTCAGTACTGTATGGAAGTGAGACAAGATGGCGAAAAAAGCACGAAATCAAAATAAATGCCGTAGGTACGAGATTCCTTAGAAGCGCATACGGTAGAATGAGAAGGGATAAGATGAAGAATGGGTGTATAATGAAGGAGTGTGGCGAATAAAATGCAATACATTAGGTATAAAGGTAGTATCCTACGTTGGTTTGGTCACATCGCAAAATGAACAAAGAAAGATTAACAAATAAGATGTATGTGGGTGAAGTTAGAGGTAAGGCCGGGTCTGGTAAGTCGCGTAAAACTTAGCTGAATGTAGTAGAATGTATGATAAAAGAAAGAAAGTTAAAGTAGTTTTAAAAATAAAAGGCATGTCAGAGACAATGTATGAACCTTGCGGAAGCTAGGGAGATGCAGGGATAGGAAAGCTTGGAGAAATGTTTCAAAATAAACGAATCAGTAAATTGAAAAGTATTTGTGCCAAAGGATACACACCCAATCGGTCTAGTGAATTATTTAAGATTGTGAAGGTTTGATTATTAACCCCATTAAGTATATGTTGGAAGAGATGGAAGAACACCTGTACTGGGAGGGTTTTATAAATACAATTACAGAAAGCAAAGTATCCGACGTGTGCCTGGTAGAAAAAGTGCTTGAAGCAAGGACAATAAGTTATTTAGTGGTGATATTGGAAAATATGAATGGATGGGTGTACAGAGAGAACATAATGAACTTATCCTAGGAAAGTTCGGACCCAATAAATATGGTGAACGCCTGATAAACAACTGTATGGAAGGAAACCTGATTGTATACACTACGTGGTTTAAGCATCAAAATGCATATGTATACATGGCAAACAGATGAATCGAAAGATATAATTAACTTGATAGTGTATGATGAACGACTTCGAAACCTGGTGAGAGATGTAAACGTAATGCGTGGATCGGAGTGTAGATCGGACCACTTTTTGGTTGTATCGGGTGTGTTTAGGTTGAAAGTGGGTTTGGAGAAGGAAGGCAATCTTAGTGCGCACGTTCAGAATTAGGGTAGATAAACTAGCACATAATGGTGCAAGAATGAAATATGTGGATAGTCAGTAAAGAGTTGAATGTGAATGGTTGGGTGGAATAAACAAATGAAAGACAATGACGCAGCAAGTGCATAGATAAGCTTGAAAGACTGTGTTGTCAATTGTGCCGTGCAGATGTGTGAAATAGAGGCTATAGATAGACAGAAAATAAGTGTTTGGAGGAATTAATCGGAAAAAAGAGCCAGTTGAAATGATTGCTACAAAAACTGAGACAGAAAATGAGATTGGATGGAGTGTCCAGATTAAGAAATGTACAGATTAAGAAAAAAAGAAGCGAGGCAGTGAGAATAAGTAAAGAAGAAGTGATGGCTGTGGAAGGAGACAAAATGCGGAATGATTTTGACGGAAACAAAAAACTGTTCTGGAAATAGTATGGGACGACTGCGAAGTGAGGAAACGCTGGCAAAAGTATTTCGGAAAACTGTTCAGTAGTGAGGTGAATAAGACTAAAAAGTTTAATAAGGACTGAGAAGGACATTAGGTTAAATGAGAGAGAAAACGGTAGGAAAGTGGAAAAATGATAAAGATGCAATCGTGGATGAAATCACTGCTGAAACGGTAAAATGTGGAGGTTCAAAACTTACACAAAGATTGTGTGAATTACTGAACACATGCCTTAAGTGTGAAAAAGTGTTGAGTGATTGGAAGAGCGCAATCACCGCTGTATAAGGTTAAGGGGAACATGAATGATTGCAAAATCTACAGAGGTGGCTCATTCCACCTGGTATAGTATTTGGAAGAGTACTGATTGATAAAGTACGTGAAACTAGCCAATCTAAGATCTGCAATGCGCAGGATTTATGCTAGGGTGAGGATGTGTCGATCAGATGGTTTCTCTTCAGCAGGTGATCCAAAAGTGTTTAAATGTAAAAAACAAGCTGTAGTGGTATATGACCAAGTAAGTAGGCAGAAGCTGTGGGAAATATTAAATGAATATGGCGTAAATAGAGGTTTAATAAACAGAATAAGGGTAGTAGATAACGGTATCCGGGCAGGTGTTAGGATGAGAGGAGGTATGAGCGAATACCTTACTATTGAGCAAGGAGTACGACAAGGCTATGTGATGTCCCCATGGTTGTTCAATGCATACGTGGATAAATGAGTGAGGTAAGTACGTATTGAGACAAACAAAGTAATGGTTGGTGACGTAAATGTACGAGTTCTGGTATATTCAGATAACACAGTCTTATTAAGTGAGAATGCGGATGAGCTACTAACTGCTCTGAGGAAGTTTGATATAATCTGAGAGCGTATACCTAAAGGCAAACGTCAATAAAAGAATGATTTTGGATGAAATGGTATATCTGGGTAGAATTTTCACTGCAAATGGTACAATGGACAGCGAGATTGGACGACGGGTCAATTCTGGCAGGAAAGTAATTGGAAGTATGTGGGCGATAATGAAAAACGAAAGCATGAGCATAGCTGCGAAAAGAGCAACCTACATTACGTGTTTGTACCGTCAGTACTGTATGGAAGTGAGACAAATGGGCGAAAAAGCACGAAATCAAAATAAATGCCGTAGGTACGAGATTCTTAGAAGCGCATACGGTAGAATGAGAAGGGATAAGATGAAGAATGGGTGTATAATGAAGGAGTGTGGCGAATAAAATGCAATACATTAGGTATAAAGGTAGTATCCTACGTTGGTTTGGTCACATCGCAAAATGAACAAAGAAAGATTAACAAATAAGATGTATGTGGGTGAAGTTAGAGGTAAGGCCGGGTCTGGTAAGTCGCGTAAAACTTAGCTGAATGTAGTAGAATGTATGATAAAGAAAGAAAGTTAAAGTAGTTTTAAAATAAAAGGCATGTCAGAGACAATGTATGAACCTTGCGGAAGCTAGGGAGATGCAGGGATAGGAAAGCTTGGAGAAATGTTTCAAAATAAACGAATCAGTAAATTGAAAAGTATTTGTGCCAAAGGATACACACCCAATCGGTCTAGTGAATTATTTAAGATTGTGAAGGTTTGATTATTAACCCCATTAAGTATATGTTGGAAGAGATGGAAGAACACCTGTACTGGGAGGGTTTTATAAATACGAATTACAGAAAGCAAAGTATCCCGACGTGTGCCTGGTAGAAAAAGTGCTTCGAAGCAAGGACAATAAGTTATTTGTGAAGTGGTGCGGATTTGATGAAAGATCCTGAATCAATAAAGATGATATTGTTTTATAGGTAGATCTTTAACTTGAAATTTGTGAAATAAATTACTTATATAGCCATAGCAATAGTTTTTTTATCAAAGGATATAGCTTTTGGGCGAAATAAAACACATAAAAAAGAATTAATCCACCCACTTCGTTAAAGGTTAATAAATTGTGATCTTTATCAGGACACAATTTCATAAACTTTTAATGGTATTGTCTAACTTAATTTTTTTATCAAATAGTGTCTTTACAGTAGCTACATTTACACTGAGTTAAAACGCTCATCAGGAATAACAATATGTTGTAATACACTCAGTACAAATAAATAGGTTTCAGCACTTTCCATCAAAAAACTTTCTATAGATTTGAACACTACTGTACCATAGCACTACCTGTAATTTCAAGCCTGCTAATTATGATAAAATTCTTTTCTGAGACAAACGAGGCATATAAAATGGTATGCAAAGTTATATACCCAAGGTCTAGTAGCAGATAAATTAAAATTTACTAATCGTTTATCATGGTAAGGGTTAAGTATTATTTATTTTATTTGCTCATGAACACATGTTTTTTTGACCCTCAAAAGTTTTT
The DNA here is from genome assembly GCA_036346205.1 of Vesta saturnalis. Lineage (NCBI taxonomy): Eukaryota > Metazoa > Arthropoda > Insecta > Coleoptera > Lampyridae > Vesta > Vesta saturnalis. The sequence goes on along the minus strand of JARFJB010000156.1, from coordinate 1,321,869 downwards.
TGATTTTTTTACAATTTCTTCAACAGTGTAAGCACACATTTTTGTACAAAGTTCTACAAATTCTAACATAAATTTACCATGATTTCCGTCTTCCAACAAGCCGGAACTTTCATATTCACTAATGGACTTCTAAAGATATTGTCAGGACTATAATCAGATGTATCGAATTTATCAATGTCTTCTTTGATAATTTCATAGACATCAGGAAATGAAAAGTCGTATTTGAGACTGTCTGTATCTGTGTATAAGAACTTAGTATTACTAGGAAACCTAGATAACGTATATCCATAGTGAACATTGTATAAAAAGTTTTTGAAACACCTAGAACGCTAAAGCCTGCATACATAGGTTTATTTAAATAATCTTCTGGCTTATTCATTTGAACGTTAAGCATATCATTGTTAAATATTGTACAGTTATGAAAATTTTATTTTGATATGTAATCAAGAGCACCATAGCGATCGCTCTATTTCGCTATTAAACGTATGCCCTTATATTTACGTACATTTTCCATCACTTTCCTAAAAAAACACTATTAATCATAATTTTTAAAAACGGTAGTATTTAAAACGAAATATATTTTTTTAACCACAGGGACTGCTGAAAACGTAAGATGCGGCTTCCTTTTACCAACTTCAATCTATATTTTAACCAATGAATCGTTAGGATGGCTTATCAAATCCAAAGTTTTAAAATTAGCTTTATCCAGAAAACAAAATTCACCAAATGGTTAAAAAATTTTGACATACGGCACTATACAATTTATTTATCGTAGTCCATTAAATAGATATTTTCAGAAGTGGGGTCAAATTTGTCTCCTATGTGCTTATTATTAGTTTTAGCATAGCATAGAATGTTAAACCGGGGGCACTACAAGAGTGTAGGGGTTCAAGTTTGTAAGTACTTAAACAAGTTTGCTGAAAATTTCTGAAAATATCTGCTAAAAGTAGATCGCCCATTTTCAGATACAAATCTGAGTATTCTCCTAACGATTTAATGTTAAATTTGAACCAAACGTGCAAAACTCGAATCGTTGATTCCTTCTATATTAAGATGACCGTAAAATGCTTCCTTGGGAGGGTGTCTGGTCTCGCTTAGTTTATCCCAAGTATCAACGTACTTACAGGGAAACACACCTTTGCGAACTAGTAGAGAAAATTCTTCATCTTTGTCACAATTAGCTCTAGTAATTTTTTTACTATTTTCCAGTTTAACAAACTTTTCAATACTACTACTCATAAATCTGAGAGTCAATAAATCTAAACTTAATTTCAGTGCCTTCTATTACTTTTGTGAAATAAATATCTTTCTTCATCAAAATGTAAATTATTCCACATATTAAAATACTTACGTTCTTTGGTTTTTTATGGTGTACTTGTATATGTAAGTTATACAATTTAAACGTTTTGATAACACTTACAGTTATCTTGCTCAGTAGTAATACTATATTTCAAAATTGTTGAATATGTTGAAACAATTTCGTAAATTTGAAAAAATTGAAAACACAAACATAAGCCTGTTATTGATACAAGAGTTTGATAAACGTGTAAAGCCAACTATGGAATACAATTTTAGTAAACAATAACTAGATCATTAATAAGTGACATCATGTCAAACTGCCTTGAAGATGACAAAACAGAGCAGCCTGTAACGGTCGAAGGCTAGCAGTAAAAATGTCATACTGAAAGAACAAAATTTAACCAAGTTATGATGTAAATGTAAAGTTGTAATTTTAATTTATAAAAGCAGTCGTAAATAGAAACTTGACATCAATCTAGTCAAATCTAGCAAACAAATAGCTTTGTCAATAAATACAAGTGCTATTTAACAACAAAAAACATAATGTAGTACGTTTTGTGTAATTTTTAAGTTTAATTTTAATTAAACTTATGTTAAATTATAGTGCTGTGGTAATTATATAATTTAATTTAATATAATGTATAAATATAATTGGTAAAGCATTTACGTTTAGATTGTATAACTTAAATATGAAAATACACCATAAAAAAAAACAAAAAATAGTATTTAAAGATATCTTTATGTTTATAGGCAGCAGTAAAATCAAACCGGCAACAGAAGTCAATTCCCTAATGTCGAAACGTAAATCGTATCCTGATAAATTATGAAATACAACTGGTAGAATGTTTGAGTCTTCATTGATTAGGTTACATTTCTCAAGTAATTCTCCCCGAAATGCTCCAGTAGAATGGTTATGGTCTCTAACTTTTATATCATAATTAGTAAATGGTTTTCTGAAAATGTGAAAAACCGTGGCGTTTTCAAAGTGTTCAATCGGACTAGGGTTTAATATATTCATAGAAACTGTTTTATTGATTATTTAGGTGGTCCAATGCGCAATACATTTTAAAGCTCTTTAACAAACCAACCCTAAGTGGGGATAAAGAATTATTGTGTGAACATTTCAAAAGTATGCAATGCTGGAGGGTATACGTTTCGAATAAAATAGAGTATTAGTTTCAACACATGTTGTTAAATTGGTACACTTTTCAGAGAACGCATAAATTACAAACGGTACCATTTACTGAAATGCGAAATTTTTGTACTGCATAAACATTTCTGCTCCGGTAGGCAACCTAACAGAGCATCGATTAAGTTGATGACAGTAAGCAACGTGTTTTTGTAGAACACGATCTAAAGAACTATAGTTCAAACATCCACAACAAATAAATTTCTTGTGTGCCTTATTCGATAGTTGTTCAAAAAAAGTGTCGACATATATTTCATCCACGCGAAATTATAAACAGCATTATTTTTTGTAATAGTACCATCAGAAATAGAACCCCCCGCATGATAGTTAGCAGAAAGTACTGAAAGATTTATGGACTCCCTGTCACTATTTTGATTTTCACTTAATACAGTAATACAAATGGTAATATACCTTTCTCCTGGATGTAAGCCAAATTAATGGAGATGCTATTTAATTTTTCGATTTCGTTTACACCGTCTAGTTCAATGGGAAAATGAACTGTATCATAATGTAAAGCATCTCTAAAATGAGAATAACTGTAAATTTTATCTGCATGATGTTGCGCGGGATGTATAACTCCGAAACAACAGCTCACAGGAAGCAATACTCATCATTCACTATCGCGTGCTTTACTTATATGAAGTAAGGAACTTTAACATAAATTGAAAGACCACCTCTAAATCGAGTATAGCTATTAATATTTATCCTTAAATGTAAAACTTCATGTAATGCCCAACCGGATACCTTTTTCCGAATATTCTAATTTATTTTGTAACTTTTCGCTGTAACGTTTCGCTGTGTCACGTAAATTGGTTGCAATATCAATGACATAATTTTTTACGGCAAAAGTCTTCAACTCAATAATATGATATTGAGGTTAAATGAAATTGCAGCTAAGACAACTTTCACTTTTTAGCATCGCTTGCCTTAACATTAATTTTACCTTTCGTGGAAAACTCTCTCTTCTTATCTACTTCAACCCTTTTCCATCCTTTGGATGTAGGCCTCTTTATTATCACACCATTTTGTTCAATCTTGTTCTCTTTGATACCAGTTAAGTCCAGCGTATCTTTTAATATCGTCACTATGGCGTGCAAGGTGGCCTGCCCATTGCCACATTAAGGAGCATATCCGCTGCGTTATGTCATTAACTTCGGTTCTTTGTCTTAACCATGTGTTCGTTTTGAGGTCTCTAACTGATAAAATTCTTTCAATTGCTCTTTGGTGTATTTGCATTTTGTTTAGTGTTCTTTTGTTAGTACTCAGGTTTCGCATCCGTATGTTGTGACTGGGAGGATACATTCATTGTAAATCTTTGCTTTTAATTTTGTTGGTAGAATCATATTTATAACGTAGCTTACCTTTCCGTATGCCACCCAACTAGATCTTATTCGTTTCTTTATTTTAGTGTTTTTTCCTTCCTTAGTGAGCGTTATCGTTTGTCCAAGATATATGAAAGAATCCGTTATCTCAATTAACTGTCCTTCGATATCTAGTGTCTTATGGTGTTTGTTGGTTGCTCATGATTTTGGTTTTTGTTGTATTCATCTCTAGTCCGGATTTTTGTGCTTGGGTTTTCAGTTCTAGTAGCATTTCCTGATTTCGTTTTCATCCTGTGCAAATATTACTATGTCGTCGGCAAATTATAGGTTCGTAAGCTGTTCACCTTGTATCTTTGCAACTTGGTTATCCCACTGTAATTTCTTAAATACGTCTTCAAGCACCAAAGTAAATAATTTCGGTGATATTATATCGCCTTGCCCGGCACCTCTTTGTATATTGATTTTATTTGTTGTTTCGTGAAGTTGAATTGTCATTGTTGCGTTGTTGAATACGTTGGTCAGTAAGTCAATGTATCATTGGTCAATTCTGGCTCTTCTTAGTGCACAGTGTCGAAGGCTTCTTTAAAGTCTATAAAGGCTATCCAAAGGCTTACATTGTATTCTGAGCTTTTTTCCGTTAACCGTATAATTGTGTGAAGGTGTTCTGTTGTGCTAAATTCTGTTCTAAATCCAGCTTGTTCGTTGGGGTGGTACATTTCAAACTTCCTTCCTAATCTGTTTGTGATGATTTTTATAAATAGCGTATATACTTGGGACAACAGGCTTATTGGTCGATAATTTTCAAGGTCTGTGGGGTCTCCTCTTTTATAGATGAGGGTTGTTATTGAGTTCTCCCACTCTGCTGGTATTGTTCCTTCGGTTAAGCATTTGTTAAAAAGTTTTTTCAGTTCGAAATTTGTTCTTTCGCCGCTTCCTTTTAACATTTCCAGTACTATGTTGTCTTATCCACCTGTTCTCCCATTTCTGATCTACTTGAGTGCTGGTTCTATCTATTTCCGTAAAAACTATAGTATGCATTTTGTAAAAACAGGAGGAGCCTTGATATTTGTTATATTGAGCATAATTTCTGTAAGTAACCTTCCGTTAAAATATAAATCTAGAGAGTAGCAACGTAATTTGCGTGTACGTTTTTTAGTGACATCAACATTTCCACTTCCTGTTTTCTCTAAGCGTTCTGTAAATGTTTAAATCTTACAAGATAACACTTTAGCAATGATAAATTGCTTTTGAGCTTAAGCAGATTTTCATTTGCCTTTAAATAAATATTAATTTAAATTATATCTTGGTATAGCTTAATGTTAATTGTTAATGCTAAATGTTAATTATACGGATGTGCTTTACAAATACATTTTTTGTATATCACTACTACTTGGCTTAGCCTTACTCATAGTCACCTCCAATGTAAAAATATGAAGCACACACCTGTGTAAGTGGTGATTACGTAATAATGAACTTTTATCAAAGATTTCACATAAGATATTATAACTAATATCTAATTGCTCTTCACTGCTAAATTAATAAATTAAGTAACTATAAAACAACTTTAGGTTTACAATTATATTTGTCGTCACGATTGCAATATGTAGACTGGTCTAAAGCTCCTCTTTATCTACTTATATAGACACATAAACCGCATTCAGGGTTAAATATCATAAACTGGTTATAACTTTATACTTTACATTAAAAAAATTGTAGTTACAAATATATCAAAGAAATATGGCACAGTAACTAATACGCATAGTGTCAAGGTTACTTCTGCACGAGACAGATATTCAAGGTAAACGCGCTACTTTCGAGGTTTTTTAATTCTCGAGGGGTCAATGACCCCCAGAAATTGCCAAAGATTGCCAAAAAATTAACAAAAATTACCAAATATTACGCATAATTGCCGAAAATTTTGGGGGTCATTAACCTCGGGGGCATTGACCTTTCGAAAAATTGGCGTTTTTTAGGGTCATTGACCTTAAAAAAATTGGGGGGAATGACCGAAGCATCCAGGTCTTTGAACTGAGATTATAGGGTTATTGACTACTTCCCGCAAAGGTCATTGACTTGCTTAAAATTAACGAAGGTCTTTCACCCCCAAAATTGAGCAAGAATTGAGGACAGTGACCCCAAAATGTATATTTTTTGTTTATGTGTACATAAAATTGGAATAGTACTTCACTTTTATGGAATTTGCTCTTGTTATGGTAATTGACATTTACACTTGTTACTTATCATACCTGCGCACTACTTTCCTACGCATTAGTTCATTGCCTTTGGATTACGTTATAACAGTATTCACAAGAGCTTCGGTTCATTCTCTTTGATTACGTCAGACAGGCGCATACATTGCACTTTGTTCATTATACTTACTGGCGTTTACCAAGAATATCTATTAACACATTTCCTTAACCCTGCTGACGTCATGTAAAATACTTTGTCACGTTTAGACTTATTACATATAGATTGTGTTGCATCTATTAGAGTTTATAAATTTCCTTTCACAGGTGTTTTATTGTTGTGGGAATTTTTTGTTACGTTAGTTCATCGTACTTATCACTTCCACTTGTTGGAAATTTTATTAACGGTAACAAATTTAAATGTATCTAATCTTAATATTTTATTTTAACATTCAGTCGTTACAAAAATACTACAAGGTGTTTTGGTGCGAGGACCAATACACAAAGAACCGGTTGAGTCACTTTCAGATGAAAATGCTTCGATACGAGACAGTAATGTTGAGAATCATTTTGTAAGATTCTTTGAAAAGTAAGTATACCATGCTTAATTTATTGTTTTTATGTAGTAATGTGCTTGATCAATATACCATTAATCCGATCAATTATTTGGTACCAATATAGCATCACACCTGTAACCCCGGTTGCAGCTTCACCGCAGCCACCTACACTCCAATATGAAGGAAATAATTTTGATTCATTCAACCATCACCCCTATCTCAAGAACCAACACTCCAACAGGCCTCCACGAGTTCAAAATAAAAAGTGTTAACATCTTACACATTGCGCGACAAATACCCATAGTGCGTTACGGATATTAGATAGAGGATTAACTTAATTTATTTGTAATTAGGTATTAAGTAGTTTTCTTATTGTTTAAGTCTCAGAATACAATTATTATAATATATATATATATATATATCAAAAATCACATCAAACGTATTAATGAGGATTGCACATAACATAAAATTAAAAGTAAGATACAATAAACCTACAGTCTATACGTTTAAATCAACCAGTTTAGCAAAATAGTGAAGAGATAATTGGTACATCAAGGAAATAATTTAATTCAATCTTGTAAAAATAGTTTCCAAAGGCACGTACATAAACCAAAATTTTAAATTCAAACGTGTGATTAGCCCTAAATTTTAAAAAAGGTGAAGTGACAACTTGTAAAATACATAAAGGATTTACAGGTTATGTACAAAAATTGTTGGCAAATTCAATATTTAAAGTCAAATAAAATGGAAGTGTAAAGTAGCAGTTATATATAAACTGAAGTAGTTACCCTTGTAAAGGTACGCTGGTTGCAAGCAACATCGGCCATGGTGTATGTACATCATATATGATGTGTAGTGGTATGTGTGTGAAACTGAAGTAGTATTGTGTGATGTGGTGCACATGTGCTGTGTGTGTGTGTGTGTGTGTGTGTATGTATGTTTGTGTGTGTGTGTGTGATGTGTGTGGTGTTTGTGTGTGTGGTGTTGGTGTGCTGTGTGTGTGTGTGTGTGTCGTGCGTGTTGCTGTTGTGTGTCGCTGTTGCTGTGTGTGGCGTGTCGTGTCGTGTGCGTGTGTCTGTGCTGTGTCGTGTGCGTGTTGTCGTGCTGTGCGTGGTGCGTGTGCTGTGTCGTGGTGCGTTGCGTGTCGCTGGTAGCGTGCGTGCGTTGCTGTGTGTGCGTTGCGTGTGCGTGTGCGTTGCTGCGGTGTGGTGCGTGTTTTGTGTGCGTGGGTGCGTGTCGTGTGGTGTGCGTGTGTGTGCGTGTGTGTCGTGTACGAGTGCGTGTGGGTCTGCGTCTGCGTCTGCGTGTGCGTGTGCGTGTGCGTGTGCGTGTGCGTGTGCGTGTGCGTGTGCGAGTGCGTGTTTTTACATATGGTAAAACTTTGTACCCCATGTAAAGACTTCTACTCGATACAGCTACTTAAAGGTGTATTACATTTAAGCGTATTATTGTTTGCTCGAATGATAAACATTTTAGTGGGTATCGTAGATTTTGGACAATCACTTATTTCATCTGTAAATAAACCAAACTAATCTTCTGTTTAGGATACGTAGCATTATACAGCTAATTTTGCAAATAAAGAAAATTATATAATTAAATTACATTAAATAGAAGAAAACGTACATAGCGAATTATATAAATTCTTTGTTAGAATTGCGAGAATCATCAAAGCTTAACTATTTTACGGAATATCGTTGTATTACGAGTTCAAATAAGTGAATGTGAGGACCAAAATACTTATCCCTTGGGTTTTTAAATCGAGTATTATTCTATTTACATCTTATATAAATTTGAACCTTTTGATAGCAATTCCCAGCAGAGCACTCATTTATCATTATTGTAAACTTTATGTAATGTAGTGAAAGGTTCTGGACATAATGAATATCTATATTCTTGACATAACATTGCGTAGGCAGTAACTGACTTTTCTACGTGTGTATATCGAATCCCTGCTATAGTTGTACGGCCAACACGATGATAATAAGTATAGAGGGTCAGTTTTGGGGTATTCCCTTGCCTATTTAGTTGCTGTATTAGTTCTTATGTGTTGATACACCATTGTGTAGTCCACTGCACTTTATCATATGTATCACGCAATATCTCTGTTAGTTTACTGGGCAACAACATACTTTTTTCAAAGTTTACGCAGTTCGAAAGTGTTTTACAAGTCAGGATTTACTAAGAACAAATAAAGACGTACGTCACGCCACTCAACATCACATAAATGTGTGAACGGTAACTCTTGTATCACCCTCTTGAAAGCAGCTATTTACCTTGAATTTCAGCATTAGGTTTTTGAGGTTACTTATTTCCTATTTAAATTTACAAACACTAACTATTGCAATTTTGATCAAAATTTTTGCAGCTGTTTTTCTATTGCATCAAAAAACGTAACTTAGAACAAAGGATAACTACCCTTATATGGTTTTTTTATTTGCGTGAAATATTACTAAAAATATAAAATTTCATTTACCTAAACCTCTTTATAATTATTTAGTAAAACTAAATTTTATGACGTTCGGCATTTTAACATGTTTCCTGCTATATTGGTAAATATTTTCAAACGTTCATATCGAAAAAGAATTGTATTAATTCATAAAAATGACATTTTTATCTAAATACGCCATTACGTAGCTGCTTAAAACAGCCTGTAGTAACATAATATTATTTACTACACCTACAGTTTTATGATATCAAGATACCACTATAGTTCTTTTTCATTACATTAAAAGGTATCTGAGTTATGCTACCCGCGTTTTTAGTCAAGTATATCGTAGAGGATCATTTTTTGCTACCTCCTTAATCTTGTTATTATTATTCTAAAAAGTAGAAAAATGGCCAATGGATAAATTATAACTATTTTGTATTTGTAATTTGAAATAGATTATCAACACGATTTATTAGCAGTTTTATAATCCATATTATGATATATTTGAGCTTTTCAAGATTTTGTGTACCCACAGTTAGTAATTACACAACTCGGCATTTGAAATAAGCATACATCAAGCAAAATCTATTCAAAATCATGCATAAACGGAGAAATAAACGTTGTCTCGTTTGCTTTTTCACACAAGTGTGTCGAGTTCAAGTTTCAATATGAAGCATACCATATTATCCTCGCACTCAATATAGATTCTACTTACAATGGTGAATAGTCTTTACATACAAAATTTTTAACCTGTATTTCAGCTGACTAAAATTACTTAATTTTTATTGCTATTAATCATCTTTTTAAATATGAAAACTACTCCATTTGTTTAATTCATTAATGTTTTGCTCAGGATAGAAACGTTATTTATAAAATGTCTACTCTGAACATTGACTACACAGAAAATTTTCTTTAAAAGAATTGATTTTCTTATGACAACTGAAGTGAACAGTTCGGACACATTCGGAACATTGGCATGTTCCCTTGGCAATACATTTCTTTAATAGATCTATTGACATTTTCTTTAGAATGAGTTTTGTTTCAGAAACAGAACCGAGTTATTTTTGGAAATATTGGAATCACACACTGGTTTCGAGTGTATCTGTTTTGGTTCAAAAATAGGACTTAACAAATCGTTTTTTGAATGTTGTGGATCACACAGTTTCATTTCAGTTGTGTTGCCATTTTTGACATTTCCAGAGTGTTAATAAGAGGATTTAAAACTTGCATATCCTGTAGGACATTTATTTCTTTGCAGGAATTTTCTCAATATTTTTGGTTAGTCTCTTTAAGTTACTTGTCTTTTGTGGCCGTTTCTTTTGTACCGTAATCCGTTTAGCCTTCTTTGTTTCTTCTCTTTCCTTATACCTCTTTCATTTCTCCTCTTCGACTAGTATTCTGTTATCTCATTTATTCTGTGTGATACTTTTCCACGTTGTTACAACAAATGGTAAGCCTTTCACGCTTCTTTCATTTTTTTGTGATTCGGGCTAGTACAGTATTTGCGATATTGTTGAATTGTGATATGTCTGGACACAGGGTTTCCAGGTGATAACTACTTTAAGTTGACGTGAATAGTTACAGATTCGAATTGGGACACATATTTATTGTTAGTACATGAGGTGAGTATTCTTACATACATATTCTAACCCTACACTTCACTCGTACTCTAACACTACGAGTATTATAATAACTATTGATTGGTGAACTGATGAACTGATGAACTGATCAACTGATGAACTTATAACTGATTTATTACTGTATGGAGCTATATTTATAACCTATTATTTATGTCATGTTACAATTTAAAAAGAGCTGACTTTTCTTGCAACAATAACTTATTCTATTCATCATGATTGTAATTTGTAATATTGACCTAGTTGTGACATAAATATGCTTTAACATAATTAATTATTGTAAAAATAGATAAATGTTTCTTAATGCTAGATATGCACTACATTGTCACGTTCTCCATCTCCATTTTCAGTCGTGTGTTTTTTAGAATTTCAACATTAGTTAATTCATCTACCACTTCCTGCTCTTTAACTATTCGATTGACCTAATACGTTCAGCTGTAAATTTGTTTCATCAAATGAAGGAGTCACTTTTCACTATTATTTCTACCATCTTCCAAAATATCCATTGATAAATTTTCGATATCAAATGTATCATTATCTTTGAAGAATCTCCATAACTTATTTAGAGGTTCAGTTCGGGTACCGTTTCCAGAATGTCCTTTAGTGGCTTACCTTTTTAAGGGTATATGATCATTGGAGGTGTGACATCGCCATTTGCGCAAAAAGTAAACATAACTGTTAAGGATGTTTTAGCATTACCCTAATCCACTTCACATAAATTTGTTGTGCCGCGACAAGTAAGAACTTTCTTATGTTTAGGAAATAACAAAGATTTTGTTTCGTCACCATTAAAACTCCTTTTAGGATCTTGAACTATATGCTTATGCTCTAAATCATGCAATTCATTCTCGATAGTTTTGAACCACTTCCTTATACCTTGTCCACCAATACAGGCACTTGCATTTGTAACCGCTTCAGGCGTCCCTTAAGCATAGCTGTGGGCGTCTTTTTATAAATGCACGGTACCACCCCTTCCCAGGTGGTCCATTAGGAAACGGAGTTTTTCTTTGAGACTCGTTCACAAAATTTTGCACACTGCTCTGCAGTTCCTCGATTCTTCTTGTAAAGGCCTTCCGTTAAGATCCATATGAAAATGCACCAATCATTTATAAGCTAAGTGTATAAAGTTGGAATTTATTAACACACTTAACGAGTTGATCCTATTCTTCTTGGGTAAGGTAGGTGGAAAGTCCATAACCAGTTTTTTTGAACTTGTGGCGCATTCTAAATGAATAGTAGATCGTGCTACTCCATACTTTTCTGCTGCTTTTTTAGACATCGTACCACTTTTAATAGTCAATTTAAGTATCACTTCCCTATTTTCCATCCATAGGTAACCTGCTTTAAAATAGAAACATTCCTTACTTACAACTAAATGTAATAAACCTTAAAATTGCTCACGTTTTCAGCGTGACAACGACTAAAATCATCAATTTTCAGCGACGGATAGTAGTTGGCATGGTTATGCCAACCACTATAACAAGTAACGTTTCTTGGTATATAGTAGTTGGCACCCTATTATGTTAAGTTTATATTAGTAAATAACATAATTTTACAAAAGAAAATAAACAATAACCATCAGAAACACCCTAAATAGATTTTAAAAGTTATTGTGTGTACCAATGGTATATTAAAGGTACTTACCCAACTTGTTACGTAATACAACAATCACTGTACAATTAATATTTTGGTGTGTCTCTCAAAACGCTCTAATTTACCTGACATTAACAACACTTTAAACAGTTGTACTAATCAGCGAATATGTTTTTCAGTAGAACAAACGGCCAACCTTTAGATGAAATAATTCCCATGAACAAAATATGTTGTTTACTAATCTTATTTTTTACTTATATTCCAACAAGCCAACTACTATGTTAGTGTCTTTACCCCATATGCCATTTTGATTTTTAACAAGAAAATTAGTGATTTGGTTTTAGTATAAATGATGATTTATGAACAAGTCACATTATTTTTTGTAAATGAATGTTACGTGAGGATATCCTTTTTCTGTTAGAAGTTTTGATTTGACAGATTTAATGGGACCCGGATGTATATGTTATAGAGAATGTGTTTCAACTCTATTATGTAATAAAATCGATCGATTATTAATAACAGAAAATGTGTTTTAACTCCGTTTGACAAACTACATGCCTCACACTGTATTAGTAAATCGTCTTTGTACATGAGAAAGCTACATACAAGAAAAAGCTGTGACATAAACAGGAAGCCCTCTTCAGTAATAGAAACATCTATGTTGAATCTCTGGAAAATAGCTTTTTAGAGGCAATAAGAACAATACCAATGATGATTTTAGGCAGAAAAAGCTGTTTAAAAACAGAATTATCAGCATGCCACCATTACCTCTTGAATATCTACATATTTACATAATCTAGACTATGCAATATATTGATGAGCTCGTGAGAAAAATACTATTCACCATCTGCCTGATCTACTAGATAAAACTTTGAATTTGATGGAAATTATGAGGTTGCAAAAAACAGTACCCTGTAATCTATACTACCTCTATTAGAATCCCTAAGCACTACTTCTACTCTAAGCGTTACATAAGTGACCCCTAAATTAAAATAATAATCTGACCAACCGCACACTTAAAAATAAAAATCGACTGGTTTCGGAATTTTTTCCTGATTTTATTTGGTTTGAAAGTTCTGTCATAATAATCTTTGGAAAAAAACTGATTCACTTCATATGTCGAGCATTTTAGTATCAAGAATACAGTAAGCACATTAAAAATGATAGCGAAAAGAAATATCAATTATGATTGGATATGGAGATCGAACCGGAACGCAACTACAAGTATGTAACTTATCTAATACAAAATATCCTAACAAACCTATCAGAATCTCGACAGTTAGTAAAATAAAAAAAAAATAGGGAAACTGGTTACGTTAAACACGTTGCAAACACTGGTCATTTACAAATAAACGAAAATGTAAAATTAAATTAATTCATGCAGGTAAGTAAGTATCTACTATTAACACAAAACAGAGAAAAAATTGTCTAACATTGTAGAATTGTTTGTAACTCAATTTAAATGTTCAAGTTGCCACACTTCTTGGCAGTAATTGAACCGATGACCACAAGCTGGATCATTTGTGTACTAATCTTACGCATTTCTAATCTAATTCTATTTTTCAAATCTTCCAGATTTCGTGGTTTCTCGACGTATACTTTAGATTTTAAATAGCCCCATAGAAAAAAATCAAGAGGTGTAAGATCTGGAGATCTTGGGGGCCACTCTATGGATCCTCGTCTACCAATCCATCTAGCAGGAAAAGTTATGTTTAAAAAATCGCGAACAGGACGTGTATAGTGAGGAGGTGCACCATATTGCTGAAACCGTATATTATCATTTGGTAAATCAGGACCATTTTCATTTGGGAAAATTACTGCAATGGCAGGTATAAGTTCATATTATAAGAAGTCCAGATATCGTTGCCCTGTAAGAGTTTCATCGAAGAAAAAAGGACCAATGATTCTGTTCTCTACTATCCCCGCCCAGACATTCACTTTTTGAGGATACTGAGTGTGTAACTCATTAATCCAGTGAGGATTCTCTTTACTCCAATATCTACAGTTTTGTCGATTCACTGTACCATTTAAAGAAAATGTAGATTCATCTGAAAAAAGAATTTAACGAAGGAATCCTGGGTTGCGGTTACATAAGTCTTGCATGATTTCAAAAAACTGCATTCGGCGATCCGGATCATCTTCATTGAGTTGCTGCACATTCTGGATTTTATACGGATGGTATTTCTCCTTTTTAAGTACACGTAACACCGACCTTTGTGAAATGCCTTCATCAGCTGCAATTGCTCTGGAACTACTATGAGGATTTTCTACCAAACACATCAAGTTTTACATTTTCGTTCATTTTTGGACGACCAGCATTTGCAGTGTGTTTAACGTGACCAGTTTCCCTCAATTTTCTCTCAATTTTACTAACTGTTGATTGTCCGATAGGTGTATCAGGATATTTTGTATTAAACAAGTTACATATTGTAGTTGCGTTCTGGTTGTATCTCCACATCCAATCATAATTAATACTTCAATTCGTTGTGTTTCACTTAATAGTGCCGTTATTATTGATTAGTTATCAGTAGACCTAGGATAATATGCATTATCAAAAACTAATTATATGCGCATATTTATGCAGTAAAAAGTGCACAAATATTCGGTTAAAGTTGGTAATTAATACTAATTAGTAATTATGCTTAAACCAGAAATACTAGTAATACCAATATTTTAACACCTTTATTTGGATATTTACACAAAAATTACATTCTGATTGCCTTAATCTAAACTATAATTTTTGTAACAGTATACAATTAAAATTTTTTCAATATTTTCTGGAGTCAGACTTTGACGTTTATCATTTAATAATAATTTGTACGCGGAAAAAGTGCGTTCTACATCTACCGAAGTTAGTGGACAAAATTTAAGATGAGGATAGGCATCAGTTGGAATTGATGTGTCTAAATTTTCACCAGCACCATTAATCAATTCGTTAATTTTCTTCATTGTGTTTAAATCTGGATTTTTGTTTAATATGTTCTAACTTACTTTTTAGTTTTGAGGAAATCAACTTACTTAGTATAGCCTGGATATTATTTTGAATTTTACAAATTTCTTCAAAACCTTCTTTTAATGGCAACCCCTTGCTTTTCAAAAATTGTAATTGATTTTGGCAAGAAGCTAAAATGGGTGTTGATTATGGTTAAATCTTTTATAAGAGTTTTATTTTTAAAAACTTCTTTGCTTGCCAAAAAAAAAAAATATTTCATCTAAATTTTTAACAAAATTAAAAATGCTGTCGTAATTATTTGCATAAAAAATTGCAGCATTTAACCATGACCCCCACCGTGTAATAATAGGTTGGGGAGGAAGTGGTAAATTAGACAAGGTTGTTTTATACTTGTGCACTCGCGATGGCGCTTTTATACAAATCTTTTTTACATTTGAAATTAAACTATTTACATTGGTATAATCAGCACGTATTAATTCCGCCAGTCTATGCAATCCGTGAGCTATGCATGTAATATGGAGTAAATTAGGATAAAATATTTTAACCATGTATGGAGCAGCATCAGAAAGGAACACAAGAACTTTATCTGCTAGATCAGTACTAAAAATTTCACATAATGCACTATTGATGAAACGAGCCATAGTTGAATGGTTTACTTCTTTCAAAGGCTTACATGCAATTAGGTAAGGTTTTGAGGCACCTTCCTTAGATAATTTTCCTATTAATAAATTTACTACATAATTATTCCCAATAGCCACTTTAATATTTTCTAATACTTTATTAAAAAGGGTACCAACACAGTTCTTTAGGCACACTATCTCCATTTTTACAACAGTGTTTTTTTATACAATTCTTAAAGCACTCATTATTTAATTTATTAAATGGAATCTTGCATGTTATTAAAAGTTCACACAATTCACTTGCCAGTGAGTTGTTTGTAGATGCAGAAGATTGTAATGATTGCGAAATTAGTAATTGTTTTGATGATTTTTTTTCATTTTTTGTTTGAATATGTCCTGCAGTTTTTGTGTGTTGTACTATTTGTGATCGTTTTTCGCACAGTATATTTTTTTCACAATGTTTACTAAACATAATAAATCCATCAGTTGTAAAATCGTCTGGAAAATCTTTACGCCATACTTCCATTAAGCTTGGTTTTGTCACAATATTGAGAATATACTGTTTCTAACTTGAACATGCAATTGAAACCAGCTTGGCCTGTTCTAACACTTATGATTGATTGTTTAGATAAAGGAATTAGTGATTCACCAAAATTTTAAATAATGAATGGGGTTATTTGTATCATTGTTACATCGCTTATACCTGGAAATACCACTTTCTACATCTCAATTGTTCAACAACAATTTATTTTAATCCCTTTAAATGCGGTTCCTATTGTGCTGTTCAAGAAACTTTTCTCAAAACTTCTAAAATATGCATTATCAGGTAATAAAGTCAACAATATGAATAATTCAAATAAATCGCCAAAATATGTTATTTCCTATTCTTTTATGTAAAGACATATTATCCTAGGTCTAGTTATCAGTTATTCACTTAGTACAAATACCTACAATGTAATACCATTAAGTACTGAAGTAAGTAGTAAGTGTATTAAATTTGTAACGCTTAGAGATAGGGAAATATTAACAAAAGTTGCTTAGAATTTTACGTAGAATCCGAAAATGCAATAACATACAGGGTATTCAATTTGAATTTTCAAAGTTGCCTTGGGTTTCTGGTAGAAGTGGCAACGTTGCACTTTTGAAAATAGTTTTAAAAGATAGATCATGACCTATTATGTCTACATACCAAATTTGGAATGGTCTTTTTTAGTTCGCTTGTATTTTTATAGAACAACAATAATCTTGAATCACCCTGTATACGTAACGCAAATACTCAAAACTATTGCTACGACTGATTAGATAATTAAAGGATCTCTCAAAAATTCCATTGCAACATCTCCTCTTTCCATTAAAGAAAATCATCAATAACGTCATCACGCTTACATAGGTAACCTCAAAAATAAATTAATAACCTGAACAACCACGCGTCTAAAAATAAAAATCGATGGGTATCGGGATTTTTCTCTGAAGTTGCCAATTTAAGAATTATTGAATTTATGCCATAGTTTAGCCGCTCACTGTATATATATATATATATATATATATATATATATATATATATATATATATATATATATATATATATATATATATATATATATATATATATATATATATACATATAAACTGTACTTTGTTTAGCCCGATGTATTAACAGACCGCTACTGAACCCGACAACTTTCTTTTTTATACTAAATATGTGTTCTCCGGCGCTTGTGTATATCAACAATAGTGCCGCTATTAACGGGCTCATTTGTGACTGTTTATACATTATACACATTGAGTAAATTGTACCGCTGATACTTAGAACGTTAAAATCTTTACAGAAAGTAAGCTGAATAATGAAGGTTGTGTAATAAGCTCCTTTGTAGTAAATGAAAGAATTGAAATTGAAATTGAAATAATACACTTCCGTCTTTATAAGCAATAAGATTATATTAAATTATATAATCAATTTTCAACTTTCAGTAAAGCTATCACCAAGCCTTAATCCTGTTCCACGTTTTTTTATGGCGAATAAGATTTATTCTTATACTAGGATAAGATGATGATAAAAAAGGTAAAAATGAACAAAAAATTATACAAAATTCTGTGTATAGAAAGGTAATTTGTCAAATAAGACAGATCTTAAGTTTAAAATGTATGAATAGCCTCTATGAGAATGGTTCTTTATTTTTGGGGTAAGTAAGCAGGGAAAAATATGAATTAGAAATACCTAAATCTAAATATTTTTAACTTAAATTCGTATGCTTAAACTTTGTATCTGTAGTGTTGATTACTTAACACAATTTTACTGCCTCCAATTTTAATTTTCTGATATTATTTTTATAATTAAAGTCTGTCCAGAAACGAAGCGAAGGAACAAATTAAAATAGTTCATTGATTTTATATAAGAGCGATACACAATCTTGTGTTAAGTATTAATATATTTCTTAAACTTGTTTTAGGATATACCGCTTCCATACTATAACGTTACAACGTAAGTTATTATTAATAGCTCCTAATCCCTTAACAATGGGACGTACCTGTTGAGTTCTAAAGTAAAGGTCATAGGCGTGTGCATGGGTTTTGCAATTAGCGTTGTTCGCATATTTCTCCCCTAATTACGTCATGAACACCACAATAAAATCTGTTAAAGTGCTATTCCAAATACAGTACATAGTTCAATTATTAGTCATTAATCAGTTTAAAAATTTTAAAAATGTGGTCGATAATGGTATTAGCAATTATATTACAAATAAATAATATCCTAGTTCCTTCCCAACTTTTAATTAGTATTAATTAATTTCACTATGACATATCTAATCAATATTACTTCAGTTTTATATTTTTTATCATAAAACAACCCAACGCCACTGGAATCTGCCAAACCCGTTGATTTATTCCTTCACTTCGTTTCTGGACAGATTATAGTAGCATAAATATTACGAAACGTTTTAATGGAGTAAAACCAATAAAATACTTAGGTGTAGTTTAAAAGCGTTGGTAAATTTTATTTATCCAAAGGCTAAAAAGAGCTGCTGCCTTAAAGCCGAAATGGAATCCTGAATGATGTTTCTGTTTATATAATTGAAATATTTTTATTCTGTATAAATTTACAATCGACGGTATGTAGCGTTAATACCCTATGCAAATGTACACTTAAATGAAAATTGTGGATAAATATAATTGATGTTATGACAGAATTGTTCTACGAGATACTTTTATTTAATTGCATTTTTGGGTGATTAGCTTAACAAACAAAAAATACATTTCTGTTTACTGTTTGTGGAATTTCCAATCCTCTTATACGGTTTTTAAACAACAAACAATTTAGTTGTTCTTAAAATACTTACAATTTCAAAAGAATTTTCTGTGTAACTCCTGTAAAATATTTAATGGATTATCAATGTAAAAGGTATCCCAACAAGAGCGCCGGGCTTAAATTTGCCGCCATTTTGTTGATACGAATTGTACGGTGATTTTTTTTTGACAGTTGCCACGTACAGACCACGCGATTTAAAAATATGGAGAAGTATTCAAACGAACAACGTTTAATTATTGTAAAAACACATTACAAAAATTGTGAAAGTTTTGGAAAACAGTTTTCGGTCGCAATAGTGAGCCAAATTAATCGACAGTGAGGCGTTTAATTAAAAAATTTGAGGCGAAATTTACGCTGATGGATCAAAAGACTGTTCGTCGTCGTCCTTATCGGTCACTCGTAAATATAGCAACAGTATGGAAATCTGTGGACGAGAATTTAGGAACTTCCATTCGGCATTGTGGTCAAGGATTAAACAGTTCCAGAAGCACTATGCAACGGATTTTGGTAAAAGTTCTGCATTTGCACGCGTACAAAGTTCAATTGGTGCAATAAATCAAGCCAAGTGACAATGAGCAGCGCCGTGGACTTGATGATTGGGTGTTGGAACATCATCGAATTAATTCGGATTTTTCGAAGAAAATCATTTTTTCTGATGAGACACATTTTCAACGTTGGCCACCAAGATCGTGCGATCTAACGCTGGCGGACATCTTAAAGAGAAAATACGGCGCGTTATTGGTGAAATACAGCCACATTTATGCGAAAACGTTATTCAAAATTTCAACAAAAGAGTAACCCTGTGCCAGAGGTTTCGTGGTGGCCATTTGCCTGATGTTGTATTTAACGTTTGATCGGAACTATTTTTCTTTATGTTGAAATAAAAATGTTTGCTTAATTAAAAAAATAAATGTGTTTTTCTTCAAAATTAAATCCGGCGCTCTTGTTGGGACACCCTATACAATCCACAAATAAATAATTCGTCAAAATTTAAAGCAAATATTAAAGAAGTTTTACTTATCATTATTTTTATACCTTAAAAGAGTTTTCTGAATTAAAGTAATTGTATTCCTTCGTCTTTTTTTTTCATGTTTTAATTTTAATTTAATTTTAATTATAACAATTATTACATACATTACCATGCAGCGATGTATACTGATGTATTGGTAGTAAATGTATTATTATTATTATTATTATTATTATTACAAAGCTTACATTTATTTTTGCTTATTACTTCCTGCAGGTAATATTTTAAAATGACAATTGTAATGTAACATTATCTTTTATAGTTTGTTTTTGATTATTTGGTGCTCGAAAGTCCAAGTGACAACAAGTTACTTGTGGGTTTTTTTTTTAAAACTAGTTTTCGTGAAGGAAAGTTGGTGGACTTGGACATCAAGAATATTAGCGACACCAGTAGTACCAGATGCTTCAAATTAATTTTATTTTCGTTAATACTAAGATTCAAAATATACTGTGTACCTTCATGATTAAGTATCAAACTTTTTAGATCAATTTCAATGTTTTTAATTATGGATTTACTACATTTATCTCTTCCCATTAATTAAAAGACCGTAGGAAATTTACCTTAAAGTCATATTTTAGTTTTTAACGGGAGGCACGTTATATGATAATTTTGCTCATGATCTTAATTTTGTAATTGATTTTAAGAGAACATATCGTTGATCCTAAATAATTTCATTGTACTGCTAGTAAAATTATTAAGACCCCTCACCGAAGGATAAATTTTATACATTTAACAGCGTTCCATTAGTTTCTAATTTCATATGGCGTTAAGGATGTTGAATAAACTACTGTATGCAACAATTGTGTAACTAAATTTCTTTACAGTAAAAATTTATTTTGTGCTTTATCGATCCGGAATTGTTAAATTTTTAAATTCAGTTGGAACCCGGTGACGAATTAACCGCCTAACGGGCCAAACACAAATGATAAGTCCGGGCATTGAATACTTAAGTACCTAAAATATATTTTGTAGAGAAATATCAGTAATTAAAAAAAAATACACAATGGATTAGTCAAGGAGGTTCTATTGCATGACCGCCTAGACCCCTTGACTATAATTATTTTAATTTCTATTTTTGGGGCGGTACATGAAAGATTTGATATACGCGCAATTTTCAAACACCTGGGAGGAATTATAAGAACGCACGAAAGTTAAGGATAACAAGCGTGAAATAAGATTCGCCACGTTATCAGTTAGTATGCTAGCACAAGATTAAATTTAGCAAGGAGGTGATTTTGCACAACTTAAGAGTTAATTAGGCTTCTGTTACTTTTTTTAAGTGTATTTTTGGTATTCAGGGTAACATCTTCTTAGAACCCGATGGCATTTAATCTCATTGAGAGAAAACTATGTATAAGGACCGCCAAAAAATCATCGATTAATTAAATAGGTCTTTATTTTTTTTTACATTGAATGATTATCAGCTATAACTTTAATTTCAGTTACACCTTTTTTTCAATAAAACTTTAGTACCCTGCACTTAGACAATGAATAAAAAATAAAATTTCAACATCACCAATTGTGATAACCTTAAAAATTTAATTTCGTAAAAGAAATACATTAAAAGGAAGGAATTAAGGTTAATATGCATTGGTATGATTAAAAAAAATACATGCTACTTTGAAACACTGACAAGAGGAAACGTAATAATGTCTAATCTGTCATCAAGCTGCCGCATTTTGCTTTCTTATTTTTTTTCCCTTGTCCTATACATTTTTTCCTATTTTTTTTGGAAGCATTTTAATCGAGATCTTTCACGTCACGTAATTTGTACATGGTGTTCTTTGTAACAGCTTCTCCTTTTACTTGAGTCCGCATTAAATAAATTGAATTTAATTCACAATGGCACCATGGCAATCAAAGCACAGTCACATTTCTCTGTTTTGCCATTTCATTGAATACAGTTTTGATGTTTCAAAGTTATTTGTGACATCCTAGATAAGCTGGGTCGATAAATATAAAAGTTACTGCGTTTAATACTAACGAAACCATAACGATCAAATGAATTAGCAATACCCATAATGAGATTTATTTCTTTTGAAAACAATGAACGTTACAATTTATTTTAAGTATTCAGTATATTAATCGTACATAAAACTTTGTATGCATTGGGGACATAACTGATTTTTATGGTCCTACGGCGCCTTCCTAGCGCTAGTACGCTCGGACTTGAAATAGCGCCTTGGACAGATACTGTACCTGTTTTAGCACCGTACAGTGCACTTAAGGACAGCGCTCTTTATGCTTTGTGTTTTGAATTTGTCAAGACTTGCTGAATTTGTTTGAGTGATGTTATCCTTACGCATAAGTACATATGTGTATGCTAGAGGATTTAGAAAGCCTAGTTTTAGAATTAGGTTCTAGTTGTTAGGTAGATTCATTAAATAATGTATAAAACATGTTCGAAAAAGAAATTAAAGAAAAATAAATTAAAAAAATGTACACCAATCTTCGTTAGACGATTGTTTTATATGCCAGTACTTGTAATATGGCTGTATCTACGTATACACACTTTTGGTGATTATGAATAGTTTCAAATATTTTTTTATTAATTTGGTGTTAGAGTTCATTTTAATTAATTATGGTAGTATGTGCAAAATGTGATTCCTGCGAGACGAGCATTCCTATAAACGACGTTTTTCAGGGAACCATCGGTGGTCGACTAGGAGGACTTTTACTTTAATTATGGGTTACTTTGCACTGATTTTTTTAAGTTTTTTGTTTACAGCCATAGTTTTTTTTAGAAATTGGCATACAAATGTCTAAGACGCATCATTAGCTTTATAGGAATGCAAGCAACACTCTCATGCTGCAAATTGTTTAATTTCATAAGTTTTACTTTTTCAAAATTTGTGCAAAGTTACCCCTCAGTTACGTTATATTTGCAGCCATTAAAACCATACGTATTAACTAGGTCTGAGTAGCGTTATGCAATGTAACCAAACCATATATTTTCGCTTACGTGTTTGATTTGACTCGAACCTTATTTGGTTCATTTTTAAGTCTGCAAAGTTACCAGGGGGCCGAATTACGTTACATAACAATTTAAACATTATGGGATTAGTATGTTTAAGCAACTTGTACAAAAGATACTACAGCACCAAGCTTCGGTTTCCTATTATCGTGAATTCTTCACTCGTATAAAAGGTACATATTGGCAATTTTTGACTGAATGTGAAGCAATTTACAAGAACAAAACGAGCTCCTTCATTAACGGGACATTTGACCATTTCCACGCCTTCTTCGCTTTCGCCATTGCTCGAATGATTATAACGGCTTCCTTCAGTTCAGTAATAAATTCCGGATATTTCTCATCGTCATAATAAAAAATGACGTATTCAACGACCCGTTTCTTCGCTGGCAAGAAATTATTCTTGTATAAATTAGCTGATCCATCACTGAAATCATCTTATTCGTCACTGGAGGTTTCTGGTCTCAGGCCCGACGAGTCATGACAAGTAAAATAATCTTTCTTTCTGACCCTTGCTTCATCAATAGAAGTTGCAACAGAATCCTCCATCAGTCCGTTATTTGTCATGTATTCAACACAGACGCTTTTACCAGTTGCAACTTTTTTGCGGAGTGAAAATTCGAGATCCCAAAATATCTGCGGTCTTCTTTTCCAGAAATTGCACATGTGTGAAAATTAACCCCAAACAGACCCAAAAATGCCACCGTCAAAATATTTTAGATTTGTGAAAAATCTTCCCAAACTACCAACTTAACCATTTACAAATCTCATGTCGATCATAAAAGGATTTAAGAAATACCATCCCTTACCTTTAAACAGGTTTTTGAAGCAAATCCATATGTAAAAGTTCAACAATAGTAATTAAACACGTTTTTCATTGTTGTCAACAAACAAGAGTCATATGATTGAAAAGTGGTTAGAATAATATGCATCCTATGAAACAAGTTTATTCCCCACTAGATCTGTTTCGTAACCAATTTTGCCACCTGGGACCATCGCACATTAGACGAACCGTTGTGCGGAAAGGAGATGCTGTACAAGTGGAGCTCTTGTATAAAGCAGCGCCTGTCATAAAAACCGAAAAGTTTGCTGATTTGCAATGTCTAAAACGTGACCTAGAAGAAGAATACCGCTACTATTATGATCGACAAAGCCTTGAATGGAGGTCATCAACGATTGATAATTACCCATACACCTTAAACATTTTTACCACAAAACCGTATACTAATGTAATACCATTATTTTGCTTTGTTATTGTTTTTTCCTCAGTATAATTAGTACTCACATGACGATAACCAAGTTGAGAGTGAAGTACTTACATTTACGAATCCGATAGTTTCCATTACAATTACTTTGCCAATGAGAATGAAAAACTATTATTACCTTTTATTCGATTTTTCGTTTTTACCTTCCATCATATATATATATATATATATATATATATATATATATATATATATATATATATATATATACAAATGTAGGTATAAAAGGTTATGCAATCCATTTTTTACACTACCAGTTTACAAGTTTCGCGAAGATCAAAGTGTGTGCGTGTGCGTGCATACGTGCGTGAGTGCGTGGATGCGCGAGTGCCGCACTGCGTGCGTTGGTGCGTATGTATGTGAGTGTGTGTATATATGATTGAAAATGGTTAAATTGTTTTATTATAAAAGTAGCGGGCTGCAATGGAGTCTTCTTACATTTAGATCTCTGTTAATTTCTATTGATATGAAGTTTTGAACGTCTGTTTAACATAGATTATTGTTTTTGTTTTTGCAATGTTGCCTATTTTCGTAATGAACTTATTATAAAAGAGATTGCATAATTGTGCTAAAGTATTTTTGCAATAATAAACATTTTGAAGGCTATTATTTACTTATATGCTTTTTTCTTGTTTGTTCAATCATATTTCATGACAAAAATTAAAACTTATAGATCTTCAAACAGACGTATGCTGTATCTGTCATTTAAAACCACCGACGATATGTTGATTATTCCCTGAGTACAATTTGTATTAGCCAAAGCTAAAACCTTCTCTAAAATAGCGTCCACCTAGCATTTGGATTATAAGTTATACAGCATTTCTTAAAAGCACACAACAATAAATTCAGAAATGACACGAATTTAAAGAAAAAATTAGTAGCTTCATCTATTACACTGCAAGAAAACTTAGTATGCGGGTCGGTAATTTACTAATACATCCATTTATTTCTGAGGTAGTTATTTAACTGATAGATTTTTTTTATAACACGCAGTTTTATTTATTCATTAGTTTACTTGGAAGGTAAACTTATTCCACAAATCTGTTGATTTATTTATCGTTTATAACACCGACAATAAGGAAGTAAACCTTTATTAACTTAACGTTCCGTAGACTCGTTTGAAATAGAGAATATTTTGGTATTGTATGTATCGTATCGATCGGTTGCTGAATGCAAACGGTTGTGTTGTTATAGTGTTCAATAAGAGATATACAGAGTGGACCAAGAGTCGGGAAACGCTTAATTATCACCTATATTACTAGTCCGAATTATAAAAAAATTGGGATAAGCCTATTTTGGGATACGGAAATTGTAGATTTGATATTTCAAATGTTACCAAATTTGCCGTTTCTCTGATGTAATTAGTCACTTTGGTTTGTTTAATACATCACCCTGTATATGGAGCCATTATTGGAATCTCCTCTTCAATACGAATTCAATCATATGTGACACTTATGATTTTATGTAGTCTAGAAGGTCTTAAATACATAAAACAGTGCAAATTTGAAGAAATTTAAATGTTTAAATATAGAATGCTGTGATTTTGACATTTCTTCACCATTTACATTATTAAATAAAACTAACAGTAGTTTGATGTGAAAAGTTCTGCCAAGTAAAATGTTTCTCCCAAATGGTTGTTAATGAAAAAGAACGAATTACTATTCTAATGATGAGAGGGTACGACGACAGGAAAAGATCTTATAGTGAAGTAGCCAACTTGTTCAACGATACTTTCCCAAACCGTTCACCTATCCATAAGCTGACGGTACAAAAAACTGTAAAACGCTTTGAGGACACTGTAAGAATAAATAAGAATAAATTTCAACCATACAAAATTGCAAGAATTAAGTGAAGATGACTTCGACCGTAAATTAGAGTTTACGGAGGTAATGATGGATACAATTGAAAATGATGGAAATTTCGTTAACAACATATTTTTTTCCGGCGCAGCAACCTTTACACTGTGTGGGAGTGTAAATCGACATAGTTTAAGGTACTGGTGACGTGAAAACCATACTCAAAGACCACAAAAATTAAATATATGGTCTGATGTAGTGAGTGGGTACTCAGTTAATTGGTCCGTTCTCTATCGAAGGGAATTTAACGTCAGATAAGTGCGAAATGCGAATTATCGATGAATTTCGATTAATTTCTAGACAATCATGGAGAAATGTGGTAGACACATTCTACCATCGATTAGGGTACTGTCAACTCACAAATGGAGTACGTGTTGAACACTTCATTACGTAACCATTATGTTAAAAATGTTGTAATCTTTTAATCGTTCCGTTTTAATGTAGTTGAAAATAGTTTGTATTAAAAAATTTGTTGAGACAATAAGGCGTTGCCAGACTTCTGTTTTATTTATTTAAGGAGATTGTCTACTGAAAATTTAAAAATCTGTATTTATTTAAAATCCTTACTTTTTGCATTTTTATATGATAACTAGGACAAATTGATAAGAAAATATGCAATGTTAAAATTTTGAAAAATTATATAAGTATATATATATATATATATATATATATTCAAAGAAAATGTAAGCATTTTTAAAATTAATATTCCTCAGGGACCATAAGTCTAATCTTGTTGTTCTTTGTGTCAAGTTGTATATAGCAATAAGGCCTAAAAACTCATGTGATACCATATTTTTATCTATAGGATAACTACGAAAAAAGTCTTACACAACTTTTTTTTTTAGACATTGAAAAATTTATTTTCTTATTTTATTTCTTACAAAAAAAACTATGCAACTTATAAATACAGAATTACATGAAGTTTTATATTGTATATCTGAAATCAATCACAAAAAATTTCATTCATTTATCTTCAGCCGTTCGTTGGGAATATCAAGTTTTGTATCTGAAATACAAGGAAAACTCAATTTGTGGGAAATGCCTCGTAAAGTTTTGTCCAACGTTATCTGATAAAATTTACTCATTGCAGTTACATAGTGCATTTGTTTGTAATTTACTAAATCTGGGTGTTCACTATAAAACTCATAGGCATGTTTGTGGGTGTTTTATCTATACACATACACCATACGAACGCTTTGCAAACTCGCGCGTACAAAGCCTATATAATCATTAAGGTATTCATTAATGTACTTACTAAATCAAAACTACCCAGCTCTATATATTCTATTTCTAGTCTTCTTTCTTCATCTTGTTTCCTAGGAATCCTTTTCTCCCTTCTATAGTCTTGCTATTTTTGTTCTCTCCTTTTTCTTGAAAGTCCCAGTTGCTCCTTGTCAAAAATCTTCGCAATATGCGCAATGTTGATTCCAGGACTAGTATGCAGAACAGATGACTTTTTTATTGTAATTCACTTATTTTCAATCTTGACTTTCAATATACATAGGATATTATACATTTTTATGCCATAAAAAATTGTCAACACAAAAAGTGCCAAAATCGGGATATTGTAATATTATACAAAAACGTATGTTAGACACATATATGAGTACCATAAATTAGTCCTGTTGTCTTTTTTGTGTTCATAAAAGTACAAAGGTTAAGAAAATATAAATAAATTTGTTTGAAAAAAACTGAAAAAATTGACTATTTTCAATAGACAATCCCCTTAAGACCTTCTAGAGTACATAAAATCATAAGTGTTACATATTGTTGAACTCGTATTTAAGAGGAGATTCCAATAATGACGGCCTGTACAGGGTGATGTATTTAAAAAATCAAAGTGACTAATAACATCAGAAAAACGGCAAATCTGGCAACATTGCAAATGTCAAATCTGAAATCTCTGTATCCCAAAATAGGCTTATCCAAATTTTATACAATTCGGACTAATAAATACGAGGTAATTGGGCATTTCCAGACTCTTGGTCCACTCTGTTTAAGTTAATATAATACTTTAGTTTAATAACAAAGAAGAAAGCAATATACTTGTTGAGCCGCATCTTTAAAAAAATTTTAAACTTCACAGAGAGTATGATGTATTACTCTATACGTTAATGAAATAGACTTTAGAAATAACATCATTTTAAGTTTATATTTCATACATAACTAAATATTGAAAGAGGTTAGACTTCTATTACACAAGTTCCTTATCAGTATTCGGTTATTGTCAGCATACATTTAACATTAATTTCCAGTAGCAACTAAATATAATATCAAATTCACATTATGGGTACAGGTTCCAAAAAACAACTGTTGATAAAGACTAAGTGAAAGTAATTGGTCTGCTTGTCTACGTTACATCTAACAAAAGAATGTCTGATGCAAATATGGCGGTCTCTATTCATAATTTAAAGGGAAGACATAATTATGTATAGGCATTGGAAATCTCAAATGAAAAATTACTTAAAACATGGTGAAATGCATAAATGATTAGGAATATGAAATATAAATTATATTATACATAATAACAATAAAGGAAAATGCATAAACCATTTTTCTTGAAACGATAAAGAGAAACAAATATGTGTGATACTTTCGGAGAGAGTGATGTTAATAAAGCAAGCTGGATAATCGATGAGTCAGGTTGTCCAGCGAGGAATTTTTAGAAATGAGGTTTGCATATATGAAGAATGTGAAATAACTGTTAATCCAAAACTAACTGTTCCAAACAAAAGTGATGTAGAAAAGGACTATTGCAGTTTTAGTGGGAAACAATAATTCTATATAATAATTGATGATTATATGAGGAAAGTGTTTATCATTAATAACAATAACTAAGCATAACGCACTTCAATATTGATTTTGTTTTCTAAATCGTCACTGAAAACGCGTGATCGCAAAGTAACGAGACTCGGCTTACACTGAGGTGACGGACAGATTGTGATTGGCGCGCACTTAGTCACGGTGGTGAGGATTCAGCGCCGGTCCAAATTTTCCAACGTTCTTTACTTTCTGGACGACCATAATAGTTGCAAATAAAATTGGTTAAAAAATTACAAAAGATTCATACAGATAATGGGGGTGAGTTTATTAGTAATAACTTAAAAAATTCGGGATTCGGGAATTACATACGAATATATTGCATTCGCAACTATCAAGGAAAAGATTAGATGTATGATGTCAGATTTGATGTCTAATAAAAGAATGTGGGCGGAGCCTGCTAATGCCGCTTCATATTTAATAAATAAATCACCAAATAAAACAATTCTTGGTAAAACACCTGACGAGTTATGGACCAACGAAAAAGTAAAACTAAGTCATTTAAAAGTTTTTGGTTGTGTATGCGAGAATACCCAGGCAGAAAGAGGGAAGCTAGCTGAAACTAGTGAACTGTGCATTTTCGTAGGTTATTGTAAGGAAAGTAAAACGTATAGGTTACTTTATTATAGCGATCCTTCACATGTAATAAGAGATCGAGATGTTCCGTTTTAAGAAGGCAAGTGTATTTCAGATTTAAGTACCAAAGTAGAGCTTTTAATAACAGATAAAATTACAGTGAGTGTAGTGATCCTAAAAATCATCATCCTAATTAATTTTCATATCCTAGCAAATAAATTCCTATTAAAACTTCTTTCCTATTTCCTTTCTCAACTGAATGTAGTATTGTTTAAAAACACTAACAGTTTCCCACTCCTTCTCCCTCTTCTAGTAAATCCCCTATAAATAACCATACCACTCTTCACTCATTCCACCGAGCTGGTAACGTAGTGGTGACACGACCTGCTTAGCATTCGGGAGGTAATGGGTTCGATTCCCGTTACCGTCTACCTTGTATGAGGTTTTTTCAGGGGACTCTCCTCATACACATGTACCGGCATGGTCACTGCGTATATGCACACCAAGTGCGGCTATTTAGGCGAATGTCTGGGTAGTATTTTTTCCCCTCAGAACCCTAACTCCGTTCCTTCCGATCCTATCCTGACCACACCATCCTTAATCCCACCATGCATATACACGTAATGTATGTATGTATGCTGGGAATCCATGATTATGGCTGAAGGAGCTTGGAAAGCTTGAGCAGCCCGCCCTCCCCTTTGGGGAGGGAATGAAATACGTGGCCTTTTCCTTTTTTTTCACTCATTCCACTCACTCAATTCGACTTATACGTACTTGATGCTGAAAATTACCCGCCTGCTTAGTATAACCTGTCTATTATTAATTTATTCTAACCTGCCTGTTATGCATCTAATCCTAATACGATCCTGACATACTTCCTGATTTAATATCTTAGTCCCAGCTTCCTAATTTTCTATTTTAATTCCCTGCAACTTAACATCCGAGAAACAATCTTCTTTCTGTCCCTTCGGTGTACGTACCTCAAAGGATAGACAGAAATTGTTAATAGTATTAGTTTATTAATGGTCGTTACGACCCCAATTATAATGTAATCCTATACTGCGCCATATCCCTCTAATTTTCCCTTATATAATTGCAAGAACCTTCCCCTTTTCTGACATCCATTCGGAGTTACAACCACGAAGGGTGTATAGAAAACCATTAGTTAATTAGTCCTGATTCACGAAATAAAACTCCTACCGTTACCATCCTAATATAAACCTTACCCCTTTCTGTCATCCATTCAGAGTTAAAACCACGAAGGATGTATAGAAAACATTATTTAATTACTTAATCCTGATTCACAAAGTAAAACTCATACCGTTACCAACATATTATAAATCTTATCCATGTAGTTTTCCCTTATATAATTATGTAAACTTTTCTCCCTTCTGGCATCCATTCGGAGTTAAAACCACGAAGCGTGTATACAAAACATTACTTAATTAATTAATCCTGATTCACAAAAAAACTTATACCATCAGCATATCATAAATATACCACTTATCCCTGTATAATCTCTTTTTTACACACTCTTTTCCACTCCTCTCCGAACTCCTGCTACCTGGTGCTACAACCGATTATAATCCATAAAATTGTCCTGTAATATCAACATAACACTAGAATAAATGCAGTACATTTTATTTCACCTAATATTAATTACCAAGTATAATTAATTACACCCTCCTTCCATTTCACACTCCTTAACCTTATATTAAACTACCTACATTTAATTTCAAGTGTAATTATTTTACACCAGCATAATTGAATATTCACGTTGTATTCCATATACTTCATTTGACACAGTTACGTTCATTTATCCTATACGATATCACACCGTTCAATCTATTTCATCAACATTCATTAACATTAAATTAATTCTGTATTACAATAACCAGTTTTCTAAAGCAAGCAATCAGCTTCCCAACGTGTTGTATAGCCCAAGGACACAACCCTAACCTGTTTAAATATACCAAATTCCACTCCATCTCAACTATATTCAATTTATTAAATCCTCTCCAAATTATATAGATTTCAATCCCTGTATTTTCTTTCATTTCTCACCTATTCAATATTTCCAAAATAGCAAAACAATCACTCTTACCTGAATGAAAATTGTAGTTTTCTCCAAGAATACTGATAAGACACATGTTTAATATAATTTGTTAGAGCTTACGGCCAGGGGCGATTTAACCCGAAGCCCGATTTCGACATCTGAATCAGAATACAGAACTAAGCTTCTTTTTAGTTTTTGTATGCCAGAATTATTATTTTTGTTTCTGTATGATTTAAGACTGTTATATTTTAATTTTCCGCCTTATCCAATTACAATTATACAATATATTTTTTCTGCAGCCGTCCCGAAAATAGAACTTTCGGTATGATATATTAAATCGAAAGTGAAACTTTACACAAATCGTACCGAAAGTAGCTATTTTCGGAATATTATTTTTTACTTTCGGGACGATTTTTTTACTTTCGGAAAAATTTTCAATATCTATGTAGGCGGCCTTAGTAACAACATTTACGGAATTTTTATTATGACATCACTTGTCAAAATAAATTTGTTGATAGTTCCACTGTATTTTCAATTTTCCAATCCAGAAATGGAAATCGACAACGAAAGTAACGAGGAAATAATTATTCCACATGAAATCAGTGAAGCTGCTAAAGCCGCTACTTATGAGTTGTTGCCGGTAAAGTCAAGAGAGAGGTATTAAATATTTGTTCCAAAAATGGCGAGATGATAAAAATTTGTGTATTATAAATGAAGAAGTCATTCTTGCGTATTTAGTAGAAAAATCTAAAATCTTAAAACCGTCAAGCCTCTGGAGCAATTACTCGATGCTTAAGTCCACTATTAACATTAAAAACAATATCGATATAAGCCGATATCCCAAAGTTATCGCTTTTCTTAAAAGGAAATCCGTATGATGCAAAGCAAAGAAATCAAGAGTTTTAAATAAAGAAGAAATAGATAAATTTTTATCAGACGCTGATAATAATATTTACTTGGCGATAAAGGTAAAAATAAAATCAAATTTTTTCTTCTTTCTCTTGAAGAATTTGTGTCTACTTATATTTTAGGTTGCATTAATAATTGGGTTGGCAGGTGCTTGTCGGCGTGAGGAATTTTGCGAAATGAGCTTAGATAATGTAGAGGATAAAGAAACAATGCCAGTCATAAAAATTCCTAATTCTAAAACAAATATTGAAAGAACTTTTGTCGTCATTGGAGAAGATAATATTTCTTTACACAGAAGATATTTATCATTACGTCAACCCAACACACCACATCGTAGATTATTTGTATTTTACAAAAACGGCAAATGTACTGTACAACCCATTGGTATTCACAGTTTTGGAAATATTGCCTCCAAAATTGCCGAATATCTTAAATTGCCACACCCCAAAGAATACACCGGCCACTGTTAACGAAGAAGTTCAGCCACTTTATTAGTTGATGGCGGTGGCAGTATCACCAATTTAAAGAGACACGGAGGGTGGAAATCGACAAATGTGGCAGAAGGATACCTAGAAAATTCTTTAAGAAACAAAACATAGCCTCCAAGATTCAAAATGGCCGTAACGAAATTAATATCTCGAAAGCTAGTACAAGTACTGCAACGTCTAATACTAATTTCAACACAGCCACTTCGGTTAATATTCCTAATACTATTAATATAAGTAATTGTTATATTTGTACAATTAATGTTCATAAGTAATATTTATAGTATCTATCCCTATTATTTTTTAATATTTTATCTAATAAACGGCTGCAGAAAAAATATTGTACGTAACGCTACCCGAAAGTGATTTTACGGGACTCGCAGCCTTCCAGGACTCGCCTACGGCTCGCCCTGGAAACTGCCTACTCATCCCGTAAAATATCACTTTCGGGACTTGTTACGTAAATAGCTATTATATACATTTGTTCTAACCATAGGGAACCCAACATACACTGCAGTGTTGAAGATTGCTAATAGCTCCTCCCATAAAAAGACTGAGCTAGCAAACGAAGGCAATAATCAAATATTTTATTGTGCACTCGTTTAGGGTGTTACAAGTAAACAAGAGGATGTATTATGAGAAGAAGTAGTAAATGACGAAAACATGTTAGAATTGGAAAAGACTTCAAACAATGAAGAAATGGTTAATGATAGAAGGGTACGCATTGAGAAACAGAACGATAAAGAATTATGAAGATATCGATGCTTACCATACTGAAGAGATGAATATAGAAAAGGAGGAAATGTGTCCGATGGAAATGTTTAAACATTATAATGTGGTAATAGAAAACAAAGTTTAGTATTTAGTTGACAGGTTAAGTGGCGAAAATTTAATTCAATGTAGGCGAGCATTTTGTTTAAAAGAGGCGAATGGCAAAAGAATTTATAAAGCCACACTACTATAGTAATTTACTATTAGTCTAGTTACTTTGGTTTGTGTGAATCCTTGCGATATTATAGGCTCACATTCCATTAATATAAGTAATTTAACCGTAATCTCATTATGTTTAAAATTTACACTAGTTCTACATACATAAAGACAAAATTGACATCCATTCGGGCTTTTATCTCGATAACTCCGTTAGTTAGAGCTGTACTCCAACAAAATGTACTGTGTCCCATTTTGGTTGAAATTGTAGGATATCTCATTTGCGAGTAGAGATAAAAAGACGCGGTTTTCGCGAGCCTGTTCTACTTTTTTGTGAAACGTCAGATGCCATAAACAGAATTGTCATAGCCCTATTAGTGTTTGAGATACAGGGCGAAATTCAAAATTTGCACATTTTACGCACCACTCGTAACTGATTTGCCTTGTATATTTCATAATTATAGAATAGAGCGTACTCTGAGCTTTCACAAAATATATATTCTGTGGAACTTCTTTTGCATTATTAACAATGAATGTTACGTTAATTTAACATGTTGATGGTATAGTTGGCCATGAAACCTATAAACTCAGTAGACAACGCGTATTTTCTTGAACCTCCAAGGTATATTTGAGTATTAAAAAAGAGCTACTAGATTCTTACTGCTTTTATAATTATAAATATAATATAAAATAATAAATACGCGATTATAATAAATCTAAGGACTTTCACAATGTAAAAATAATAAAAAATTATGCAAATTAGGTGCAATAGTATTTAAAAAATATTCAAACTGGCATTTTTTTTTAATTGGGTAAAAATCGTCTTAGAGCTTCAGAAAAAAATATTAAAGGTAATAAAACTTATAAAAAAGACTTTATATCTAAATTTGTAAGTGGGCTGGGCCTAGTCTGATTCTAATCGCAATTGACCTGTCAAATCTGATTTAAATTATGTTTGTGCAACAACCCTATTGTTTAAAATATGGCAAAAATAAAAACTTTGAAAACTTTGAAATATATGATCTGCTGACTTGCTTTGGTCAGCGTAATAAAAACTCCGACGCAGCACTAAATTTCTATTTTAACAGGTAAATGTAGTTTCCTTAGTATTAATTTTGATAATTAAATAACTTTACACCTATGTAGGTTCGGAGACAACCTAGTAAAATCACATTGTATAGATTAAACAGAAATTTTATTAATTATGGATCATTTTCTAAACTCGAAGGTCGAAAAATCATAATAAAGAAAATCTAAAGAATGATGGGGTTACCATTTAGCCAGTGTGGAGGGTAATCCTGTAAGTTCTTGCATAGAATCCAAATAATACTTCGCCACCATAAATATAAACCATATAAATTTAGGCTTGTTCAACATCTACATCCTGGTGACGCTGAACGTAGGTATATTTTGCAATTGGTACTTAAACATATTAAATATAGTACCCAACTTGGGAAGAAATGTCATATGGTCAGACGAGACACATTTTAGCAATTTAGGTGTTTTAAACAGGCACAATAGCAGATTCTGGTCCCAAGAAAATCAACACCAAATATACCCCCAAAGACAATAAGGACGATTTGGACTAAAAGTTTCCTGCTTTATATTAGGATCAAAAATAAAATTTTACATTTTCGAAGGGAACTTATCCGCTCCTAAATATTTAAACATTTTAGAAATTGTTGTGCCTGAATTATTAAATAACATTCCTTTAGCTAGCTTGGACCAAATTCATTTCTAACAGGATAGAGCCCCATCTCACGCGTTTTTGTAAAGCAATTTTGGTAATAGATGTGTTGGCACTAATGGGCCGATAAGATGGCCTCCTAGGTCTCCGAACTTGTCAGTATTAGATTTCTTGTTATCGGGTTGCTTGCAAAATAAAATATTCCAAACTCAATATGATAACATTGAATGTTTGACAAATGCAGTTAGAGAATCTTTTAGACATTTACAAGATCACCCTATTATTGTGCTTAATGCTGTAAAACGAATTGGAGGAGTGTGTGAAGCATGTATAAGACAGAATGGCCATCAGTTCGAACATCTCTTTTAGTAATTTATATTGGACTTGTAAAGTTGTAGATATTATGTTTAGTTTTTAATTTTGTGTTTTTGCATAAAACGTCCTAATCCTTAAC
Organism: Vesta saturnalis; assembly: GCA_036346205.1. Lineage (NCBI taxonomy): Eukaryota > Metazoa > Arthropoda > Insecta > Coleoptera > Lampyridae > Vesta > Vesta saturnalis. Next base: position 1,285,745 of record JARFJB010000156.1, on the reverse strand, counting down.
CTTGTTTTTTCAAGGACAACTATATCATCAAAATGTCAAATTAACGTAACATTCAATTTTGAGGTTAATAATGCAAAACAAGTGCCACTCAATATATATTTCTTGAAGGTTGAGAGTAAGCTCTATTATATAATAAAAAATATACACGGTATTCCATTAAACAAAACCTAAACTTTGGTTTATTGCGAAGAAACTGACTTTTTGTAGGGAAACCTATGCACGCCACTAAATTCTACGGAAAATTCTGTACAAAACCCATTTTTCGCCATTTCGATAAATTGCAAGGCAAAGCATTTACGAGGGGTGCTTAAAGTGTGCAAATTTTGAATTTCGCCCTGTATCTCAAATACTAATAGGGCTATGACAATTCTCTTTGTGGTATCTTTCGTTTCATGAAAAAGTAGAACAGGGTCCCGAAACACCATCCTATCTTTGCTGGCAAACGAGATACCCTACAATATCAACAGTGTACATATTGTAGGTTCAAATCCTACTTGATGTACACTTTTTATTTATGTATTTAATAAAATGATTAATAATTTTTAATTGCATATTTACTTTTGAACTTATTCGTTCATAACAAAAACTTATAATAACATGATTTCAAGCTTGTATTGCATACAATTAAATAATGAAAGAGATATATTAAACAAGTTCCTTATCAGTATTCCGTTATGGATCAGCATACATTATTTAACATTCTTTTCCAGTAGCAATAGAATGTAATATCAAAATCATATAAAATCAAAATGCACATTATTCACCGTCTGGAATAAGTATACGGTTAAACTCTTATACGAAATCCATTAACATTCAAAACAACTCTATCGAGATTTGAAAGCAGGTTGAAGACTAATCTGAGATAACATGGTTGAGTGGATTATGGTTAGAGTTTCCTAAGTTCTAAGCAATTCTAAGTTTAGTCTAATGGTCAGCGAAGGTTTTATTGGTTAACCGCACTTCAAGTTACACCAAACATTTAAAATTGCACTTAGAACTTAAACACAACTAGAATTTCAATTTTAAATAGTAAATTGATTTTCAATGGAAATAGACATAATCATATTTGTGAAAATGCAGCTTAGCATGCATAATGGTTTAATCCCTTAAGTGGATATAGTGAATTACCATGAAAAGTTTAAGCAACCCACGTACATCAGTTAAGCTTTAACGTTGTTAATCAAATAAAATGTTAAATATGCATTATTAAAAAGTTCATAACACTTTTACTTTGAATATGTTTACGGTAGGATTTAGCATTTAGATAGGATATGCTCAAATTTATTAAAAGCGAGGATAGAAACGTGAGCAGCATTCAAAAGTTTGTTTTTGTTAAGGTATGTGAAATCTTTTTAAATTAAAAACTTAATTCCAAATCAATGCGAATTCTCACTCCAAAACGTGCACTTTGCAAAAAAAAAAATTTACCCTAGATGGGTATCTTTACGTAGTCAGCATAATTTATTCAGAAAAAATAAATATTGCTAAATTCCTCTTATGATAGAAAATTATTTTGTAACACTTCTCAGTGTTTTGTTAGGCAAACTGTTGTAAATCTACGTAAAACCTTAACCGAAATAACATCATTTTTTAATTTGTAAGGCAATATTCAGCACGCTTTTTTGACAGATGACGTCAATTGCGAAGACCATTTCCTGTTTGTGAAAAAACTTTACAATTTTTCGTTTTTCAAGAATATCTTTTAAAACAGATTTTACATTGATGTTATCCGAGCAAAAAATACAGTCGCTTTAAAGCTATGTAATTTCATTATAAATGATTCTATTGAGTTACAATTTGGCGTGAGTTTTCCACATACCTGCACCTACGCGTTATTAAGAGGATGCGAAGTTTTTCATGCAAATAATTTAAGATTTAAAGTAAAAATATAGGTATTAGAGTATTCGAAATTGTACAGTTTTGTTTTAAGTTTAATTTTTGTGAAAATCGATTTATTTATAATTTGACCCTTTACAGAGACGTACGTTAAGTTAAATGTTCAATTGAGTTAGCCGTTACTTCTTTAATGGAAATCCATTATACCATATAAATAAGTGAACACTAAATTTGTGTTTATAATATCCACTTTAATTTAAACTTGTGACAATTGTCTCGACGCTACTATGTGCTAATCGGACGTATACACTAAAATCCAGGTTGACAAATTAATATTGGTTTAAGTACTAAATATTACAATGAGAAAGAAATGTTTAATTATAATATTTAGTGTTTAAACCAATATTTATCAGCTTGGATTTTGGTTTAAAGTATACGTCCGATGAAGTCATAGTAGTGTCGAAACAATTAAAGGGCAAGTGGATGAAGGTGTTATGTGAGGTTTTTCGAAATTTTGAGATTTATAATGGAAGAAGGTGGTATGAGCATCTTCTGTCATATTTCTGTTGCTGATCCTTGATAAAGGTATATTTTGGGCGATACTGATGAATGTAGGTGTTATATACACGCACGGATCTTATGTACAATACTAATGGATGATAATGTCAAGTGAACGTAACACCATTCATTTAATGTTGTCGTAACCCAGACGTGAGACATGAAACGTGTAATTTGTACTTGTTCGCATTAATGCAAATTCAAGAGATAAAACAATAGCTAAAGGATGCACCTTAATTTGACTGCTAAGATGCTACTATTAGTTGCTTAAATTGATGTCACTGAGAATAATGCTACTCCGGCTAATGTTAGGCTTACTCCAATTGATAGCTTAAATCTCCCTTACTGGCCGTGCTTAAATAATCAGAGTTGATTTACAAATCTGATCTAGAACTCGCAAAATTCTAAACTGATTAAAAAAACAGTGATCGTCTAGGGGCCAAATAACCTACGTTGTGTAATGTGCAGGAGATAGGGTCGGATAAGGTTAATTTGTTGCATAAGGTGGCAAGGTAATTAAATGAAACAAAACTACAATTAAGATGAACGAGTTGCGCTACCTAGTGATTCGCTCGTCATCCTATTTACATTAGGGAGAAAAAGAATCACCAAGAAAACTCCCTTTATTCCAATAATAATCACAAAAAGAAAAAAACAAAGATCAGATAACACAAGTAAATCGCAATCAAAGGATTAAATAGGTATCCACACTACTCTATCGGTATTAAAGGCGTACAAAATCTATAACATTGCCTAAAACGAAGTTTAGTAACAAATAAACCTAAAATCAGGTCTATAAATGGCATTCAAATTAAAGCAAAATAAACAGATAATAAACAACAAACAGGGGATCCCTTTTGGAAGCAATTCCTGTCTGCTTTTAGTTAAATAATTACATATAAAGCATTATACAGGGTGTGGGACAACCGGACATAAACAGAACACAAAAAAAAAACAAAGGACATCATTAAATCAAGTTAAAAAGGCGTACCTTACAAAATTTAAATATCACCAAAATAAAATGCAAGGCAATTTCAATAACTACACATAAAGGCAATAAATATAAACAGTGTGATCGTATCCACAATAAGATCGTCAATCAATCTAAAGAAAAAGAAAAAGGGTAATCCCCATCATGTGGCCCTTTTGTTTAACCAATCAGGGCGGTTATTAACAACCAAATACATTAAGCACTCTAGTAATACATATTACAAATTCAACCTACATGAAAAAGTAACGACAGAAAATTAAACAGGTTACAGATTATTTAAGTAGATAAAAATGAAAAAGGGCAGGTACGTTACACATACAAATTTGTGGATACGATCACAACCAATGATACACATGGATAGTAACAATAAATGATATAATTGCGTACACAGAAAAACCATTCGTGGCCAAACCCATTAAATACGCAGTTAAGACAAAGTATAACATCTGAAACAAAGTCCTGCAACACCGATTCACCTACATGATTAGTAGGTATTATTACAAATGCAAGATAATAACGCTCTCAATTCTTCTTAGGCATAAAACAAAACACAAAAATATAGACATATAGGCATATAACGGTAACAAGAGAGACATTTGGATAAACATATAGATAACTAGATCATTAGGGTCAGCTTTCTGACTTTATACCTATGATCGTTTGTGTTTTTATCATTATAAATACAGGTTAGAATTATCAATACACAAAATAGAACACATAACGAAAAAAGGAGAGCGAGTTCTCTGTGCCTGCGCAATTTCAATGAACACAACAGTTTTGAAAGTCAGGGTTTCAGTTTGGTTTTAACAATTTAAATGAGTAGGTAGAATGACCTTTTCTGTGTAATTTCACAAACCGTAAAATCTTTTCTTTTACTTACATTATCAATGTAGGTTATCCTTCTAAGCTTTCACCAGCACAAATCTTTAAATACTCGGATTTATCGATTAACACAAAAGAAAAGACGATTTTACATTGATCAACACAACAGTTTCACAAGGTAACTCTTACAAATAAAAAAAGATCTAATTTACCAAACACAAAATCGATGTCAAATCTTAATAACGCACGCTTTGAAAAATCAAATGCAACTCCCCATTCTAAGCACAACAAACCGTTTTTATTCCATCACCCCCTATTTTCTATATCAACTAACAAAAGCAATAAAAATATTTCGTGTGAACGCTTTTGCCTTTAATTATGAAAAGAACCATTATTTCTAATTAACATGTGCAATCAACCGTAGAAATCCTGTATTTAAACTATCACATTTCAACTCATGAACAAATTTTTCTTTGACCACGGTGTAATTTTTTTTTATAATACTGACATTTTATTTTCAAAACACTTTTATAGACATATTTACCAATTTGTCTTGCCCTTTCGATAAATGCAGTTGAGCCTGCACCTGCAACTTAAAACATCTGGTTGCGGGCCGCCCACAGTTAAAACCCTACATAAATGTCTTACAAAAACAAAGAAATACAAACCATTCTCAAATAACAATTATTATATAATAACTTTTAGTAATTATCTTTTGCTATCGCGACAACAATTTTAATCGGAATATTTTCAGTGTATTCATCAAATTTTCGTAGTGCGCTACCTACAATGTCAAACTTAACCTCTTAGTAAGTTGTATTATACTTAACACCTTCTTTCATTACAGTACAACGTGTCTCATTATATTCTGACTGTTTTTAAAAGCTTATATCTTCCAGACGGTTCTAGATAATGAGAGGCGGTTTTCATAATTAGGTTTATAATTACTGTAAGTTTTGTCGTGATAAATTTATATAAATGGCGTACTTCCGGTTTACCCGCCATAAAAGTAGCGTGTTTTAAGCAGCCAATAGATGTTATTTTTTAAATAGGGCACCTTGTGTATTTAGAAATACCATAAGAGCCACATATTTTTGCTTTACGATACGTTAAAGTTTAAAATCTGTACACAGAAAGCGAAGCTAGAGGACTTTAACTGGGATACTGTAACGATTCAGATATAAAACACAACTTAGTAGCTAGAAACTAAAAGTGATAAATAATAAACTCCTAAGAACACCTCGTAGGACACTCTAAAATAAATGTTCGATATGACTGCCTTCTTGGTCTATACATTTGTGGAATCGAACCATTAAGTTGTCAAATGCTGCTGCGAATATTTCAGGAGGAATATTTTCCATTACTTGCCGTATGTTATTTTTTAATTTCTCAATAGTTTGCAGGCATCGGGTTGTATACTCTATCTTTCACATTATAAAAAATCTGGAACCGTCAGGTTTGTAGAATTTGGAGCCTATTCTATTGGTCCACTCCTACCAATCCAATTGTTTCCAAACCGTTGGTTAACATATTCTCTTGCTATGTTGGGATAATAGGGCGGAGCCCCGTCTTGCTAAAAGTATATATTTTCGTTTAAAATACCATCTTGTTCTAACTGGGGATAGAAAAAGCTTTCCAACATGTCGGTATAATTATTGCGCGAACTGTATTCTCTACAAAAAAGAAAGGCCCACAATTTTTCACGCCATACCACACACTAAACATTAAGTTTAGGAGAATCTCTTTCATGTTGATGAAATTCTCTTGGATTTTCTAATCCCCAAATCCTACAGTTACGTTTATTAACTCGTCAATTTATATGAAATGCAGCCTCATCAGACATGATAATCCTAATATTTGGATCTATGCTGTACAAATCTGTTAAATTTTCACATATAGGCACTTTTCTTAGCAAAGTCCCGATGGTTAATTTGCTTTAGAACTTAAATTTTGTATGGTTCTAATTTGAGAACTTTTAGAATTCTGAAAACTTTTGTTTTGTCCATTTCCAAATTTGATGCCATTTTTTTAATTGAAATTTTTGGATCCAGATATGGAAGCAATATTACTAAATTTGGCTAACCATATTTTTATGGTATTTATAGTAGGAGGATTTTTGTTGAACTGTATTCTAGTCTGAACATAGGACTGAGTTTGGCCATATAAAAATATTGTTTGAAATTTTTCGTAAGTGGCATACCGCATTTTAAAAAATTAAACACTCTAGTTTGCTTGAATATAAAACACAATGTGACGTCTTATCAATGATAGCAATACATATTTTTGTGATTTGTCATGTTAACGCCTCCTTGATTATTATGAATTGTAAGACTTTAATTTTAATTAATTATTGCAATATCGCAGTTAAAATTATCTAGCTTCGCTTTCTGTGTACCGATTTTAAACTTTAAGGTACCGTTACAAAGTAAAAATATGTGACTTTTAAGATATTTCTAAACATACAGGGTGTCTTATTTAAAAAATAACATCTATTGTCATTTGAAAATACGCCACTTTTGTAGCGGGTAAATCAAAAGTAGGCCATTTATATGAATTTGTCACGACAAGACTTGCAGTAATTTTAAACCTAACCGCAAAAACCGCATCTCATTCTCTAGAACCGTTTGGAAGTGGTTCCTAACCTAGAAACCACAGGAGATGATGAAACTTATCAGGAAGATATGAAAGTTTTGTATTTCTTCTAGTATTTACGTGTAAAACTACCAAAAGACACTAGTTTAAATTATTATAATGTTATAATGAAAATATGAATAATATTATTACACCTACATTTTCATCCTGGCGTAGTATAGAGTTATTTCTGGTAATCTTGTGTTGTAAATGTCTCATGAAAATTGTATTTTTTCTATAAATATCATTTGGTTAGGATTACACAGACTTTTACATTACACTAAAGTTTTAGACAGTAGCCGTGTGTAAAAACTGTATCTTTTTAGTCAATTCCGATAGTAAATTTCGAAATAAATTGAAAATTGGCGGAGCAGTACTTAATAAATTAAAAACTCCATGCAGTACTGAAATGTCTATGCTGACGAATGCTCGCAAGGAAGTTGTATTGATACGAATCGAGGCGAAAATAATAACAATGTTCCCCACATTACTTCAGAAGATACTCCAGTCAAAATGCACTGTAATGAAATTTTTAAAGTTGAAAAAAAGAAGACAAGCATTTTTAGTCCTGAACTAAAAATATCACGAAAGAGGATTAGAACAGAAGACGAATGGAAAAAGAAAAAGGCTTCAAAGCTAGGGAAAAGGGAGAATCGTACATTTTATATAACGGAAAGGAGATGGCTGCTAAGATTCGTAGATTAGAAGTTTTGTTTAACGAAAACTGCAAATTCAAATGTGGTGAAAAAACCAACCCCACAAATAGAGAGAAAATGTTTAATAGGTTTCATAAGTTAGACGTTAACGCTAAAATGCCTTATTGTTTAGTACCATTTGGATAGGTGCGACAAAGGTAAACATAAAGCCTGTTCTTACAAATTTATGATAACGTGCAATAATTCGTCACTACAAACATGCAAAACTGCTTTTTTGTAATCTATAGTGTCAGAAGAAAAAAAGTGGTAATTCAAAAGTAACTCAAAGATGGAAAGTCTGCGCCCTCTCCTGACTCTGGGGGAAGCATATCACTAGGCCACACAAAACTTTCAGCGAAGTAGTGTCCTATATCGAAAACCACGTTCGTCTATTTCCTGCAGAATAATCGCATTATTCGAGATATAAAAACCCTTACAAGGTGTATTTGTCACCTACTCTTAACATGTCTAAAATGTACGAGAAATGCAAAGAAGATACCAAACCTCAAAATTATATTATAAAAAATATTCTTACTCAAAAATATTTTCCACACATTTTAATTTATCATTTGGAGTATCACGAAGCGATAACTTGCAGCATTTGCGATGCCGGGAAAGCCAACATTGAACATCAAGAAAATTTATGGCAGCATTCGAACTGCAACGCATTGGCAGGGACGCAGAGTAATTGACATCACTATGGACTGGCAACAAACCATGCCACTACCAAATTTAACCACACTAAAAGCTTTTTATCTCAGACAGACGTGGTTTTACAACTTTGGTGTGCACACCATTTCAACAAATGGAAGAAAGGAATTTTACTTTAAGTGGACAGAAGATATGTGCAGGACAGAACAAACATGTCTCAATGGTTTGTTTCTACCAGTATCTCATTCTCAAAGCTATATTTAGCTACATTTTCTGCCATAAGCTTCCGGAGGTGGGGCATTCCTATATAGATTCTGGCCACGACTTTGGTCGCATGGAACAAATTTTACGAAAACATGACACTATATATCTACCTGACCAGTATCGCAATATTATCAAAAGATCATCAAATATTAATCATGTAACAGACATACGTAACCATTTTCGTGATTTAAAAAACTTACTAAACGAACGCAAGCAGTTACAAAAAAAGAACAATATTCAAAATGAAAAGTTTGCGTTTAGAGATCAACGAATTGACGAATTTGGCATATACTTATTATATAAGGAGAGTTATGTACTTTTTACTCCTTTTAAAAAAGTTTCTGTGTTGAAAATTTAAATGACCAACTAGTTTACGTCAAAGAAGAATTTCGTTGGATTTATGAAGATATTATACAGCTAAATCAAATTACTAAGGTTACTAATACTAAGAAAAAGTCAATTTAGTAATAATATAAATTGTTGTAATCGTTGGTTTCCAAAATATATTTGTTTAAAACACTTAACGCGCCCTTTCAGCATCTTTAGATTTTTCAAGTAGTAAACTAATAGTGGAATAAGGTGTTATGTATATTCAAAGGAAAAAAAACGCTTATTTTTGAAAATAAGTCAAGGGTATCATTATATAAGCTAAAGTTGACTAGTCTTTAATCGAATATGTAAAAACTGCAAAGCTGTTTTGAAAAATAAAAAAATCACACAATAATTTAGGAATGATGATTTACTTCAGAATTTACAATATGTAACATAACACCTTCATCCACTCGCCCCTTCAATTGTCACACGCTTAAAATAAAGTGGAAACTATACAAAAGTAGGTTAGTTGTACGGTATGAAGAAATGGATAATTGAATACACAATGAGTACTTTAAAGTAATTCGTAGTGAACTAACCGCGAGACTCCATACCGTGCAGTTTAACGTATTAGGTTTTCAAACTAGAAGAACATGAAACATCAGTTATTTCGGATGTTACATTAGTTAAGCTGATAGCTATAATTAAAGTCAGTTCTATTATTTTCTTAATTAACGTTGTCTTCATTATGTTATTTTCCTAAATTAAACCCTTTAATATTCATAATTGTTGATGGTCACTCTTACTTAACACACATCTTTAGAATTTAGAATCACTGGTCACAGTTGGTCACAATGGAATTTATAGATATTTATTTAGTTCTTCCTGTTTTCTTCTGTTGGTGGAAACCACGTTTTAATTCCTAGAGGAATCAAATAATTTCTGGGTTTACTTAATCCATCGACGAAAGTCAGATTTATATTTGTTCTTCGTTATACGAAATGAGTAATTGGTATTATTTATTTCTGCGTGTCATGCGGATTTAAAAGGCTAAAAAAAAGTCCCGTATGCTCGCTTCTTTTTTTTTCCGTTTTTAAAACTTTCTTTACTTTTAGCCATCACCGCAGTCATCTCGTAATTACAAACTTTAAGGAAAATATTTTACATATTTCGATATCTATAAATAATTTAAACATTGGTTACGAACATAAGTTTCTCGCAGGATTTCTACCTTGTGAACCACGTGAAGCTACGAGTGTATCCAAAAGGGTTACTCGTGTCTTATGTAAATAATTGCAGAGGTTCTACTTCTAGTCCTACTCCACCCTATTCTGGGGATAATTCAGACAACCAAATACCCGTATATCTCTACTGTGTCCGATATTGTACACACAATTTGGTAAACTACTTTTGTGAACGGTCACATTGACTGGAAATTGTCTTATTTAATACTTACTACTGAATAGCACGAAGATCTATAACTATATAGCTCCGACAACAAAACGAATTCCAAAGCTAAGTTATATAGTACCTGTATGCCTTTTTGGGTGAATTCAAATACACTTTTAAATTATGTAAATGTACAGCCTTGTGTTTCTTTGTTATAGGTTAACTTAAAACAATTATTTCATTTCAAACATTTAATATAGTTATCTGCAGTGTCTTTAAAACAAAGTCAATCTTACACAATCTATTTTTTTGTAAACATAGGATATGCACAAATAAATTCATTTACCGTTGAGCTCTATGTGTTCATTGCTATATTGTTACTAATCCTAGAATGGTTAAATATTCGTCTCTGATTGGGAGACTAATGTATTATTGACTGTTAGTGATTAATTGAATTATTATTTGACATTTATCACTGTACACTATACAATACATTTAAATGCTTTTCGGGGTCTGTGCATTTAAAATGGTTTGTGTTAATATAATTTTTCTTGTCTTGTTAAAAAGATATACTAAATTAACACTTTATTTAGCATTGAGATTAGCCGATTTTAATTTAGTTAAACATTGGATTTAAATTCCTTTTATTACACTGCATGGAATACATCCAGTATTAATTTTTTTGTTCTACCTTACACTTTAATCGAATATTAGTTTAGATATTAAAGTTCATTTGACCTTTACATTTAATGCTTCATTTTTTATTTTTTCTTTACATTACAGTGAATTACTGATTTTCTTAAACAATAAATAATTGCAACGTTTAGTTTGATTGGGGTTTACCTTATATAAATAAAAGTTGTGGTACTATTTTGTCAATTATTTCCATGTCTACATAACTTGCGTATGTATAACCTTTCTTTTTCTAGCTAATTTGTTTGGAAATACTTCTCCGTATTGTGAGTTACCTTTCCTGTTTCGGGTTTTCAGGAAATGAGTCCCCCTTTGTACATTTTGTTAAAACTGGTGGTGTACAAACTTCTTTCTTTTATTCTACACACACACACGCACACGCGCACGCTCAAGCTCACGCTCACGCACACGCACACGCACACGCACACGCACACGCACACGCACACGCACACGCACACGCACACGCACACGCACAGCACACGCACAGCACACAGCACACGCACACGCACACGCACACGCACACCAGCACGTATACGCACACGTACACGCACAGCACACGCACGCCACACGCACGCCACACGCACACGCACACGACACGCACACGCACACGCACACGCACACGCACAGCACACGCACACACCACGCCGACACGCACCGCGCACACCGCAACGCACAGCACACGGACACGCACAGCACACGCACACGCACACGCACACGCACACGCACACGCACACGCACACGCACACGCACACCCACACACGCCCCGCACGCACTGCGCGCACACGCGCAGACGCACACGCACACGCACACGCACACGCACACGCACACGCACACGCACACGCACACGCACACGCACACGCACACGCACACGCACACCCACACACACACGCCCCCGCACGCACTCGCGCGCACACGCGCAGACGCACACGCACACGGACACGCACACGCACACGCACACGCACACGCACACGCACACGCATACGCACACGCACACGCACATGCACACGCACACGCACAAAGAGAGAGGCACTATGCCAAACGTTACTAATGAGCTAATAAATCGATTTAGCGTTAGTAAAAAAAGGTCGGTTTCATAACCGCCTATACCTCCATATGTATATGCAGGTTGGATGTTAAAAATGTAGTTTTCTAAATAAGATTTTGGGGTATCCCATAAAGTTTGAAGTTAGAAGAAGTACTCAAAAAAAATCGTCTCGGCTATGTTGAGCACTGCTCAGAATGTTCCATTTGAAATATATAATATTTGGAAGTAATAATATTTTTTTACGTCTCACGTACCTAATGCCAAAAGTTACGTTACTGTTTTGGACTAATTTTTGTCCAATTCATTCCTGAACAATGGGTTTGCTTATTATTTTAAGTAAGTAGTTAATAGCTTCGGTCTATTTCTGTTTTTTAACAAGTATAAATTGCATTTCAGCGAACAGGGTACTAAAGAACAGTATTAAAAACAGTTCACGTATTACTTTACTACTTCTAGTTGAAAAATGCTATTATCGTTTGAAAATAAGGAAATACACTATCAATGTCTTAAATGCAATTGTCAGGTTTCTACGTTATATTGCTCTCAAGAAAATGGACTTCATGAGAAAAGCTACAACAATAGAAGTCCTGGTGGGAATATTGACTATAGATTTATTTACTTTCAAAAAGTTTTCTTAGAAAAACGCAACAAAAAGAATTTGATGTTTAAAAACTAATTTTTAATCTTATATAGAGAAATTTGAAGTAGAATATAAAAATAAATAACCAGGAAAATAAAATTTACCTCGTTCTTAAGATATATTTAGAAACCCTTTACATTTTATACCATTATTTTATCAGTTTAAGGAAATTGATTTTGTTTTTGCAAGTTTTCACTGGCGGGCTAATATCATTTACTGAAATTACTAAGTAAACAGTGTTTCGGTTGTTTGAATTTGTAATTAAATGCTCAGATATATCGCGTTTCCATAATAGTAGTCGTTTCTGGAAACTCTTCAGGATCAGAAATCTAATTACTAATGTTATTATACGTTTTCTCTCAAGCAATGTTTTTTATACGTATAAAAACTTATCTTCAAACATTTTCCAAAGTAATAAAATGTTTGGTGTTAAATCGATTTGTTCAAGAAGTTTATAAACAAGTTTGCTTTCTCATACATATTTCATCGATTCAAAGTTTCGGCATTTTTGTTATTGTCCTTTAATATCAATGCCATTTAATTAATGTTAATTAACAGGTTAAAATTTAAGTAGTGAAAGAAAATTATGTCCTGAATAGATGGCCGTGATCCAGAAGGATGTGCAACAGGAAATACCTATTGCAACAATTACGGTCCTAATTACGCTAGGGGAACATCATCCGAAAGCTGACTCTTTGGGTTTAGAGCTAATTACTACCGATGGTGTATAATCGGGTGAGTATTTTGAGTGCTGCAATAACACCTACTCTAACGAATTCATTTTTCCCAGGGTTGATCTTTTGCAGAATATCTCTTTTTCTGTTCACAGTCGCTAGACTTTTTTAAATTAAATATTAATTTAGTAGATCTAATTGTCCGCAGTGAAAGTCTGCAATTACAAATTGTCCACGTATCAGAACTTTCAAATCAACGATTCCGCAAATACTCCACCAAACACCCAAAAGCGCCATTTTGTGATGTATGCTTGAATAAGCAGTACTTCGTAGGGTTTCACTTGGAACAAGTGAAGCAACTAACTGTCTTTTCCGTTTTGGATTATTATGGATTATTTATTATAATGGACGAGGTAAATAGGAGCAAGTGTTGAAGAACACTATACCAAATATATATGTGACACTAAAAAAAAGGTTATAAAAAGGAATCAAATCCATGGTGTAATATAATGATATTCTCGGTGATACAGGAGCTTCAAAACGACACCATAATTACTTTTCAAGTATATATCTAAACACGAGCTGAAGAGTGTTGGTAGCTCCAATCGATATCTCGCGTTTAGTGGCCCTGTACCGATACCAATGGACGGTGTGGTGAATATACACACTTCCGGTGCCAGACGCGCAAAAGTAGTTTTTGATTACATGTGGACTAAGAACATTAATATTCCTAATTAGATGAATACGTTCTAATACATCCGGAGCACGCTGAATTTAAGGTATTCGTAGTTTTACTAGAACACAGTGCCATACGTTCCTGGTAAACATCTGACTAAAGTATTTTTTTAATAAACACACACACACACACACACACACACACACACACACACACACACACACACACACACACACACACACACACAGCACACACGACACACACACAGCACACACGCACACACACACACGCACACACGCACACACGCACACACGCACACACGCACACACGACACACGCACACACGCACAAACGCACACACGCACACACGCACACACGCACACACGACACACGCACACGCACACACGCACACACGCACACACGCACACACGCACACACGCACACCACAAACCACACCACACGCACACCACCACACACGCACACACGACACACACGCACACACCACACACAGCACACACGCACACACCACACAGCACACACGCACACACACACACACACACACACGCACACAGCACACACGCACACAGCACACACGCACACACGCACACACGCAACACGCACACACGCACACACGCACACACGACACACACGCACACACGCACACCACACACGCACACACGCACACACGCACACGACACCACACACGCACACCACACACGCACACGCACACCCGCACACACGCACACACGCACACACGACACACGACACACACGCACACACGCACACACACGCAACACCACACACACACACACGCACACACGCACACACGCACACACGACACACGACACACACACACATACAGTGTACAACTAAGATGCAAAGTTCGATAACTACACTTTGGTTTCATAGCATATCAAAAGTTCTCAAAAACGGGTACCGAAGTAACAGGCATTATTTAAAATTATTTTGCAACTATACAGGATGTTCCAAAATTCAGATATGAATCTAACTGTTTTTAGTATATTAGCTGAAACCTTTTGGTTTTTATTAACTTATCGGTATTGAAATAGATTTTAATGTATATTATATATATATATATATATATATATATATATATATATATATATATATATATATATATATATATATATATATATATATATATATATATATATATATATATATATATATATAGGTATCCCATATATATATATAGGTCCCATAAGGCTACCCATTTTAATAATTGCATTAAAATTTTTAGTTAACAAAACAAACTATTTATTATACTAAATTACAGCTAACTCTTTGGGATTTACGATAACTTATAAATATTTGGCTAATTTAATCTAACTTTTAAAAATCACGTCTTCTAAATGACCTCCACCAACTTCAACACATTTTTCAATATTAGATAAAAAGTGGTTCATTACACGGCGTAGCAAACCTTCGTCTATTCCTTCAACTTCTTCACGAATTTTGACTTTGAGTTCCTCGATTGTACCTGGACGACTCGCAAACACTTTGGCTTTTAAATATCCCCACAGGAAGAAATCGGGTGCCGTTAAGTCGGGGGACCTCGAAGGCTAAGGCAAATCTCCGAATCGAGAAATGAGTCGGCCATTAAACATTTCCCGCAGAACACTCATTGGGTTTCTGGCGGTATGAGCTGCTGCCCCATCTTGTTGGAATAGTAAGGCATTGTTTAGTAATCCTCGTCTATTTAATTCTGGAATGAGGAATGTCTCTAGCATGTTTACGTAGCGCTCGGATGTTACTGTTACAGCGCGGTTATTTTCATCCTCAAAAAAATATGGACCAATAATACCAAAAGATCCTACTCCACACCACATAACAACTTTTGGATCATGGAGGTTCTGTGTAAAGATTTCACGAGGATTTTCATTTCACCAGTATCTAAAATTCTGTTTATTAACCATGCCGTTCAAATAAAAATTTGCTTCGTCGCTCATTAGGAGACTGTGAATTGCTCCTTGATGTAAATCCAAAAATTCTTGACAAAATGCTAACCTTGCTTCTTTATCTTGATTGCTAAGGTGCTGTGCCATTTGGTATTTACAGGGATGAAATTTTAAATCTCTTTGAAGAATTCGGTCTAAGCTTCCCTTTGATATTCCTAGGATAAGGGTTTGTCGATTAGCAGACCTTTTAGCACTTCTCGTAAACGCAATTCTAACTCTTTCAATATTTTCTCGTGTACGAACTGTTCTTCGACGTCCAGGCTTCTTCAAATTTTATACAGAACCATTTTCACGCCAATGACGAACCCATAACTTAACAGTTTTACGATTTGGCACGTGACCCCTATTGTTGTTATTAAACTGACGCCGGAATGCACGCCTAACTTCTTTTATCGAATTGATTCTTATGTAAGTTTCTACACAAAACACACGTTGTTGGACTGAGTAATCCATGAAAGTTCAAACGGATGTTGAAATAATGTCTCAAAGCAAGAAAAATAAATAATTATTGATGAAAACTAACAAACTTCTCGTAGTAAAATGAGGTTACACGAAATTATTAATTTATAACTTACTTGTGACAGGCGCCTACCTGTTTTATAATTAACTTAAATCCCAAAAACTACAGAAGATAATCCGACGGAGAACAACTTATTTAGTTATCTCGTAGGGAATTTATTAATAAAATAAAATGGGTAGTCGATTATGGGGAACCCAGTATATATATATATATATATATATATATATATATATATATATATATATATATATATATATATATATATATATGACACTCACTGGCACT
This sequence comes from Vesta saturnalis, assembly GCA_036346205.1. Lineage (NCBI taxonomy): Eukaryota > Metazoa > Arthropoda > Insecta > Coleoptera > Lampyridae > Vesta > Vesta saturnalis. The sequence continues at coordinate 1,269,085 of JARFJB010000156.1, read as the reverse complement.
CGACAGTACTCAACAAAGTTAAGTAACAGGAATCTATAATGTTCACTCCAAGAGAAAACACTCACCATTAACCAAATTCTACTTCAAAAATACCTACATAAAGCTCATCTACACTTAAGTAAAATTTTACGCTTTATTTAAAATCCGTAAAGATTGCGAAAACAAAGCAAATGATAACTGGTCAACATGGTCATTAATTGCTCAATTTAAAATGAATTTTCGCCACAACAAAACTAAATAAAACGCGATTGACTTTAAAGTTCCCATAATTTAATAAACGTATTCATTAAAACAAATCAACGAAGCTTACTTTACATTTTAGAACGATATTGGCTTTAATTTCGATAACTTCAAAATTTGTCGAAATATACTCAATGTGCTTTGAATTTGGTAAAGGTAAATTAAATGCCCAAAAGATTAAGCATATTTATAAGCTTAATAAGTAGACAGATTAAAGTTAAAATAAGGCCTCCTGCATGGCATCGTGCAAATTTCTCCCAGTTAACCGAGTTTACACGTGGCAGAATAATCGGATTACGAGATGCCGCATAATCAATCCGTGATGTTGCCGCTCGCGTGGGACGCAGTGTCGCGACAATTTCCTTATGTTGGACGAGATGCTCAGAAAATAATGAGGAACGACGACCTTTGCGTCCTAGACTTCTTAGATGCACCACTGACCGTGAAGATTGTGCTCTTCGGCTTGTGGCTCTTCGGGATCGTTTTTCATCAACATGGGAAATTGTTAATAGGTAGACAGGATTAACTGATCGTGATATCTCCTTACGATCGACGTATCCAAGAATTCGATCTTTTCGGCTAAGATCATACCGCCCATTGTTTTGTTTACCTCTAACTCCACGCCGCCGTACTGCACAACGGGAATGGTGTGACGAGGGGCTGCACTGGAATGTGCAATGAATCAAATCACCTTTAGTGGCAAACCTCGATTTTGTTTATGAGCTCATGATGGTCGCAGATCGGTTAGAAGACGTTCTGGAGTAAGACGCAACTGCAGTGTTCCGTACAACAACATACTACTCTCACTAAAGGTGTGATAGTGTGGGGGGCTACCTGGCATGGAAGCAGATCTCCTCTAGCAGTTATTGAGGGAAATCGAAAATCGGTACATTAACAAAGTTCTTGAACCAGTATTGCTGCCATATCGGTAAGAAACAGGTTTTTCAGCAAGATAATGCGCGGACGCATACCGCAAGGGTTGCTAAAGAGTTTCTAAATACTGCTAATGTTGATCTGCTTCCATGGCCATCTGGTTCGCCAGACTTATCACCAATCGAACATTTGAGGGATATGGTAGGACTGAGAATAAATGACTCACAGCTACTCCCAAACAATGTAGATGCCCTTCAACAACGAATTTTAGAAGCGTGGGATAGTATACCTCAGGTTATCATAGATGCACTCATTTCAACTATGCCTAATCGGCTAGGTAAACGTGTGAGAAGGAGAGGAGTGTTGACGCATTATTAGTGTTAACAATATTTGTATCTTGTTAAGATTTATTAATAGGAGCACGTTTTCTGAAAATGCCATTAAAATACATCAGAGTTTACTGTGTGTTCATTCATTTATGGCGGCCAGTATGTATCTATTGTGTGATATATATATATATATATATATATATATATATATATATATATATATATATATGTATATATATATAACTGGATAAGAACTTGCCTTTAAACTTGATTAAAATAATAAAATGGAAAACGAAATTTAAAATCATTTTAACGTTTCGGTATTTACTTATACCATTTTCAAAGAGTACATCATGCTATAAAGCTAATTACATTTTATAATGTACTTATATTAATAACATGACATTACAAATTTAAAGTTTACTTCAACGTCAAAGTTGTTAAAGTAACCTTAAATTTGGCATGTCCTGTTGTGCATTTAAGGGTGGTTTGATTATATATTATATATATATATATATATATATATATATATATATATATATATATATATATATATATATATATATAAGAGACTCCTTTATGTACAGATCTGATAAATTACTGGCTCTGTCCAAGATTCTAAAGTCATCATGTGTGATGTTGTGGTTTTCTTCAATTTTATGTTTAAAGATAGCGGAATCAGGTATTGTTAGAGAACGCTTACCAAGTCGAGGAGTAATACCCAAGTGTTCACATCTACGAACAGCAAAGTGACGACGGGTTTTACCGACGTAAGTAGCATTGCAGCTACTACATTTAAATTTATAAATGATGTTCGAAGATATGTCATTTGGGAGTGCGTCTTTGACTCGAAAAAGAGAACCGATGCGTTCAAAGGTTGTAAAGGCAATACGTAATTCAACTTTCGGAAGATATTTTTTAATGTGTTGTTTGAGGATACGACGTATTTGTAGGCTATAAAGACCTGTACGTACGGCAGGCGCGCGCGGTCTGGATCTCGGTTCTAGATTCTAGATGCTGGAGACGCGAGAGTAGGCAGCGAGAGTAAACGGAGTAGCATGGAGTAGAATTTCTTCCGGTAGGGCCCCGGTTTTTACAGCTAATTCGCGATGAGTGGGTCCGGCTTCTATGCAGGCCGATTGGCTGATTGGCTGAGGGTTCTTTGACGTAAGAGCATTTTATGAGGAGGGGATTAAAATTAATTATTCGTGATGCAATATCGCGCAATCTTTTGTAATGGGTTTTAATTTTATGCAACTTTATCTATCTTGATTACTGTAGGGCTATTAAAAAATAATTAATTACAAAAATTTTAGTAAAGTTAAGCTGGATCTTTACAATATATATATATATATATATATATATATATATATATATATATATATATATATATATATATATATACATGCATACAGGGTGTCCCATTAACATTGCGAAAGGGGGAGTTTCCTTGACCAAAAATAAGAAAGAAAGTTCCTATGACCCTATGCCCGAAAATGCTTCGTTTCGGAGATAGAGGGTGTTAGGGTTTAAAAAAAACAAGTTTTTTACTAATATCTGGAGAACTCTGATTCCGTTTTTTTTTTTGAAATTTGGTATGTTTCTTTATGAAAACGGTAGACGTCTTCTGACGTGTAATTTGATTTATTTTATCTATACCAGCGGCGTCCGGGGACTCACTCCTGTTGATATTAATAAGTAAAAATATGAGATGCCACTGCTTTTTCATGTATATCATTATTTTTTTCTAATTACATGCTTAAAAATACAACTTCTTTGTCTTTTTATTTTTATTGATATCTTCCTTCGTTTTTGAGCAAACAATTAATATCCTTTTCTATAACATTCTATAACAGCCTTTTCTATGCACATTCCTAAGGGAAGTAGAAACAAAAATAGAAATTCAACGTTTTAGTTGTTTACTAATCAAATTAGCAATACATTTGAGGGGAAAACAATGTATCAAGCTAATTATACGACTAAAAATACAACTTTTTTGTCTCTTTACTTTTTTTGATTTCGTTTTTTCCTTTTAGAGCAAAAAATTAATAGCTTTAAGAGCGTGATTTTAATAAGTACCTACTTAAGGTGTGTATTTCTCAATTCCTGCTTGTCAAAATGAATTACACAAATAGTGAAATGTGCGATATGCATTTTGTTTATGGCCTTGCTAACGGTAATGCATTAGCCGCCAGGCGTCTCTATGAGCAGAAATACCCTAATCGTATAATTCCTCATCATACTATCCTCACCCGTCTTCACTAATGTCTTAGTGAAACTGGAAGTTCTCGAAAACCTACCGCAGAAAACGGGTGACCCCGCACAGCAATAACCCCACAATTGGAGGAAGATGTACTTCATGAAATTGAGGACACTCCAATAACAAGTACCAGACAGATTGCTAGAAACTTAAATGCAAGTCGTTATACAATTTTCGGGATTTAAAAAATTCCTCAATTTTTAGCACAACTATTCTCAGGCGAGGCGAATTTTTCTAGAGAAGCCATAATGAACTTTCATAATAATCATGTATAGGTGGACGACAACCCACCCCATTGCTATTGAGGTTTCAAATGTATGTTATGCACGATGGTGCTCCACCCCATTTCAGTTTAGTTATACGTGAATATTTGAACAATTTCTACCATAATCGCTGGATAGGTCGAGGAGGTACTCAACCCTGGCCCCCCAAGGTTTTCCGACTTAAATTCGTTGGATTTTTTACCTTTGGGCTCACCTCAAACAGTTGGTTTATACGACTCCAGTGCAAACTATAGAAGAATTAAGAAACCACATTGTCGCATCCTGTGAAACAATTGGACACAGCCGGAATATTTGAACGGGTTCGCCAATCGATGAGTCGTAGGATAGATGCCTGTGAGGTATTGTTTATCAGCTTGTTACATTGTTTTTCCCTCAAATGTATTGTTAAATTTATAATAAAATACTTATCTTTTTGGGATTTTTTAATGGTGTACTTTAAATTATACAATCTAAACGTTTCGATAACACTTACAGTTATCTTCGTCAGTAGCAATGTATGTTAAAAATTGTTAAAGATGTAGTAAACAATTTTGTCAAATTTGAAAAATTCAAACATAAACATAAGCCTGAAACGTTTAGATTGTATAATTTAAAGTACACCATTAAAAAATCCCAAAAAGATAAGTATTTTATTATGAGTGTTAATGGTGAAAGTTTACATTTTCATATTGTTAAATTTGATTAGTAAATAACTAAAACATTGAATTTCTATTTTTGTTTCTACTTCCCTTAGGAATGTGCATACTAAAGGATATTAATTGTTTTCTCGAAAACGACGCATGATGTCAATAAAAGTAGAGACAAAAAAGTTGCATTTTTAATTGTGTAATTAGAAGAAATAATGAAACCTAAAAAAGCAGTGGCGTCTCACATTTTTAATTATTAATATCAACAGGAGTGAGTCCTCGGACGCCGCTGGTGTAGATAAAATAAACAAAATTACGTCAAAAGACGTCTACCGCTTTCATAAACAAATTTTCTCTAAATTTTAACACCTTGTATCTCCGAAACGAAGCATTTTCAGACATAGGTTTATAGGAAATTTCTTTCTTATTTTTTGTTAGGGAAACTCTCCCTGTATTTTTTCGCATTATTAATGGGAACCCTGTATGTGTGTGTGTGTGTGTGTGTGTGTGTGTGTGTGTGTGTGATATATATATATATATATATATATATATATATATATATATATATATATATATATATATATATATATATATATATATATATATATATATATATATATATTCGAGTACCTGCAGGGATACCTTGCTCATATTTATAGATAAACTGTCGGTTAAGTTAGGGCCAAGTTGTGCATTTTTATGTTGAGCAATAGTATGAAAGGAAATTAAAGCTGTCATCTTTTGTGCAAAAAGAAAGAAAATTTTGGTTTCGTCTTTATTTTTTAAAGCAAAAGTCATTAAAGTTAGACGTTTTTAAAAACAATTTTTATATAATAAATGCACAAAATTTAAATATTCGTAATCTTCAGATCATTTTACGTAAGTTTACTCCAGTACTTGTTCCTCTACCTTGTAAAATAACTGGTAGGCCTACATGGGAAAGCAGGCTCAATAAAACACTAATAACTTTTGTGCCGTTGTATGGATCTTGACAAACTTAATATCATTTTAAGAGGACTGCAATGCCTAATAAAATATTATATCCTCGTTCTATTCCGGTTTTTCAACGATCGCTAGGTGGCGCTGTTTGAACAATAGTTATTTATTCAATTTTTTTGGGAATTTTCAAACGCGATGCTATATATTTTAATCATTTACTTGAAAGAGCATGGAATCGAAAATAAATGGTAAAAACCACATTTCAATATCTATTTTCTAAGCGAAGATACGAGAAAAAATAGGTATACTAGGGGATCGAGTTTTGTACTTAAGTAAATTGAAAATTACATAATTACATGATCTAGTAGGCGTCCAGATATCATAAATTCTTAAACGTCAACTAAAACTTTGTGAAGGCACTTTTTCAGAAGGAATCTAAATCTGTCATCGTAATTTCCTCTAGACGCAAAAGGTACAACACTCAACTTTATTTTTTCTCATGGGCGCCATTTTGGATATTTGCGATGTTATATCAAGGTTTTCTTCCGAATACAACGGTGTGTCACACATAAAAGTTTACAGTTGCACAATTATATTGACATAACAAATCAAAGTTTCCAAAGAAAACAATTATTATTATTAAAAGAAAAATATTAAACACAAAAAATGGTAAGGAAATTACGGCAAGTGTTCAAATTGGTCCTCCACTTCCAGACACAACGCCGCTCGCTTTCTTAGATTAGCTATTGCTCTTGAGACATCCCTTCTCCTGATGTCATGTCTAGGAGTGGTAATAATTCTTCCGCGAAGTACATTCAGATAAGCTGGTAACGTTTTATACATTTTATTTTTTTTTGTTCCCCACAAATAGTAGTCCAGAGAAGACAGATCGGGCGATCGTGCTGGCCAGTGCATGTCACCGTTATTAGCAATAATGCGATTGAGGAACATTTCCGACAAGTATTCCCCAACCTTCTAGCACTATGCGGCGGCGCGCCATTTCTGCTGGAATCAGATTGCATTTAAACGCTGAAGAGCAATATTCTTGTGCATAAAGTTCGTTAAAAACGTCCTTAAGGAATTGAGGTAACGATCGCCATTTAATTTTTTTTTATAGATAAGTGAAACTATTACTGTATCGCCCAAAAACCAAGCCACACATTAAGTCCAAAGCGTATTTGCGGTGAACTGATGTGGGTTGTCAACTGACCATTAATGCTCATTGAGCCGATTAAACATTTCTCCATTAGTGAACTTGCACTCATCAGACTATGGACATTATCGAAGAAATGTTGATTGTTGTATAGCTGATTTATCAGAAAGGTGCATAAAGCAACACGTTGACCCCTCTCTCCTGGATGAAGAACTTGCGAAACATGGATTGCGTAAGGCCGATACTTATGTTTTTGAGTGATCTCCAAATTACCTGGTGTGATCAGTCTAGCTGACCTGCAACTTCATCGTTGCGGCAGAAGAATTGTCTTGTAGTTAATGAAACAATTTATACTTAGTATTAAGGTGTTAGTTATAAAAATCATGTGAATATCCACATCTTGTAAGATTTCTTGTTTATGTTCATTGGGCCTAACGCAATAATTTTATTAAACGAACCATATTCACGAAAATTTTTATCCATAAATTGAAAAACCCTTAAACTCGGTGGTTTTCGCTCTGGATAAGGCTGCAAATGTGTTTCCGCAGTGACTACTGCATATCTCCTTTTTCTTCATTCGAAAAAGGCATTTTTTCGACAAGAACAACACAAACGTGAATTACACACAAGAAATGGTAGAACTGTCAATTTTTTCCTTAAAACAATCATTGTATTCAGAAAATAAACTTGACATAAAAATCCAAAAATCCAAAATGGCACACATAAGAAAAAACAAAGCTTAATGAATCTTTAGTGCCCAGAGTGCATTGGAAATTACGATGACAGATTTATATGTGGACGATACTTTCGTAGTTTGGCAATACGGCAAACATAAGATAGATGAATTCCTACATCATCTAAGTAGCCCTCCGTGAAATGGCTACCCCTATCTAACACCTAACCTGAACAGGGAAGGGATAACCGGAAAATAACCTAAACAAACTGCGATAATACCATATATACAAGGTACCTCAGACAAAATACGAAGGGCTACGCAGCAAATACAAGATACTCACTGGCTTCAAATCAACCAGAACGCTCAGAGGAGCACTCACCAAAACCAAACCAGTCAATGAAGATCAGAATTCCAAGAATTGTGTATACAACCTACCATGCGAATGCAGCAGAGCATAAATAGGAGAGAGCGGTAGACCACTCAAAGTGAGAACACAGGAACACTAGAGTAACGTCCGCAAGGGCGAAACAGGAGAATCAAGAATCGCCGAACATATCTGGAACGAAAACCACCGCATCTAATGGGATAACATACAGATAGTGACAAAGGACGAGAATACAACTCGCCGGATTCCAATAATCCCCGAAGAGCTCAAGATCAAGTTCTAAAAAATATATATTGAATTTCCAAGTTCGAATCTGAGAGTAGTTAAGTGCTCGGGAAAAATCATAACAAATGAATTCGACTCAAGTGCGAAAACAGTCCTTCTCAGGACTAAGCCTGTTGACGGAAGCCACTTCCGAAACGTCGGGCTTAAAAACCAAAATAGGCCAATCAACTCAACTAACATTTAGATTTCTTGTGAAAAAGTGCCTTCACAACGTTTTAGTTAAAAACATCTAGCTTTAATGGTTTTTGCTTAAAAAAATAAAAACGAAAACCAGAATTTTTATTTTGTTTTACAATAATTCAAAAACAAAGGATGACAGTGCTAATTTTCTTTCAGATTATTATTCAACATAAAAACGCGCAACGTTTCCTAATTTAGCCGAATGTTTATCACTAAAGATAAGCGAAATCCCCATGTAAGCACTCGAAAACAGACATCCTGTATATGAAGGGCAAGTACAATCAAAGAAATACTACCTACTGCTTATAAGAAATTCCGATTTATCCAAATTCAATCAATTCCAACAACTGACAAAAGAGAAAAAGCTTTCTGCAAATTAAAACGTTAAAACTACAATAACACCGAAATTTCTACTGCAACATTGATTAAAACTTTAATATTGCACAAAACATTATGAATGCGCATATTGATATACAAAGTAAGTATAACAAAGAAAACAACGTTACACAGCGTCCTTACCACCCGTTCCGCAATTTCCATTATTCTGGTCTAAATTCCATCACTATCAGCTTGCACCTCCTTATTATAAAACGTTGCACAAACACAAATTTATCAAAATCCTGAGTGGGTATATTCTTTTAAATAACCTTTATGAATACTCAAACACTGACACTTTAACTTCTACCAAATAAAAGCACGTCATACTTTTCTATTAGTCTTAAAAATCACGGTAATAATGTCTATAATTCAATAATTCCACATACAGGACAATAATATAGATGATATCGATCTATAAATTTACACAAATTCCAGAAAAGTTTCTAACACAAATTCTTAAAACACGATGTACGTTGACGCCGACGTCGATTAAGGAGACGCTTTTGTTCTGATCAGCACAGGACTAAATTGGAAATTTTCGACTTCACTTATGGAACCCGGAGTCCCTCGATAAAACGGTAAACGTTAAACAAATTTGTAAGGATGTAGCTATAATCCACAAACGCATAAAGGCGAACTGCTAACATAGCACGGATACTGCACAATCCTAACAAAATCTCGGAGCGCATCTTCACTTAACCATAACGACGGGACGCCAAAGGTCCTACAGTCACAATAATTCGTAACAACATATTAATTGATCTATATGATAGCTACTATAACTCTCAAGATCGACACTTGAACTGAACTAAAAGAGAAGAAATCATCCGCCCCCTCTTCTGAAAGTACTTAGATTCAGTAAATGACAACATATAATTTCACATGAAAACTCAACAAGAAAAAAAAAGAAACAAGAAACGGTCGATTCAGAAAATACACGGAACACGATAACACTACCAACGACTGTAAACTGAGTCAAATAAGTTTTCGAAAGCTATACAAGTCAGGCTAAGTCACCATATCATATGATCGACTTTATGCAAACAACTCAATTGATATAAACTAAGAATTCTAAACGATAATTATATCAGAACATCACAGAATGTGAAAATGGTCGTGATGAGATTTAGCAAGGTAAACGGTTTACGTATTTATACATTTGCACTAAAACAGCTTAAATCTCTGCATAATTATTTCATTAAAAGAACATTCTTTTCCTTTAGCAATCTTAAAATAATAAAATTAATCAATGTACAGAATTAATTCCTATATAGCAAGAAAAAGTATTACTCAATTTTGTTCACGATTTTGACACAATGTGACAATATGTCTGACAGAATGCTCACTTGTGTTGAGAAATTTAAACTAAATGAAATGAAATAACTTTAAAAATAATTTTGTGTGATAATTATACTGTAATCTTATTTTCCATTAGAGCAGGCCATGTTATTTCTTTTTCTGTAGTCTTACTCCCATTAGCCAAAATGACAACAAATCAATTAGACATTATATAGAATTTTGAAATAAATATGTTACCAACACAAATGTGCTAATAGATAAAAAATTTGATGTGAGATGCAAAGCGTTTTGGCTAAAATTAGGTTTTTGAGAAAGTTTCTATAGTTTTAAACTTCATGCCAAGATGTCAGATTTGTGTATGTAGACGAAACGTGTTTTTTTTAAATGGTTCTAGTATCTATCGTTGGGTGCACTGTTCTGTCACCAAAAGTAATCCACCTAAAGTTAAAGGTGAAGGTAAAAGCTATACCAGGTTACCATTTTACATGCGGGGTGTAATTTAGGATTTTTGGAAAACTACGACTATTTACTCAATTCGGGATTATAAAGCAATGAATGGGGACTGATTTCAAAATTGGGTGATTGTACAGCTGATCCCTATTCTCTCCAAACTACCCTCATGTTGTGTGGTGGTGATAGATAATGTACCGTATCATTCGGTGCAGTTAGGCAAGTTACGTTCATATGCTAGTAAGAAGGATCAGCTGCAGGGATCGAAATTGAGGGTAAAATCACAAATAAGTAACTGTGGAACAAAGTCCAAAGGGAAAAATTATGTAGTTGATAATATTTCAATTAAGCATCGTATTAAGTTTAATGATTGTCTAATCTAATCTAAAAATTATTACAATAAGCAAATAATTCTCAAGCTGCCTCGATATTATGGTTTGAGGTTTTATCCAAATCTTCTCGTACAATGTGGCAAAATTTTTGTTCGTTCACGGAAAAGATTATTTCAAATGATAGGGAGAAACTTATGGTAAATTTTTCGATTGAAAATATTCCACCTGTTATTAATAGCACTAGGAGAATACGATTCAGACTCAGATTGTGATATGTATTCATATTCTTCTGGTGATACAATGCAGTTGGAATAAAAACCCCACTGTTCGCCATCAAGATTTTAGTAAAAATACATTTAGATATTTGCTTTCGTCAGATTTTGTCGGTAGACACGAAAGCAGCAATGTTGTGGTAAGTTCGCTTTAGCTACGACTTAAATAGATACATTTCTATACAGTAACAGTCAAGAAAAAACGATGCTGCAAGTAAGCTGCATAATAAGCACAAGGAACGAATTTTTAAGTTTTTCCTTAAAAATAAACACTTCTGTGTAACAGTTTTTCACCTATCAAGCTAGAAAGAAAACATTACTAGTATTATTGGAAGATTTGATACGTCTCAATTTTACAAACATCGTCTGCGTCCTTTTCCTTAAAATTCGACACCTCAGAAAACGCAATGCTACCAACACAGCTTTATTGCGATAATTGTAGGTAGATGAAAGGCATTCATCTACATACAAGCTAATTTAGAATTAATGTGCCTAAATTTCTTGTAGACGTTTTTTTAAAGAGTTGTGGAAAAGGTTGCTTAATTTTGTTTGTACTCTAATACTGTATACTTTATTTTACTCATGTTTCACGTGCATATAAGTTAAAAACTTAAAAAGCAATCCATACTGAACTGAGATTGTAATAATTTATTTGGTCGATACACTTGTATTGGTGCATGACTGTAGACAGTTATCATTTTCAGGTCGAAATGTGTAGAATTGGCCCTATTTTCAAAGTCGTAGTAGGCTGATTTTAAGTATACTGTTGAGCATTCTTAAAATTTCTGGCGTGGAACAACACACTAACTTCCAACGTATAAAGTGGAAATTAAAAGAAATGGAATATAGATTTTTTTAATTATGCAACCTCATTGGTAGCATGTACATAATGAAAATAGGAAACACTATAAAAACAATAATCTATGCCGGATAGACGTTTAAACCTTCCTGCCAGATAAAGGTTGATAGACATTAAATGATGACCTAAAGTCGTCATTTTCACACATTGATGTAGGTATTGGCATGTGGGTATGGGTGTGGTGTTGGTGTAGGTGTGGGTGTGGGTGTGGGAGTGGATGTGGGTGTGGGAGTGGATGTGGGTGTGGGTATGGGTGTAGGTGTAAGTGTGATTGTGGGTGTGGGTAAGGGCGGGGATGTGGGTATGGCCGTGGGTGTGGGTGTGGGTGTGGTAGTGGGTGTGGGGTGGGTGTGGGTGTGTGCTTGTGTGTATACTGTATATTATAATGACGCTATTGCTGAATTTCTGTAGAGAATAGCGTATCTATTGCGCTAGCTCGGTTTTCAGTATTTATAATTTTTCAATTTGTAGAAAGCTGCAGTTACCGAAGTACCCTGCGTGCGGGTGCGCGTGGGTTTGCGTGTGCGAGTGTAGTACATTTTTGTTAGATGTGTAGTCGTTACAATGGAATTAATGGTAGTACGTTGATGATTCGGTCATTCTTGTTTATCTATGCCAATTAAAATAGAAGACTTCGTGGAAGTATGTTACTCTAAGTTACTCGAATAAGTAAAAACCTGAAATCAGGATATTATATTTCGTATAATACTGCATATTTTACAATCATTTCTTTTAATCAATTTGATTTACATCGAAATTGTCCCATCTGATAGGAAGATCAACAATATCCTATTGCTTTGTAAGATTACTAATGCTTACCATACACACTAATAACTGCAAGGCAACTTTCAAGCTGAACAGAATTAGATAAGGGAAAATCCCTACATTGTTTCATATTCAATGATTTAATATACAGCTTACATATTTGTAGATTGTATCACGACAAAACGTCGTTGCTAAAATGTCGTCGCCAAAAAGTCGCCGCGACAAAACGTTGCAGTCATAAACGTCGCCACACAGAAACGTCACTTCCTAAAATATCGCCACCAAAAAAGTCTCGGAGAAAAAATGTCTCCGTAATGGAAAAGGTAAATATAAAAAACAAAAACGTAACGTAACATTTAAAAATAGTTTAACGTTGTTACAAGGGATTATTACACAAAAAATTAAAAAAAAATTGTTAGGTTACTGTAGTTTCGTTTATCTAACCTGAACTAGTTTGGACTTCTACAAACACATTAAACTTTCGTTGAAGTTTTGAATATCTTATTTTTTTTCAATGTGTTTGGGCCCTTACATGGACTTTTTGCGTGGTAACCTTTTTGGTTCGGCGACATTTTTGATTGGAACAATTTAAGAGGTGACGTTTTTGTGCTGCGATGTTTATGACATCGACGTTTTATCGCGGCGACTTCTTAACGGCCACATTTTGACAGGGGCGCTTTGTGAGTTGTAGACGTACTCTGCGTTGATCGCTTAGTTATAAAGAGTAAATATACAATATTTTGATATTCTATTATGCTTAGGATACATTAGAAAACCTTCCTTTCTGTTTGTTGAATCAGGTCTCAGTTAGATCATACTTGTTTTGATTCTGGGAATTGTATTTAGTTCCGTTGTTAGTAATTTTGCACTTTAAACTGTATCTTTCATTATACTACGTAGATTTCTTTAAAATAGTATCATACATTCGTATAATTATACGTAATCCAATTATAAAGTTTTGCTAGATTTTATTTATTAACCTTACTTCGTGGAATTTCATATATAATAGCACTAATACAATTCTTCAATGTTTTACATAAATATTCATTTCTTACGCGTTTCAATACAATACAATCATTACCAAGAAGGGAAAATGTATAAGTAAAATAACAATCAAGTACTTATGGTAATAAATTATTAAGGTAAAACTTAAATTTCGAATTCTTCCAAAACATCTAGTTTGTCTCTTTGTTGCGAAGTCATAAGTTGATTATTTACTGCTGAATGTTTGGCATAATTTGATTTGTCTGTGTGTTCATATTTGTAATATCTAATGTGTACTTTATATTTGATGTCATAGTTCCTAAGTGTTTGTCCATCATACACGAAACAACAGGGTATGCGGTTCAATTTATAAACATATATTCCAAATGTTGTTAGGACATTCAATAAACGTTTAAGAACGTCGGTATTAGCTTTAAAGGCTACTTTATACTTCTTGTACTTTTGCAATATACGAGCTGGTTTTTTGATATTAAGATATTATTAAGAGATTAATTGACATTTCTTTATAGGAACTTGCTTGGTTAATTGTAATGACAATGTTATTTTGTGCTAATCTATATGTAGCTAACATGTGTATTGACGTGCCTTGAATCGTTTGGAAGTGTATCATTTCTGAGAGTGGCTTTTCAGAATATCGAGAACTGTTCCTTTGTGTATTAATTTCCATGCTTAAATTTAGAAAACGAATGGCTTTCCTTGTTCTTTCTAAACATTCGCCAAACATTAACTACAAGCATTCTACCTTCTGAATTATTCATAACTAGCCGTACACGTCTCGCGTTGCTGCGATCTCAGAATTGGGGGAGGGGAGGAGGGTCGATATTAAAATTTTATGATACACGTGTGTCATAATTTTAATTGAAGAGTATGTTTACCAATTTTTGAGTCAATCGACGCACAGAATAAAAGTTTCACAAAAAAATTCAACCCCCCATTTCACTCTCTTAAGGGTGGAATTTAAAAAAACCCTTTCTTAGTAGATACCTACACTTCACAAAGAACACCATCGATCGATAAATCCCGGCCGATGCAGCAGTTAAATGACATTTTCGGCGCGCGAAAAGTGAAACGAGCGAAGTTTAAATAGTCGTTAAGTTTTCTTAAATTTTCCAATTTTCTACGCAATATTCTTAATCTTTTCCTAATCACCTTCTAATATTTGAAACTAAACATCAATGAAATCTTCATATATATATATATATATATATATATATATATATCATATATATATATATATATCATATATATACTTCTCTCCTTCTCTCTCTCTTCTCCCTCTCCCTCTCCCTCTCCTCTCCTCTCCTCTCCCTCTCTTCTCCCTCTCCCTCTCTCTCCTCTCCTCTCCCTCTCCTCTCTTCTCTCTCCCTCTTCTCTCCCTCTCCCTCTCCCTCTCCCTCTCTCTCCTCTCTCTCTCTCCCTCTCCCTCTCCCTCTCCTTTCTCCCTCCCTCTCCCTCTCCCTCTCCTCTCCCTCTCCCTTCTCCCTTCTCTCCTCTTTCCCTCTCCCTCTCCCTCTTCTCCCTCTCTCTCTCTCTCCTCTCCCTCTCCTCTCTCCCTCTCCCTCTCCCTCTTCTTTTTTTTTCCTCTCCCTCTTCTCCCTCTCCTCTCTTCTCCCTCTCCCTCTCCCTCTCCCTCTCCCTTCTCTCTCCCTCTCCCTCTTCTCTTCTCCCTCTCCCTCTTTCTCTTCTCCCTCTCCTCTCCTTCTCCCTTCCCTCTTCTCCTCTCCCTTCTCCCTTTTCTCCTTCCTCTCCCTCTCCCTCTTCCCTCTCCCTCTCCTCTCTCCTTCTTTCTCCCTTCTCCCTCTCCCTCTCCCTCTCCCTCTCCCTTTTCTCCCTCTCTCTCTCCCTCTCCCTCTTCTCTCCTCTTCTCCTTTTCTCCTCTCCCTCTCCCTCTTCTCCCTCTCCCTCTCCCTCTCTCTTTTCTCCCTCTTCTCCTCTCCCTCTCCCTCTCCTCTCTCTCCCTCTCCCTCTCCTTTTTTCTCCCTCTCCCTCTCCCTCTTCTCCTCTTCCTTCTTTCTCCCTCTCTCTTCCCTCTTTCTCTCCCTCTTCTCTTCCTCTTCTTCTTCCTCTCCTCTTTTTCTCCCTCTCTTCTTTTCCCTCTCCCTCTCCCTCTCCCTCTTCTCTTCTCTCCCTTCTCTTTCTTCTTCTCTTCTCCTCTTTCTTTTTTTTTTCTCTTCTTCTTTTTTCTTCTTTTCTTTCTCCCTCTTCTCCTCTCTTCTTTCTCTCTTCTTCTTTCTCTCTTTTCTCTTCTTTTCCTTTCTTAACGATCATGCTGTCACTATCTTTTTAGCTGTAACGCATCAACTTTTAGTGAGGACTTGAACCCCATTTTTAGCTATGATATACAGATCAATAACCTTTGAACACACTATTTTTAGACTTCTAAGAATTGTAATAATGTATGATGATGATGATGATGATGATGATGACATTACAGTTTCTATTTTTTAGCTTCGGACCATGACCTTGTAATATGATGAGGATGGTGACATTCAATTTCTATTTTTAGCTTGAAGTGGAGTATTACTTCAATGAACTCATGACCTACTTTTTATGCATAGCTTATGAGATCGTCATCGTCGTCGTCGACCTCGAAATTCTATTCTTAGATTTATGATTACCTTGCAATTTCTATTTTAGCTTTTCACCTTGACCTTTTATATTTCTAAGAAATATGACCACCGTAGGTCAATAACCTTGACCTTGAAAACTAGTTTTAGATTTATGATTATCTTGCAACTTCTATTTTAGCTTTACACCTTGACCTTTTATATTTCTAAGAAATGTTATATGACACCAGCAAGTCAAACCTTTGACCTTCAAAACTATTTTTAGATTTATGATTACCTTGCAACTTCTATTTTAGCTTTTCACCTTGACCTTTTTATATTTCTAAAAATGTAATATGACACCATAGGTCAATAACCTTTGACCTTTAAAACTATTTTAGATTTATGATTACCTTGCAACTTCTATTTTTAGCCTTTTATATTTCTAAGAAATGTTATAGACACCACCAAGTCAATAACCTTTGACCTTCAAAACTATTTTGATTTATGATTACCTTGCAATTTTTAGCTTTGACCAACTACATTTTAAAACTCGCTTAAGTTCGACCTTGAGCTCCAAAAGCTTGATTTCACCACCAGAGGGCGAGTGAAATTTAAATCCCCACAAAACATGCGTGGAGCGCGTTCTGGCATAACGAGAAAACTCACTCGACCTGGAAATAAATCCCCATAAGATTTACATGGGTGACCTTGAACTGGTCCAGGATCGGCATACTATAAATATGACACCACCGTAAGTCTTCGACCTTGAATACTATTTTTGATTACCTTGCAACTTTTTACCTTTGACCTTGACTTAGCAGGGTTACCAACCTAACACGTGGCCTTAGCAGGACCGTTACCAACAACGTGGCCTTCTTAGCACCTTCAAATGACAATGTTACCAACCTAGAAATCTAGTGACTTTTCTGGTGACTTTTCTAGATCTGGTGACAAATCTAGTGACAAAGTGGATCAGAAGTACAATAGAAATATGCGTCCTACATATTACAACATGCTTAAACTTGTTAAATACCTACTGTTGACCTTGACTATAAATATGATGATCAGCTCAAAAATTTATATTTCCCGCTAAAAGTTTGACCTTGAAAATTATTTATGATTACCTGGCAATTTCTATTTTTAGCTTTTCACCTTTTATATTTCTAAGAAATATGACACCACCGTAAGTCTTCGACCTTGAATACTATTTTTGCCTTGCAACTTTTTTTGACCTTGACTTAGCAGGTTACCAACTAACACGTATAGCAGGGACCGTTACCAACAACTGACCTTGACTTAGCAAGCAAGGTTACCAACCTAGAAATCTAGTGACTTTCTGGTGACAAATCTGGTGACAAATCTAGTGACAAAAGTGGGACAGGAATGGTGTATATCTACTCAAACATTTTATCGCTGAATAAAATCGCACTAGGAAATATTCAGAGTAAAAACGTTCTGATTGGTCCGATTAAGAAAAGTAGCATACTGTGATTGGTTGTTCGTTAGAAGAGTAAATAATCTAGTTTAAAATATGAAAACATTCAATAATTTTTTGTAAGTTTTTTATGAAAGAATAAGTTCAAAGGTAAATATGTAATTAAGAATTAGTATTAATTTTATTAAATACATAAATAAAAAGTTCACCTCGAGTAGGATTTGAACCTACGATTTGTTTGCTCTTTGCTAGAGTACCACGCTAACCAACTGCACTATCGAGATGGAAATCAATGTAAATTTTGTCTTTATATATGTAGAACTGATGTAAATTCCAAATATAATGAGATTATAATCAAATTAGTTACATTAATGGAATGTGAGCCTGCAATACCGCAAGGATTCACACATACGAAAGCAACTTGACTAATATTAATTTATTATAAGGTTTGTTATGAACAAATACGTTCAAAGGTGAAAAAAAAACGTCAGTTCTACATACATAAAGACAAAATTTACATCGATTGGCGCTTGAATCCCGATAGCGCAGTTGGTTAGCGCGGTACTCTGGCAAAGTACAGGTCGTAGAGTCAAATCATACTCGAAGTAAACATTTTATTTAGGTATTTAATAAAATGAATAATAATTTTTAATTACATATTTACCTTTGAATTTATTGGATTATAACAAAACTTATAATAAATTAATATTAGTCAAGTTGCTTTGGTATGTGTGAATCCTTGCGATATGGCAGGCTCACATTCCATTAATATAAGTAATTTGATTGTAATCTCATTATATTTAGAATTTAAATCAGTTCTAGATACATAAAGACAAAATTTACATCGATTGGGGCTTGAATCTCGATAGGGCAGTAGGTTAGCGCGGTACTCTAACAAAGTACAGGTCGTAGGTTCATATACTACTCGAGGTAAACTTTTTATTTATGGATTTAATAAAATTAATAATAATTTTTAATTTCATAATTTTCTTTGACATTTTATGGAAATTTATGTAGCGACATCCACCGATAAAAATATTGACTAAAAGATATATTGCTGATTTAATGAAGACTTACGTCGTCTAAATCTTGTCACCCTGTGGGTATAGGGATCACCCTATAGATAAGTTGGTTTTGTTCAAATCTTTTTAATTTCGAGTTCAGAGTGTAAATTTTTTTTGGGTTTGGAGATATTTATGAATGGAAATTTTTATTTGTAGAATCACGTTTCATTCACTGGTGACAATTAGAGTATTATTAGATTAGTTTTTGTTAGAATAAATGTTCTCGTTATTTTTTATATTAGTATATTTGTAAATAGGGATAGTTTTGTAGAAACAAATTTCGTATTTTAATTTGGTTAAATCAAGTTGGGACTCCGTCATATAAAAAATTAAATAAAAAGAACGTATTCAGATATTACATTGTAAGGTACATCTTTTGCAAAAGTTCTAGTTAGCCGCCAGATACGCACCGTTCCGATTGATAAGGGTTTAAATATCAAATTTCTCAGATAAGGTTTCGAGTAGAAACAGGCTTGCTGACAAAGCAATCTCTCCCGACGTTTTTCGAATTTAGTCTTTGTGTATGCGCGGAGTGTGTGTATGCGCGGAGTGGTATATTTAAGTTTTTTGGGCATTGTAACGGTATAAACGGGTGGTAGAACGGGATTACAGATAAATTGGCCCCTTTTTGCCTCGACTAGTCAGCGTGCGGATCGTGGATTGATGTTAATAATTTTGCACATCCAGAATAATAAATCGTACGTCAGTCAAAATAGGGAATGAAGTCAAAATCGTTTCGGTTAAGGGCGCCAGGATATTTGATAGACAAAAAATAAGGGTTGTCGTGCCAAAATTACGAGTACATAGCGTGTCTAAACATCCAAAAAACATGCGCTTACCTATTCGTAATCAATCCCAGGTGGGCTGGACAGCAATTCAGCAAACCACCTAAAATCGGGCTTAAAAAAAACACTACACGCTTGTCAAATAAAAGCGTGATCAACACTCAATAAATTTACGTTACTACACCTCAGTGTAAATAATGCATTAAATAATAATCAAAACAAAAAAAAAATCTATAAAATGAACTCTAAATGAATTAATACTCAACTAAAAAAATCAAATAAAATTACTAAATATTAATAACGCTATTACTCAATAAAACAAAAAAACTACCTTCGTTACGTTAAAACTAAATTACCGGTAACTTGCAACAAAGACTTTTATGTAACACAAAAGGGTTTCCATAGAAGTAAAACACATTTATAAAACAAAACAAAGCTATAATAAAATAAAATAAGGATAAATATAAACATACGATAAAGTGTATGGACAAAAACTACAAAGGCTTATTAGGCGACAGGATGTCTGATCAGAATCTGCTTACGCCGTACTAAATCGTTTAACCTAAATATAAATAAACCGTGGATTATGTATCCACACAACTACAGGGTCAATTGCCCTTTACTAATAAAATAAAAAAAAGTGTGAAGGCGGAGCGTTAGAGTTACGATTAATTCCAATAACTAAATTCAAAACACAGTTTAAATTAACAAAAAAAAAAACGATACACAACTCCGCTTTCAAACCTTCAACAAATAAAATAATTCGAAACACACAACAATCTTAAAAGTCTTCAATAAAAACACAATGTTATAATACCTTACAAGGTCTAGATAGCACCTCCTCTGTGTTACAACGGATGGTACGAACCAGGTGATCGGCTACAGCTATAACGGGAATGGAAACTCCCAGGTCCGGCAAAAGATGAAGATAAATGTTGACTGTTATTCTTTTATACACGAACAATTTCTTAAGTTAACTCGTTAAAATGTTACTGCATTAACCAAAACTTATTGTACAATAATAATGTGAGCGTTCAAAAATTGTTTGATAACTTTTAGCTTTTAATGTTCTTTTAAATAATTTTATTTTCCACTAAAACTCCTTAATAATTTGTTTAAATAACTAAATATATTTTAATATATTGCGATAGTTTCTTTATCTTTACACACGCTTTGTACGATAAATAGGTGGCACTGTAAGAACAATGATTTTAAGCAAATCCGCAAAGGCGATATAAACCAAAAGTCCATCGACGCACTAAGAAAACACGAAGATGTCCTCCAGGTAATTTTACGTAAAACCGAAATCGGCACTAGGTATAATCCTTTGGTGAATGAACAATTTTGATAAAATCCCTTTACAGGTTCTTCTTCAGAGGTAGTTAAACTACCCTTACTACACAAAAAAAAGTACGTTCGATAAACACCACAAGGTCCAAAATTTCAACGTTCTAAACCACCCCTTAAAGCGTAACCCTAATCTTCACGGTACTACTACTACTCGAAAGCGTGAACAGTTTTTTGAATGCCCCAAAGTATTCACAAAAATCCATCTTTGAATTTTTAATCCCACTACTCATAAAAACTCTTATCTAATATAATTCAACCAATTAAAAAAACGGAAGGGGAAAATAAGATACCCCGATACACCAATTCGTTTCCGTCCGTAAGGACTCGGTAAATTTTCAAAAACTACACGTCAGCATAAGTATCCTGTACAGCCTCTCTATGTTTACCTTAAAGTACGAACAATAAGGCCCACATGCAATCTCTATGAATCAAAACCAAAATACCTAATAATAAACTGGACAACTATACTTACGCGACTTTCTGGCGCTAACATGACATCATACGCCGATAATTCCACACTATTTATTTAAATCACTTAATTTTCTATTATATTTTTCGGAAATCAAACGAAATAAACCTTATTTAAATTTATAAACTACTATTTACAAATAAACGTTAATCAATATTCAATAAACAAAAATAATACGGAAAAACAACCTAAATTTTCCGAATAATAATTTCATAAACAAAGAATCTAAAGCTCGCCATACACGTTAAACCCAAATTTACTATAAAACTTAATTTGACAACAAAAAAAAATATTTATATACGGAATCTTAACTAAGTACATAGAACTACAAACAAAATTACCCAATACGTATACAGGGTGTTCAAAATACCCTGACAGCATATTAGAGTAGAGGTGGTTGAAAAACCAATGTGGAGGATAATGAATAATTATGGTTAGGAATGTAGTACTAGACTCCAGGTGTTGTTTGTTTGCGGTCAGCGCAATATCCGCAAAAGGGGTAGTTAAGTAGAGGTTGGAAGGAATTACGCAGACTTGGAGTTATATCGAGTTGTTGTGGAAAATGATCTCAGTTTCCAATAAAAGGCATAATATATTGGCTCACCACACCCTAAGTTATTCTTTTGGTTATATATCGTTTGCCCTAGTGACATATTTGGACGTAGAAGTGGTTTTCGTGTTTTTCTATGAGGTACTTAGCTTTCTTCTATGGACTTGCTGTTTCGCAATTTGTGTTTTTTTGTGGATTAAAGTAACAAGTTCCTCTTTAAAATGGTAACTTTTGGGTATATTGTCGACGTCAAACAAGCTACAAAATTCTGTAAATAAAAGCTTTTCGTTTTTCGTTATTTTAAGATTAATAAGTGATAGTATTTGTATATATTAGCGTAATCGAAGTTTTATGAAAGTTTTAAGTATTACCGCAATTGCAACCAATTGTAATACCAATCAAATGTATTGAAAGGCAGATTCACGATTTAAGTGGTGCTGGAAGAAGTTAGTGCAGTACAATCCCGATCACATTTCCGTCGCCGTTGAGGTCACCTCTAGGTACCAAATATGTTCGTATAACAAGTTTAAGGTAAATTCTTTTGTGCATTTTGTTTTGCTGTGGTTGACAATTTTTAATGAATTCTGGTATCTTTTTTCCTGTTATATGTGAACGATTGAATACGCTGTCTTTTTGCAATTGATGCATGCGTACTCACTCGTTTTATGATTTCAAATTTATCTGAGTGTTTTTTTAATTATAAACTTGACGAATTGTATCAAAATTACATGTTGTTATACATTAAAAGAGAACGCCGCTTATTGGTTATAATGCTTGTTATTTTTTTTTTTTTTAACTTACAATAATTTTAGTAAGGCCATACTAACACCAGCTGTGACCTTTTGATGATGGTGTTGTTTTAATTAATATCCAATATATGTATTTTTAGGTAGTGCAGTTATTGTGTTTTTTTTAGTGTAAACTCATTATTTGTTGTACAGCATCATATGTCGCGTAAAGTGTTAGTTTTTCATTTACATCATGAAATTAACGTCAAGTTGTTATGTTTATTGGAAGAAAAGTAATTACATTTGGTAAATATTATTGATTACTGAAATTTGAACGTAACTTTAAAGGTTCAATGTAATATTTTGGTTTTTTAATTTGAGCATATGTTATACCCGGTGGATTGAGATAATTGCGAATGGTTGTAATATAACTAGTGATTTTCGTGAAGCATAATAATATTGAAGAGCAGATTTACTAAGAGATTTTAAATCATAATATAACGTAAATTTATGAAGTACTGACCCGAACAGCTGATTGTATTTTTATGCATACGAGGGTAGTGCGATAAGTCGCCCTTTTTTGAAGCATTTTTATACGTATCGACCTACCGATTGTAGACATCTTTGCTGATGCCTGATTTGCCAAAAGGTAAGCAGTTTGTTAACTGTTTGAAGACGAGCTGTATTTTTCGACGAATTTAAGTATTACATCCCGTTATCGACGTTTGATAAATTTTAGGATTTCATAGATTTTTTTGATCGCGTTTGTTTAGTTTTGTGGTGACGTATATTTTTTGTTTTAATTGAATAATGAAATTGTCGTATTTCCAGTTATTTTTGGGTTAGTTATGCTAATAATTATTGACGTAGGTTTATCGAAATATTTAGTGGGTTTTAGGTTTTATTTTGCATTTTACGGCTTTTATATTTAGAGCTTAGGATTTTATTGAAGTTTAGGTGAATCTGGCGTTAATATTTTTGGAGTAGATTTTATAGAAGTAGTAGATTTTTGAGTGAACGTTTTGGTTTCCTGTTAGACCAATATGACATCAGTTCATGACGTTCTCCCGCTATAAATGATTTCAACAGGTGGCGCCTTTTTGACTTCATCTACCGATTTTGACGATTTTTGGAGTTGCTACGAGTGCATTTTACGATCTTTAAATAAGAACGTCGCCCACACAAAAGATCTATGCCGTGGCACAAATTGCCTTTACGGGCCGGATGCTCTAGTGAGTATTTAGCCTGTAACAATCTTACTTTGTGTAATTTTAAAAATGAGTCATACCCAACTGTACTTGAATCAAATTATTCAATGTAAATTCACTTTTTAATCTTATTCCTAATGTCGTTGGATGCGCAATAATTTTCCCTTTCTATTGATACCATTAGATTTTATGTAAAATAAGGTGGCGAGCTTCAATCAGCACAACGTTCAATACCATGTTAAATACGTATGTTCGCGTTTGAGATCGAACAGGCGGTAGGTATATCTTCCATAATTATGTTATGTGACTAGATTTATTCATAGGCTTGAATTGCATTACAAATTATTATGTAACTTGAACAACTGATAATAGTAATAACGTTAGTAGAATAAAAAATTAGTCTATAAATGGTTTGCGGTAATTATTTCAATAATTCAACTACCGTGCATCTCTAATATTAAAATAAAATAAAAGTTTACGAATAGGGGAGAAATGAAGAGCCTCGAAAACCTTGCAAAAGTAAACATTTTATCTGACCTTTTGAACTCAGTTAAGCCCGAAAACTTATTATAGCTTACTCAATAAAAATGCGATAAAACACACACGCCCAATTTTTCCTTAGTTTTCATTTTATTTCATGTACGTACTCAATTTGTTTAGAAGTTCTTGAGTAAAATTAAATTCGGAAACATTATGAGTGTAAGAAAGAACCTGAAAGTAATTATCACTACTTTGTGGGAGTTATATCGTAATCCATAATAATTAAGGCATAGTTTACGGTCAGTATTTAATACACTGCAATATAATTGTATTAAAAATCCTAAATATGGACTTACAGTGTACTGTGTCAAACATAGTAATAAACATAAAAGTTTATGCTGCAGCATTTCATTAATACGGCGCAGCAAAGCATACTTTAAATTACAATTATGGATGTCAACCAGTTTAAAATATGGGTAGCTCTTATTACTGTAATAATATGTACAGCATAAATAGGAAATCTTACCTACTGTTAACCATGTACTGGTGTTGCGCTGCAATATTTGCAAAGATAATAACCTTCTGACATACCTAACACTCTTAAATCATAGTAATGCATACTAAATTACATCCAGTTCATTTATATTTTAGCTTTATGTATAGTCACAGCATAAATCAAAACTTCGTGTGTAGTGTATGTAAACCTACAAATAACTTAGATTTACAGATTTAGTTAACCACAAATCTGCTACTTTTGAAATAACACGTTATTTCATTTTTCATAATAATAACATCCTGTCTATAAAAGCCTACGCTCAAATTTGTTCGAAATCCTGTCATTACTATGAACAATCTGAATTGTAATCCCTTCATTTGTTATAATAATACTAGTATGATGCTGTAACCTAGATAGTAAAGATAGTGAAATAAAATTATGTCTGAAACGAAAATTTTATTAAATATATGTGAAAAATATCATATTTGAAAAATTTTTATTTTCTCTCGTGAGTATTAAATTTGTTATATGGGTCACAAGACGCCTTTGATATCTCTATTTCGTTAAAAGCTAGCAAAATTAAATTTCGGATCAAGCATCACTCCATGGAGTACTGTAGATTACCCTCTATCATTTTTAATTCACTACAGAAGACAGGATTTACTGAATAACCCAAGCTTTGATTCTTATTATTAAGGTAATGGATTATTTGTTGCTGAACATGTCGTTTGTATTTAAGAATTTATCCGAAGGTTACATAAAAAATGCGTAATTTCAAAATCTAATTTAGATTAAGATTAACGCGTGCTTAAGTTGTGATGGGATCAGTTTGATTTCCAAATCCGAATAAACGGTTGGCGCATGTCAAATTAACCACCAAAACAGTAAACTTAAATTCTTAAACCTTACTTGGTGGAGTTACGTATTTAATAGAAATAATGTTTAAAATACAATATAGGTCACCAATTTCTTTCATAGAATTATTTATTTCTCTATGCGTTTCATTACTAAGAGAAAATATACATATAAGTAAAATAACAAACAAGTAATTAAAATACTTCGCTTTTGGGTTTTGATATGGTATATTTTTATATTTATGTTTTGCATAAATCTACACATTTCGATAATAATTACAGTTATCAGTAGTGATAATATCTTTAAGAATTGTTCAAGACGTTAGAACAAATTTATAAAATATGAAAAAAATGAAAACGCAAGCATACGAGTAGAAGGGGTGGACTTGAGGACAAAATGGAGTGGGAAAAGTTACTCCAACTTTCACCACATGGCTTCGCCCATTTCCCGCCCCTTGTTTGACGGCTTCTTTTCCGGCGCCATTTTTAATCTCTACATGGCATTTTCAACCTTTTGATGGCGTGGAGGGTAGGCCACCGCAACAGCCTTGCGGGCTCATACAGTTTTCTGATGGAAAGGCCTGAGGGTAGGCCACGCCCCCTGATTTCTGATTCGTGCATAAACTCAGCCCAGACATGCCCCATTTCTAATTGTGGCGGCTATTTGGTTATGTCGGCCATCTCGTTGGCCATTTTGTCGAACATGGTGGGAAATTTAAAATATAATAAGGAGACCCTCATACTATCTCATAAGACAGGTATAGGACAACGGAACTTGTTCTCTGGTCTTCGACCCTTGGCGGGAAAATTTGAGATTTGAAATAGTATCAGCTTTATCGGCCATTTTTGTAATTAACGGGAAATTTGAAATAGTATTTTAATAAGGGGCACTCATACTGTCTCATAAGACAGGTATAGGACGCCAGAACTTGTTCTCGGGCATTCGTCCCCTTGTTAAAGGGCAGAAATTAGTAAAACCAATCATTCCGACTATCAAACCAATCAAGCTCGAACAAATCAAGCAAATCAATTAATCAAAATCAAATCACTCTCAAACAAATCAAATAATCATATCAATGCCAATCAAGGAATTAACCAAATCATCCAAATCAATCAATCTCAATCAAATCAATCAAGGAGCTGAGCTAATAATTCTTTATAACCTTCAGGTAACGCTTCTCCAACTGTATATATTTAAGTCCTATGAGCGACCGCTTACGTTGTAGATAAGGCCAACCGACACTCAGAGCTACCTAAACGTAAGAGCACCGACGTGGGAAAACAGTCGATCATCCGCATATAAATCTAAATCAAGTCAATCTCAATCAATTCAGTCAATCAAATCATAACTTAGAGCTTGCAGCTTACGGTTCAAAAATACTGGTTTGGTTTAACTTACAGTTTGTTAAAACCAACTTTCATTTCAAAAATACCAAATTTGTTTGTTACATCTTACAAAACCAACTTTCAATTCAAAAATACCGGTTTGACTTAACTTACAGCGTCGAAACAGCAGCTTTAAAGAGGCATAAGCAGAAACACAAACACACACCAACCCACGCACGTACACACACACACACACACACACACACACACACACACACACACACACACACACACACATACACATACACACACACAGATGCACGAGAAAGGCTCCTATACCTGTCTTATGAGACATTAATGTCTATATACGAACATCAAATTAGCACTTGCCGCGTTTTTAATACAGTGCAAAAAATAAGTGTTACAGTTAAATTAGTAAAAATACTAAATACAAGATCAAATATAACCAAACTTGAAAGTAGGTTATTTTAAACACAAGGACTGTCTTATCAGAAATACCTCTGACAAAAAGGGCCCTAAATATACAAACAAGGTTGAACGCACCAACTCGTTATTTAAAATCAGCAAATGCCTGGCGACAGATAAACGATAAACGATAAACGATAAACTTCATTTCCAATTTAGATAGTACACATGTGATCTGAAACTAACACCGATCTGATCTCGTAAGGCAACTATATGACCCCGTGCTTTATATTACCCAATGCGCATCATTACCATTACACAACCATAATAATTACATAACACTGTAGGTGTATGGATTAAGGTGTAACAAGGGCGTGTTGATTGCGTGAAGGTTTACAACAGGTATAGACCGAGATGTGCTTGCTGTGGTGTTGAATCATGACATTAAACATTTGTACAAGTAATTAAATAAAGTAAATAAAATAAGGGCTAAGGGTTAAAATAAAAATTGGTCATTTACAGTGGTTGTTCATAATCGCATTGAAATAACGCCTTGACAGGGTAATCAGCTGGTTTTTATTGATTATGGTCACAACACACTTTGTGCGTTTTGTTTATACATGAACAATATAAAGTACTTAACGGTTTCTAGCAATCATTAATATAAACTAATTATTTTATGGATTTCCCAGTATGTTACCACAATAACAACCTTTCACTATTCAAATACCTCTAGGGGACTATCGGAGAAACAGTAATTGACTTTCTCAGATAGTAAATTTAATATTATCTCTTAGGCATAATAAACGTGTGTTAGGAATTCTGTTAAGCGTTTAGATCGAGTCTTTATTTCAGATATGTCATATTAATTATTGTAATTTACGTTTTCTGAAATTAACTTATTGTGTCAGTTGTAAGTTTTCTGGTTTATAACTTCACTTATATGTAAGTTTATACACCTTTTTTATTTGTGATTTTTAACTATAATACAATTGTGGAGCCTTGATAAAGCAACCAAAACATTGAGAAATATTGTTACTGTAAATAAATGATTTGTTTTTTACTTATAACGCCCTTTTAATTGACCGAGTACTTGAGTAAATTAATTTAATTATGAGTGTGTGTGGGAGTGTGTTTGTATATATATATATATATATATATATATATATATATATATATATATATATATATATATATATATATATATAAGTCGGTTCGGTCGATAGCTCGTTAGCCATTAAACTTAGAAGAGAAGTTTAAACACGAAAGTTATCTATTTTCATAAGCTGCATAATTTGGTTTCTACAGGATGTAATATAAAAGCGGTACAATATAGAACTTTTGATTTTTAACTAGAACACCCTATATATTATTTTATTTTTCGATTCTCCTTATAATTTTACATCTTTTTTTATAAATTTCTGACAAGCCAAATCTTACAGTTTTTGAGATATTTACAAAGTTAATTAAATACTGACATTTTTATGTAGTAATTCAAGTAGGCGTATCTCAGTTATTTTTAAAGATAAAAAAATAATCTTTGGTATAGAATTTAATTTATTCATACATGAGCTTACTTTAATCTATTGTCAAAATTGATCACAAAAATTAATTTAATAACATAAATTTGAAAATTCTACATTTTCATTTTTTTTAAACGGCACAACCTATATTTTTTTAATGCCTTGTCTTCGTCTATTAATTGGCTTTCATTTCTGTTAAATATGTTCTATACCTATATATACATTAGTCGGTCAAAGCAAGCTATGAATACATAAAAAACTAAAAAACATATTAACTGAAATACAAACACTTAAAATTATAATAAATGATCAATGTGACCACCGTTTTATTGTTCTGCAAACATGAAGTCTTTGAATGAACGGGTAAACACAAAAATGAATTCAACAACGTAAATTTGAAAATGCTGTATCTTCCTTTTTTTAATTAGCACACTCTATATTTTTTATGGCCTTGTCTTAGTCTATTAGTCGGCTTTAATTTTTATTAAATATGTTCTATATCTATCTCTAATAGTTTCGGAGATATTTAAGTTTGTTCAATTTTTTTCGTGGATAACACTGATGAAGAGTAACATTATTCGGTCAAAGCAAGCTGTGGATACATAAGAAACTAAAAAATATTAACTGAAATACATAAATTAAACAATTTAATCAAAAGAGCGTAAAACAAAAGATGAACGAAAACAAATGATGAAATAAAACTTGTCTAACAGTGCTAATATTTGTGTAGTATTGTATACCTGCCTCCTAAATTACAAAATGAATTTTTCGAAAGAAGAACTTGTTAATATGGTTTACGTCCTTGGTCAAAGCGATAAAAATTGTCTTTTAGCTCATCGAATTTATAAGCAAAAATTTCCAAATGCACGACATCCGCAAGATTCAGCATTTGCAAGATTGAAAGAGCGTTTCGAGCAAACAGGCAGTATTCATTACGAAAACAATTTAGAACGAGAAAGAACCGCAATTAACGAAGGTAATGAACATTTAGTTCTTCAATCCGTGATTGAAAATCCTAACGTTTCTTGCCGACAATTGGAATTAGAAGTTGGAGTTTCAAAAACATTAGTTAATAGAATTATAAAAAAATATAAATATCATCCTTACCATGTCCAACTTGTACAAGAATTAGACGAGGATGACTTCGTTAATGGATTAAACTTTCGCAATTGGACCACAAATAAAAATTTAGAAAAACCCAACAATTTTAGCACGATCTTATTTACTGATGAAGCTACTTTTCACAAAAATGGATACGTTAATAGACGTAATTTCGATTATTAGGATACCGAGAATCCCAGATTTATAATTCCTGTTGATCATCAACACTGCTGGTCACTTAACGTTTGGCCCGGAATTATTGGGGAAATAATTATAGGACCATATTTTTTTGAAAACACGGTCAATGGAGATTCATTTTTAAACTTCTTGCGCAACGAATTTGAAACTTTTATTGAAGATTTACCTTTACAAACCCTTAGACAAACGTGGCTGCAATTAGATGGCGCTCCTCCGCATTGTAGCAGAAACGCTAGAAATTATTTAAATATGCAGTTTCAAAACAAATGGATTGGAAGAGGAGGGCCGATCTCCTGGCCTGCAAGATCGCCTGACTTGACAAAGCTGGAGTTTTTTCTTTGGGGTTAGATTAAAGGAAAAGTCTATCAAACTCCTCCAACGACTGTAGATGATATGAAGGCATGAATTAGAGACGTCATTCAAAATATAAATATTTCCACGTTACGAAAAGTAAATTTGTCGTTTATTCAAAGACTTCGTGTTTGCCAGCAACAAAATGGTGGTCACATTATTATAATTTTAATTGTTTGTATTTCAGTTAATATGTTTTTTAGTTTCTTATGTATTCATAGCTTGGTTTGACCGACTAATGTTACTCTTCTTCAGTGTTATCAACGAAAAAAATTGAACAAAGTTAAATGTCTCCAAGACTATTAGAGATAGGTATAGAACATATTTAATAGAAATGATAGCCGACTAATAGACGAAGACAAGGCATTAAAAAATATAGGGTGTGCCGTTTAAAAAATGCATTTTCAAACTAACGTTATTGAATTAAGTTTTGTGATCACCGTGTATATTGAAATCCAATTTTGACAATAGATTAAAGTAAGCTCATGTATGAATAAATTCTATACCAAAGATTATTTTTTTATCTTTAAAATTAACTGAGATACGCATACTTGAATTACTACATAAAAATGTCAATTTTTAGTTAACTTTGCAAATATCTCAAAAACTGTAAGATTTAGCTTGTAAGAAATTCTTATAAAAAAGATGTAAAATTATAAGCTG
The DNA here is from genome assembly GCA_036346205.1 of Vesta saturnalis. NCBI lineage: Eukaryota > Metazoa > Arthropoda > Insecta > Coleoptera > Lampyridae > Vesta > Vesta saturnalis. The sequence continues at coordinate 1,237,939 of JARFJB010000156.1, read as the reverse complement.
AATCGAAAAATAAAATAATATATAGGATATTCTAGTTAAAAATCAAAAGTTCTATATTGTACCGCTTTTATATTACACCCTGTAGAAACCAAACTACTTTTAGATTATGCAGCTTATAAAAATAGACAACTTACATACACACACACATACGCACACGCACGCCACACGCACACGCACACGCACACACACGCACACACACGAACACGAACACAAGCACACGCACACGCAACGCACACAGCACGACACGCACACCACAGCACCACACCACCACGCACACACACACACCACACACACACACACCACACACACACACACACACACACACACACACACAAAACCACACACACACACACAAATACACTCAGTCGATTAAAAGGGCGTTATAAGTAAAAAACAAATCATTTATTTACAATAACAATATTTCTCAACGTTTTGGTAGCTTTATCAAGGCTCCACAATTGTATTATAGTTAAAAATCACAAATAAAAAAGGTGTATAAACTTACGTATAAGTGAAGTTATAAACAAGAAAACTTACAACTGACACAATAAGTTAAGTTCAGACAACGTAAATTACAATAATTAATATGACATATCTGAAATGAAGACTCGATCTAAACGCTTAACAGAATTCCTAACACACGTTTATTATGCCTAAGAGATAATATTAAATTTACTATCTGAGAAAGTCAATTACTGTTTTTCCGATAGTTTCCTAGAGGTATTTGAATAAATTGTGGTAACATACTGGGAAATCCATAAAATAATTAGTTTATATTAATGATTTCTGAAAACCGTTAAGTACTTTATATTGTTCATGTATAAACAAAACGCACAAAGTGTGTTGTGACCATAAGCAATAAAAACCAGCTGATTACCCTGTCAAGGCGTTATTTCAATGCGATTATCAACAACCCTTGTAAATGGCCAATTTTTATTTTAACCCTTAGCCCTTATTTTATTTACTTTATTTAATTACTTGTACAAATTTTAATGTCATGATTCAACACCACAGCAACCACATCTCGGTCTAAACCTGTTGTAAACCTTCACGCGATCAACACGCCCTTGTTACACCTTAATCCATACATCTACAGTGTTATGTAATTATTATGGTTGTGTAGTGGTAATGATGCGCATTGGGTAAAATAAAGCACGGAGTCATATAGTTGCCTCACGAGATCAGATCGGTGTTAGTTTCAGATCACATGTGTATTATCTAAATTGGAAATGAAGGTGAGCTTGTTTATCTGGCGCCAGGCATTTGCTGATTTTAAATAACGAGTTGGTGCGTTCAACCTTGTTTGTATATTTAGGGCCCTTTTTGTCAGAGGTATTTCTGATAAGACAGTCCTTGTGTGTAAAATAACCTACTTTCAAGTTTGGTTATATTTGATCTTGTATTTAGTATTTTTACTAATTTAACTGTAATACTTATCGTTTGCACTGTATTCAAAACGCGGCAAGTGTTATATGCTAATCTGATGTTCGTATATAGACATTAATGTCGAAGGCTATCTCATAAGACAGGTAGGAGTCTTTTCGTGCATCTGTGTGTGTTTGTGTGTGTGTGTGTGTGTGTGTGTGTGTGTGTGTGTGTGTGTGTGTGTGTGTACGTGCGTGAGTTGGTGTGTGTTTGTGTTTGTGTTTCTGCTTATGTTTCTTTAAAGCTGCTGTTTGGACGGTAAGTTAAGTTAAACCGGTATTTTTGAATCGAAAGTTGATTTTGCAAGATGTAACAAACATTTGGCATTTTTGAAATGAAAGTTGGTTTTAACAAGCTGTAAGTTAAACCAAGCCAGTATTTTTGAACCGTAAGCTGGTATTTGCAAGCTGTAAGTTATGATTTGATTGACTGAATTGATTGAGATTGACTTGATTCAGATTTATTTGCGGATGATCGACTGTTTTCCCAAATCGGTGCCCTTACGTTTAGGGAGAGTGCCAGCTCTGAGTGTCGGTTGCCCTTATCTACAACGTAAGCCGTCACTCATAGGAGTTAAATATATGCAGTTGGAAAATCGTTACCTGAAGGTTATAAAGAATCATATGTGCGTGTGTGTGTACGTGCGTGGGTTGGTGTGTGTTTGTGTTTGTGTTTCTACTTATGTTCCTTTAAAGCTGCTGTTTGGACGCTGTAAGTTAAGTCAAACCGGTATTTTTGAATTAAAAGTTTGTTTAAATAATTCTATGAAAGAAATTGGTGATAAAATAAAATACTATATTGTATTTTAAACATTATTTCTATTACATACGGAACTCCACCAATTAAGGTTTAAGAATCTAAGTTTACTGTTTTGGTGGTTAATTTGACATGCGCCAACCGTTTATTCGGATTTGGAAATCAAAGTGATCCCATCACAACTTAAGCAAGTATTAATCTTACTCTAAATTAGATGTTGAAATTACGCATTTTTTATGTAACCTTCGGATAAATTATTAAATACAAACGACATGTTAAGCAATAAATAATCCATTACCTTAATAATAAGAATCAACGCTTGGACTATTCAGTAAATCTTGTCTTCTGTAGTGAATTAAAAATGAGCGTAATCTACAGTACTCCATGGAGTGATGCTTGATCCGAAATTTCATTTTGCTAGCTTTTAACGAAATAGAGATATCAAAGGCGTCTTGTCACCCATAAGAAATTTAATACTGACGAGACAAAATAAAAATTTTTCAAACATGATATTTTTCACATATATTTAATAAAATTTTCGTTTCAGACATAATTTTACTCTTCTCCAGTGTCATCAACGATAAAAATTGAACAAACTTAAATATCTCCGAAACTATTGGAGATAGGTACAGAACATATTTAACAGAAATGAAAGCCGATGAATAGACGAAGACAAAGCATTAAAAAAATGTTGGGTGTGCCATTTAAAAAAATGAACATATAGCATTTTCAAATTTGTCATTGAATTAATTTTTGTGATCACCGGGTATATTATAATCCAATTTTGACAATAGATTAAGGTAAGCTCATGTATGAATAAATTTTATACCAAAGACTATTTTTTTATCTTTAAAAATAACTGAGATACGCCTACTTTAATTACTACATAAAAATGTCAGTTTTTAGTTAACTTTGCAAATATCTCAAATACTGTAAGATTTAGCTTGTAAGTAATTTTATAAAAAAGATGTAAAATTATAAGAAGAATCGAAAAATAAAATAATACATGGGGTGTTCTATTTAAAAATCAAAAGCTCTATATTGTACCGCTTTTATATTACACCCTGTAGAAACCAAACTATTTTTAGATTATGCAGCTTATAAAAATAGGCAACTTTCGTATTTAAACTTATCTTCTAAGTTGACCAGATATCAAAGCAAGGACATGACATACTGAGGATTAAGTGAGGACTGCCACAATGATTTATCTTAGTAGCTTAAAATGTTGCATAATATTTTTATTTTTACTTACTATTCCTTAAATGTATGAGTATATTCCCTAAAACCTAAATGCAATGGAAAGAACGCGTATATGAACATATAGTGAGGACAACATCTCTTAACACGTTTACTGCCGAGCTAAAATTTCGAAATCTGACCTCACAGGCCAAAATAAGTTTTACCAATGTGGTATATTTTGAAAGCATTCCTCATATTTGGTTTTACTCAATACTTGATAGTTTTTGATACTTTGGTTATTGATTATTTTTTCTTGGTGTATCATAAATTATACACTTACCGAAAAGTAATACTTTTGGTTCTCTAGGCCGAGTGTATCATTTATGATACACTAGTATATTACGTGGTTTTTCTTTGTTTCAGATTGATGAGCTGCGATGTCTTCTAGTTTTGACTTACGATCACTTTTGCACTGTTTCAGAGCCTAATCTATCTTTTCTAGAATAAGAAATAAAAGGATAGCTTACGCTCTATTTTCGCAGTCAATGCAAAAATGTACGTTAATAAACTGTTGTTACAGAAACAGAGGCTTTCAAGTGTTAGTGATCTATAAAAAGAATAAAAAATAAGGATAAAAGTGATTAGAGACTATAATGATAAAGTGCAAAATGTATAAAAGAACCTATAAAGACAGTGAATTGGAAAAAATGCATGAAACAAGGGAATACCCTGATACAGATATGAGTGACGAAGATTTGAATGATTCCGATGCGGATCCACACTACCAGAAAGAGTCAGAAACATATGATAGTGACAGTGATAATTCAATGGTACAAGTTAGTGCTTCGATTTCAAAACTCCAACCGAAAAGAAATAAGCCGATCTCCATCGCCCCAATCCAATAACCATATGGCCACCAGCCGTTCTCCATCACCCCAAACAAATACCAATATAGCCAGTCAGTCGCCCCAACCAGGAAATATGTTTGACAATATTGTATGGACCGATCCCATTGGAAACCAAAAGATATTTCAGTTCACTGGATCCAGTGCAATGGATACCAACACTAGTGGGATTTTGGCGTTGGCAGACCAGATAGACTACTTTATTATGTTTTTGACTCCTCAAGTTTTAAATAAAATGGTTGATGAGACAAATCTTTATGCAACACAAGTTTTAGAAAAAAGTGACGCTGGTCCCAATTCACGTTTACACGACTGGACACCAACAGATTGTCAGGAAATGACCAAATTCATCGGCTTACTAGGATGGATGGGTCTGGTCAAAGTGCCCAAATTGGCTGATTATTGGCGTCGAACCGAGTTATATGCATTCCCACTTCCAAAAAATACTATGTCGCGAAATAGATTTGAATTGTTGCTCAGACTATGGCACTTCGCAAATAATGATGAGGCCCAACAACACAATCGTCTGAATAAAATAGAGAATATTCTTCAGATGTTTATAAATAGTTTCCAAAGCACCTACACACCAGCGCAAAAAATATGTATTGACGAAACTATGATACCTTGGAGAGGGAGGTTAAGTTTCCGGCAGATTCAGACATCGATATGGGATAAAAAGGTACAAGTTATGTACCAATAAGGGCTACACCTGGAACTTGTCAGTTTATGTCGGCAACGATAAAGCAGAAGACCCTGATGTGTCGGCTTCTCAGAACGTAGTGATAAAATTGATTCAGAATCTTCTGGATCATGGTAGGAACACTGTACATAGACAACTTTTATACAATTGTACCTTTGGCTCGTAAACTGCTCTTTCATAACACACACGTAGTAGGCACTCTCCACCAAAACAGAAAGTATATTCCCCAAGAAATAAAATCTGCACGATTGCGAAAATGTGAAATTATCGCTAAAGGATTCAATGATGGAATCACCATACTAAAATGGAAGGATAAAAGGGATGTGATGATGCTGACAACTACTCACCTTGGCACTGATACCCATACTATTAGATCAAATATTGGTCGATGCAACTAATGCTATAAAAAATTTGGAAAGCATGGTAAAGTGGTAGATGGCAAAGAAAGGCAGACTGCACAGGTAAAAACCGTCTGCGATCAGTGTGAGGGTAATCCATTTTTTTGGAGAGAATGTTTTAATGGTTGCCATTAATTTTTAATTTTAGTGTTTTGTAACTTTAGTTTTTATTTTTGCATTGATATAAGCACTTTTTTTTATATTTATATAAATAAATACATTACTTCAAGGCTCTGTATATTTTATTCCATCCCCACACATTGGTCCTCATAACACCTTTCCAGGCCACAACTTTTAAGTTGCTCTTTATAGTGCCAGGCCACAGAAACCCTAAGCTAATGTATTTCTTATGGGTGGTGTATTCTAATGAATACACCACAGTTTAGCACAAATAATAGTTGGTGTATCATTTGGATACACCCGGCCTGTGGTAAGCACTACTCAGTGTATCCTAAACGATACACACGGCAGCGAACGTGTTAATTGAGTTGTGGGCCACATACGTTTATTCTTCCCATATTACTTCAAACTGAGGACCACTTGTGGTGTATATAACGGTATTTATGCTATTGTTAGGACCGTACAATGTTGTCGTCTATTTTTATGCGCATAACGTTAAAAAAATGTTTGAGTACAACATCTAATATTAATTAGAATAAGCGTGCGAGTCTCCACGTTTGTGCGTAACTGTGACCTTGTGATGTTTTATGAGGATGTATAGATTAAGCAGAGTAAATCTTTTATTAAAAATGGCCACTTCAGGTAAGTTAATATTTTAGTTTCTTACCTTCATGTTTAAAATGATTGAGAACTGGTATTGTTTTCAATCGGAACGTGTTTGCCTCCAAAAAATTTCCAGACACAAATGAATGAATAATACGATAACACCCTGATAGCATATATTTTTTAATAGGTACATTGTGATGCTACAGAATTGAGTGTATCTTCAACTAACCATTTAGACCACTGATATTATCATTATCTTAAGAAACTCAGAGCAAGTAATCAAAAGCGCAACGTTCTATTATTGCAAATACATAATGTAGAATGAAAATTTTCATTCAACGGTAATACCAACCTTTGATTTATTTATTTTTAATTGAGGTTGGAGTTGCTAGTGAAGTTCTAATTTCTTTTCGACTCAATAATTTAAAACTGGAACCTCCTAATAGAAGCTATATTCACTTGTTTACATTTGATTAATCGTATTGGTGTTAAATAATAAAATTCATCATAACGAATCAAGTTTTTTTTTCTACTGGTTGAATATAAATAGGTACCTATATCAGCACCCACAACAGATAGCACTAATTCAATTAATAAAAACATGTTCATTAAAATAACTTACATATGATTTTTTTATTAATGTGAATGTGGTCAATTTTGTTTAAAAGTGAAATGTTTCCTTATTTTGTTACATTGATTCAAATATGCAATTACTGTAAACCATTGGCACAGGAAATTAGTCACTATGTTTTGTTTTAAGCAAATTTTATTGCAAGATAACGACAGAGACATAAATTTAATTCTGGAAAGTAACTATGAAGGTGGAGACAGCTTGCTAAGCGTTAATCACGTCAATAATGACGATTGGGTACCGAAACAGAATATGCAAATCAAAATCAAGAAGCAGTACCAACTTGTATGGTCACACCTGAAACTTACTATGATCAACAGAATCTAGTTGGCAATGGTTCAGTTGAAGTAACCTTAAGATTTAACTCAAATATATTAACTATAGGTACAGTTTTGTGTACAGTGCTGAATACCTAATTGGAAGCCCAATTATCAGAGAGCAGGACATATCTATCTTAGAAAAGGTACACTTTAGCTATTTTTATCTTATTATTGGCATGTTACAGTATTTTTTAGACTAAATGTGCAAATGAGGACGTAAACATTGATATATTATATACACCTGCTGCTGAGATCTCGGTATGTACAATTTTAGCCAGCTAATCTATTATACACACATATACAAAATATACGAAAAAAAATAGTAAATTGTTTTTGGTTTGCTATTTGCACCATTCCTAATGGATTTACTTTGATGCTGATGTATTTCCAAATAGCTACTTAAGATTCATTCCTCAGATGGCGGAAGACAATCTGACAAGTTACGGTTTTAGTGATTATATTCCTGAAACTGATTTAGGGACGGAAAATGAAGATTCATCAGAATTTGTTATACCCGAAGTATATATTGTGGATTTCGTAGTCAAATTGGAACGGATTCAGTAATGGTGAGATTCGCAAAAGTATTTACATAATAAGCTACAGCTATATTTTTTAGGTCATGGAAAGTGATAGTAATGGAGAAAATTGTATTGTTAGTTAAGTTGCATTATGAATTAAAATTTTGAATATTTTTTCAACTTTTTCAGACTGAAGTTGTCAGTGAAATCGCGTTTGCAGATCTATCAAATATTGCTGCTAGTGATAGTGCGGTATATTTACCATTTAACCGTTTTTTTTTCTTTGCTATTTCATATTAGTTTTCATAGGTTACAAAAACAGATAAAATAGTTTAAACGAGATTATTGTTTTATTTTTGTGAATCTAATGTATTGAAGTTTTCCCGCCATATCTTAGACATCATTCTTGTGAAACTGAAGTGCAAGAAATTATGGATTTAAGGATTGGAAGCAAAAAAAGAAAAATGCTTTTTAATAAATTAAGAAATACAGGTAATTTTTTAAGAGTCAGCTTTGAAAATATTGTTGTGCCAATAAGAAAACCTACAGATCGTAATGATAAAAAGCCTTCATTACGTACTTATTTGCCTTACAAATACTTCCGTGACTTTTTTAAAAAGAAACATTTATTTCGGCACGTTCGTAAATGCCCACATAGTATGGACGATAAGAACATGAGAAGAAATGTTTGAAGTGATGGGACATCGTTATTGTTAGCCATCAACAGAATACCATTTTAGAAAAAGAATTATTTCCTGTCATGCGTGCGGGTTCCATTTCCTTGGTTGCAAAAAGAGATCGTTTGATTTACGAAGTTGCTAATAGATATTTAAAAATCCTTAGAGAAAAGCAGTTTTGGTTGGTAGCATCACGAAAAATGAGACAGCTTGTTACGTCTTTAATTGGAAAATGTTTCTTTTCGATAACGTTTGGCATTTTGTCAAATTTACTTACTAAAAAAACAGCAATTTATTCTTAGGTTGAATGCTTCCAATTCACTATTTCGCAATTTTTTTGCGTATGTCTAATAGTATTTAAATTAACTTATGTAACTTTCGTACACAACTTTTATTTAGTTAAAATAAATCAAATTTAATACCGTTAGCGACATCTCTAAGATTTCGGATCATTTAATATACAGCACTTAAAAAGGAACCTGGGATCTATTAGGGTCAAATAATACATATACATATAATAAATGCATATTTTCTACACATTTTAACTTTTGGCAACAATGATTAAATACAAATTTTCTCAAGTTAAAATTGATTTTTAAGGTGTTGGCCAATTTTTTTTCTTCCTTTTTAAGAACGCCCTTGATGGTGGATGTTTAGTTTCTAGAGAACATTTCGTTTATGGTTTTGGATGCTGAAGCATCATTTTTGTGGAAAATTCTCACTTAAAGTAATGCTTTGTTAAGTAAAAGTATTACTAACGCTTTTAAAAGGCGGATATAATTGAAATTATTGATTTGTCCACATCTTCCGGAAGTGGCACATGTTTCGATAACCTCATGGTAATTAAAATTGTTTTCAGGTTTTCGAATATAAAAGCATTCAATACTAATTCTTTACACATAAAGACACTTCAATCGAAATTACATTGAATGTTCACTACCGGCTCGTTTACCACCTGTAAGAGGTATGTACGGTCATAATTAATTAAACATCGTTTATATTTACCTTCTTTTAGCATCTCCGTACTACCTATATTTCTAACGTCATTCCTTCTTAAATTTTCAGCTCACATTTTACTGTTACATTACATCCAAAGTACATGATTATCGCTGGAAGGCATAAGAGCCTTGCTTACATCCATGACCATATACGTGAAGGCTGCTAGATCATTGGAATAGTACCCGAAATTTGCAAGATCAAATAAGTAGTAGTTTCAACAATAAAAGAGATATCGTTGTTTTTTTTTATTACCTGGTTACACGATTGTGTTTCTAAATTTTAAATACACCTAGGAGGTTCTTATTGAATTTCCACAACGAAAATAAATGGACTGATAATATTAATTTTGTAATCAAATAATTGAAAATTAAATTTATACATTAAAGGTGCTTCCAGCAGTTCACTTTCATAAAATTCTTTTATCTAAAACGGTATATATATATATATATATATATATATATATATATATATATATATATATATATATATATATATATATATATATTAACTAATTTATTTTTGAATATTTTTGCACTCACATACAAGTAAAACTTCAATTGAATCATTAAAAGTGACTTGATAGACCGCACCCAAACACGTTTAGCTTCCATTTTGACCTAATTAATTCTAGCTTCTGTGGCTACATTCACCCAACGATTTAACTCCTGTTTTGATTGAGATATACAGGGTGCAACGATTATCTGTAGTACGCGAACTACTGTTAAACATTTAATTTCATATGAATTTGTAATTTTGTCTCGTCATTTTTATGTTATGTACATTACTTTTTCCTGTGGACAAGGTTGTTCGGGCTAGTTTATTTCTTATAAATTGCCTGATTACTTTGTTTGTTACGGTAGTTATTTACCGTGGACCGAACAAGCTTTCCAATTTACTGCATACTGTGTGAAGCGTAAGGCAAGCAAGTTCATTAATTAAATTTTTCTTTTATATATATTTTTATTTTACTAAACATCCCAATGGGATTATGTGTTAAATTAGCCAATTCTGAATACGAACAGTAAGATCTTACAGCAGCCGGAAGGGGGCAGATAATAAGTTAACTTTTTTTTTCTAATTTAAATTTAAATTATAATTGTCGTGGGCACAAGCTGAGGCTCACTGCTTGCCATCGTGGGCTTTGGTGGAATGTTAATTTATTTTCTTTTTTTATTCTTTTGTCAGGATATCGACAATAAAAATTACTTTATCGGGAGAATTGTTAACTCATTTCTACTTCTTCCTTTCATTTTTATTATTTTTTTTTGGTAAATCCTGTTTCAGGCTTTACAGGGTTTACTCTCCTTTCAACACTTGTTGAGTATTTTCCTGTTAAAGCCTGTGGCGCCTACTTATATCCGGTTCCTATCTAACCATATTACTATCACTTTAAGCTATACCTCCAAAACAACCACGCATCCGAGTGTTCTGCGGTCTTCCGACCGTACGCCCGAGCTTAGTCAAGCCCATTCCTTTTTTTTATGCCATATGATGGTTAGACACGTGGCAAGCTAGGTGCACTATTATTAGAAATCAGGAAAGAAATTGAAATAAAAAACTAACTAGAGGCCTTAGAACCCTCAAATATTGACTTACTGGTCCGTTCCACAGAAATCATTTCTAAATACAATTCAGAAAACGAAAGGTATGGAGTTCCGACATTGGAAATTAATATGGGCACCTTTTTAAAGGAATTCATAGATGTGACATTTTCTGTGCCTCTTAAAGAAGTTGGTTCAAATGCACGTTTGAATAAATTAAAAGATTTGAAGGAGTTGGTAACAAATGAATGGCGATATGAAATATCCACACTTGCCATCAGATTTGGCGTTATAAACAAAATTACTTGCATGTGGAGTCTTCAAAATGTTTAGTAGTTTTGGGAAGCAATCCAAATGATATCCAAAATTTTCAATTACTGCAAGAATTAACCTATATTGAAATAATTCTACTAAATAGGCTAAGAGTTGGGGAACTACAACGGATGATATTAAGGTCATATGTCGAAAATATCAATAATCAGAGTGAAAACGAATTCGAGGCTTGTATTACAGAAAGCGAAAGAATATTAATGCCATCCTTTAAAAGGAGCAGAGGTGTTCCAGTCCTATTTACCAATCACATGAGTAGATATACTAGGGTGATTCTGTCGCACTTTTGTCACTAGATTTGTCACCAGATTTGAAAAAAGTCACCAGAGAAATCAGTAGATTTCAAGGTTGGCAGCTTCAAGGTCACTTGACAGGAAAGGTTGGTAACACTGTCGAGCCTCTTCAAGGTGGCTCTCATTGCGAAAGTTCTTAACGTACACACACCTCGCATCAAGGTCAATGGTTTTCAAGGTCAAGGTCATCGTACACATTGCATACTTCGAAGTATATTCCTCAAGGTCATCAGATTTTCTACGTCCAAGTACAACGTCCTCACATTTCCTACCTATTCCTCAAAGTCATCATATTACCTGCGTCCAAGTACACGGTCAAGGTTTTCAAAGAGCCCACTGTACACACACCCCGCTTCAAGGTCTTCTTAGGATTTCAAGGTATAGGGATCACCCTTCTCGTTTATCAGGATCACACGTTGAGGGCTCAATTGGGGGTATATAGAGGAGGATGCCCTTCCACCAAGAAATCAAGGTCGATTCTAAATCAAATGTTGATGGAAAATTTTAACGTTCATTAAGCTTTTCAAGGTCACATCCCTATCAATTCTAGGAAGTTAATTGACCTTTATCTCAAGCCCTAAGGTGTTATTACAATTCTCAATGAGTATCATACAGTTTGTTGTCTATGCTAAGCATGTTTCAAGGTCATCCAGCAATTCTTCGAAGTTTACTTTTCAAGCTCACGCTCCCATCAAAGTTCATTGACCTCAAGCGATTCCGTTCCCAAATACAAATAGACTTTTACCAAATACAGATACAATTTTCAAGGTTATACTACTGAGAAAAGAACAAAAGTGATCCATTGTTCTGACTGAGTTAGGGTCATAGTTCCTAAAAATGGATTATTATCTAGGTCAATTTTCAGATACCCCCACCGTTGCAGGCTCAATTCTGAGAAATCAATTTTCAAGAACAAAGGCGATTCATTATTCAAGCAATTAAGCCGACGCTTCAAGGTCAAAGTTGTTTACTCAAGGTCATCATACACATTGCCTACGTATATTCCTCAATGTCATACAGTAATTCTTGCTAAGGTGTTAATTCTCAAGGTTAGGGGGTATTAAACAGACGTTTCAAGGCGTGGAGTATTTTACCTTTCAGGGTCACCCAATCAATTCTTGGCTGAGTCAAGACGTTGACTCTTTGAAATCAACTCTCAAGGTCAGGGGTATCATACAGATCGTCGTTGTCTATGCTAAAATGTGAGTCAAAGTTCACGTATTAGCTAAATGGTAATAAAAAGATTATGCTTACGGTATGTGCATTCATTATATTACTGTCCTAAACCATCAAGATGAGGTAGTTCTCTTAAGAACCGGATCCGGTTCCCAAAGACAGATAGCCGTTTCCAAAAACAGAGATCTGCATTAGGTCAAGGTCACACCTCTGTGAAATTAATTTTTAAGGACAAAGGCGATCCATTTTTCAAGCAATTCTGGTCAGGCCAGGCTCATAATTCATCGAAATCAGCTGAATGGGGTATTCAAATAGACTTTACAGGGTGCGGGGATTCTACTTTTCAGGTTTATCACCAAACTGATTGAGACAATATGTCAAGTCAGATTTAGCAGCATTCCTAATCAATAACGCCACGTGGCCTTCAAGCAAGCAATTCTTCACTGATTCAAGGTCATATGTTAACCTGCAGGGGTATCCTGAACTTCTCCGGTTGAAAATTTTATTCTGGCCGAGTCGGGGTCATAATTCCTAGAAATTTAAAAATAGATTGTTACATTTTCGCACATTGCCTACATATATTTCTCAACGTCATACTACAGATTTTTTACGTCCAAGTACATAATTTTTCGAGGTTAAGGCCATTGTACACATTACCTACATCAAAGTATATGGTTTTCAAGGTCATCCCATTGCTTGCGTTCAAGTCCATGGTTTTCAAGGTCCTCTCGTACACCGTGTAAAATATATTCTTCAAGGTACCAAGCAATTGTTGGCCAAGCAGAGGTGCTAATTCTTGGAATTCTCAAGGTTAGAGGTATTAAATAGACTGTCAAGTTGTAGGTGTGGGGATTCCATTTTCAAGTAGAGGTCATGTGTCGAGAAATGTTCAAGGTGAACTGCAGGGGGCAGCAAGGTTACACGGCTTTCAAGCAGGTTATTCTTAGCTGGGTCGAGGTTTTAATTCAGTTATTACAATTCTCAAGATGGTCTGCAGGGTATTCCTAGAAATCAATTCCTAATCAAAGATCAATCAGTGACTTTTGTATAAGTCTTAGAAGTTATTACAATTCCTAGAAATCTATTCTCAAGGTCAAAGGTGTTATTTTCAGGTACCATTTCAAGCTCAATCCTGAGAAATTAATTTTCAAGGTCAAGGGTATTACAGAAGGGAAATATTGTCGTCTATGCTTAAAAGTAGGTTAAATGGTCCTTCTATTGCCCAAATTGAGCTGTTCAAGGTTACAATTTATTGGTATCTTTTTACAATCAATTCGTGGGTGTATGTTGTTTATGCTAACAAGGTGTAGGTCAAGGTTAAACGATTATTTTATTGACTCTGTGTGTATCTATGTTTTGACTTTTCCCTCATGTTTTTTGACCGTTGTTTGATGGTTTTTGACGTATCCCGCACGTTTTTTGGTGTTTTTTAACGTTTTCTTGGCGTTGTGTGTGTGTGTGTGTGTGTGTGTGTGTGTGTGTGTGTGTGTGTGTGTGGTGTCGTGCGTGCGTGCGTGCGTGCGTGCGTGCGTGCGTGCGTGCGTGCGTGCGTGCGTGCGTGCGTGCGTGTGTGTGTGTGTGTGTGTGTGTGTGCGTGTGCGTGTGCGTGTGCGTGTGCGTGTGCGTGTGCGTGTGCGTGTGCGTGTGCGTGTGCGTGTGCGTGTGCGTGTGCGTGTGCGTGTGCGTGTGCGTGTGCGTGTGCGTGTGCGTGCGTGCGCGTGCGCGTGCGCGTGCGCGTGCGTGTGCGTGCGTGCGTGCGTGCGTGCGTGCGTGCGTGCGTGCGTGCGTGCGTATAGTCTTAGAAACGGAGGAGTTTAAATGTGCATTACCTCAGTGCCTTTACGAGTATTTCAAAGAAGAAAATTTAAACGCTGATAAATACAAAGAATGTATTCATGAATAGTTTGGGTGCAGTCAGAAAACCAACAAACATAGTAGTATCCCCAACCATATGCAAACATGCTTTAACTAGAATAATTTTACAAAGAGTGTGTTTATTGCTGACAAATGTCAAAAAGCTTCTGTAGTACTAGTTTCTCGGTGATATTCAATCCCCGAACAGTCAATCCATCAAGATTAAACGGTTATTTATTGGCTCTGCATATCTATGTGTGGGCGCAGGAACTTTTTGACAAACGTCAAGTCATTAGTACTGAATACTACCGTTCTAGGATTTTATCCGATATGGACCTTCTTCCTTCCGATGGGAGGTAACACATATAGTGTACTTTAAGGTATCGAAATACTGAACTAGGAAATTGTAATCTCCCATAAGGAAACAGAACCCCTTTCCCAATCTGATGTACGTTAGAACTGGCTTTAAAGAGGCGAAATTTGACTCTATACAACGTATAAAAGAAGAGTATACAGATTTATTGGAAAAAAAACAAACTATGACAGAGTTTAATAAATTGCGTTATATATTAGAAAACATGGGCTCGTTATCTTTGGCTAGGAACAATGTATAGATTTAAATTGGATGTACTAAAACATAAAGAAAGAATTGTATGTATGTGTGTAATGTTTCCGTTAATTGAATAACATATAAAAAATGTAGTTACCTATTTGTTTGTGTAAAAGTGTTGTAAATCTAAATGATCACTAAATAAACAAAAAAATCGATTTAGTTACAGATTTGTTGGTTTTAATGCAGATCGCTAGACCCTAAAAGGATATAAATGAAAGAAACGTGATTGATTCTCTATCAATAAATGGTATTTGTGCTAACTCTCTAAAAATCCTTTCATTATTGAAGCGTTATAATGAAAAAAAATACATGACTGCTTTATATGAAGGAGATTCAAATTGATTTTTTGCAACGCGTGGTATTTTCGAAAAAATGCTTAATTATTGAGATTTAGCCCAAAACCTAAAAAATTGTCCAAATTTGGATGTTTCAAACCTCAGATTCATGTTCAGCGACCCGAAAAACCCAAATGTAATTAGGACTGTATCTAAAATTTCCGCTAACTGCACTTTTCATTCCTAAACTGACTAGCCTTGGACTATATACAAAGTGTAAACGAACAAGCAATGGTAGCTATATAAATTGCAGTATAGAATAAATATATAAATTAATTAAAAAAAACGATTTAGTTGTAGATTTATTGGTTTTAATGTATGCAGATCGCTAGACAAGGAAACGTGATTGCTTTATGTCAATAAATCGCATTTATGCATATGTTAATTAAAATTTCTTTTATTAATGAATCGTTATAGTGGCTTTTCATTGTTTAAAGTGTCTTAAAGACGATGTAGATATAGATATTTTACGATAAATAAAGCACAGAACGATTAAATATTTATTTATTATAAATATATATCTAAACACTTACACGCGCATACATACATACATCACACTTCCATTAAATTAATTTAACCTTACATCATTGAGTAGGTATACTATACTCACAATTGTGTACTATACATGATTGCAGTAGGAAAAAAGATTACTGAAATTCTATCCTTCATTTGTACCATTCTGAATGCAAGAAAATTAATAATAATTTTTAACCTAATCATGTTCCCGCAAAAACGTATACCTCCACTAGTTAAA
This sequence comes from Vesta saturnalis, assembly GCA_036346205.1. Lineage (NCBI taxonomy): Eukaryota > Metazoa > Arthropoda > Insecta > Coleoptera > Lampyridae > Vesta > Vesta saturnalis. The sequence goes on along the minus strand of JARFJB010000156.1, from coordinate 1,221,809 downwards.
AAAAATATCTACACTTAAACGTTATAGCACATTTTGATGTACCCTCGCCAACTACTACACCTGACACGTTAGGGGTCCTCGCTTGAGCTTCATCCAAATCTTTCGTCTGGGGGCGGTAATGCTAAGAAACAAAATTTAAAATAATGGAGTATATTATTTAAAGTATGTTTACCTTAACTTTTCAGAACTTGAGCTCTCAGCGCTGCAGTTGTAATTACACCTAACGAGCTACATTATTTTTGTTCAAACCACCATTTTCCGGGGTAGATTTAAACACCTGGTTAATCAAATGACACATCTCCTTCCTCATATAATTCGTTTATATCGGCAACGAGCGGATCATCACGCACAACTTCTTGCATGACATATGCACTGATAATAAAATTTAACAGAATTGCTGTAGAATGAAAAAGCAGGCATATGAAGGCATCGCATTGTTCTTGGGGAAATGTATTCCTATGCATACAAGGCCAGCCACAGCAAAAAAAAAACGTTGATTAAACGAATGCACAGTAAAGGTATTTCTACATTACTCTTTTAATGTATATAAAGACGTTCTGTAAGCTTTAATTAAAATTATCTGCACCAATAAAGTATACTAAAGTTAAGAATTAGATTTGATATTTAGATATAATTGAAAGCGTTTTAAGTTTCCAAATGCTATTTAAGCAACATTACAATTCTTATGTGCATTTTAAATCTACACATTGTATATGATAACCAGCACGTTATCAAAATGCCAATGGAGAATGTAAATTTATAAAGCTTAATTGTTAAGGTACATTTTGTTTTAAATTACATCACCTATACTAACAATGAAAACCGATTCAAACGCGTACTAACAATAAAACCATTTATTGATATAAAAACAAGCACATTTCTTTGTCTAGCGATATGCACTAAAACTAATAAATCTGTAACTAAATTGAATTTGTTGTTAAATTAGGGGTAATTAAAACATTTTTTATAAATGTTGTTTAAGCAACATTCCAATTCTTATGTCTATTTTAAATCTATACATTGTTAACTTTCTTTTTTAACCAATAATTAGATATGTGTAACAAGTCTATATTTTCTAATTGCATATATATATATATATATATATATATATATATATATATATATATATATAGCACAATTTATTTCTATAGCTAATCTGTTTAATACCTAATTCTGTTCAAATTTCCTACAATTTGAGATCTTAATATTATCTTGAATTTTCTGCATTCGAGGGTAGACAATTTAGGAATAAGGAGGGCTAAAATTTTAGGTACAGTCCTAATCCCATTTCAGCTTACCGACCGATATTATGCCTGGAAAACGTTGGCTAAATCTCTGCATTTTTCAATGCTTTGTAGAAATTAAAGTAGACAAAATTTACTTCAAGTTTCATTCTTTCTACACTGCACTAATTCCCCAAAAACGTTAAATACTTCTGAGGATAATTTGAACCATAATAAACTTAATGGGGGCATACTGATCCCACCTGAAAATCGGAAAAACTGATTAATTACTAGACATTTACCTATGTCACGCCACACCTAAACGTTACAAACCAATAAAAAACTGGATAGAATGCCCCGAAAAAGCTTTTTTAAAGTTATTTCACTGTCTACGCCTCTTTAACCGCACACAAATCTTTTTAATTATACATTTTCGTTTCCAACACTATACGTTCCTCGCACTTCTTGACCTTCACTACATGCACTATTTTTACGTATTCCTCATTACACATTGCTAATACACAGCTTCATCATTTTCTGTTTTCATTATATAACACTCCAAATCGAGTTTTGCTTGCTTTATTAACGTCTCCAATGGCTCACTCCTCCGCACTTACTGCTTTCTGTCCAGCTTTATTAGACCCAAGAAGTCATGCTTATCGAAAACGGTTTAGAATTTGCCAAAAACCACCTCCTATACGATAACCCCTGTTGACTTATTTCAGCATGTATTGAAAAAGCTACCTCTAAAAGTAGGTGATTTAAGCGGATTATTCAGCCTTTCTGTAATATAACATCTGTCCTCTATCTGTACCTTGACCTACTTTCAGATTTATAAGAATTCCGGTAAAAGTTGACTCAGTTTAGCCACCACTTAATCTTTTTAGCATAATCAACAACCTTCGCATGAGTTGATTTTCAAGAATATGACATCCTTCGAAGCAATAAACTTTAACCCCCTCAGACCAATAAACTTCATCCCTGCACGGCCTGGTTCAATTTGTTTTCTATGGAGGAAAACGACTACTGCTTCTGGGAAACGGTTAGCTGTGTCGGGAAACGACTATCTGTATTTGGGAAACGGTTATCTATCTTAGAGAAACTACCTCCTGCTGGTGGTTAGGATAGTAGTATGAATCCACATACTGTAAGCATAATATTTAGCCAATACAGGAACCTTGATGTACGTTTAGTATAGACAACAACCCTCTTGTTTACAGTAACTGATTCTATTGTTAGAATAGAGTAATAGGAACGCTTATTTGCTATTTCCAAGAATTTTACCACCAAAGAATGCTAATATTTGACTTAATTCCTTAACATTGTTTCCATAGACGGATAGGGTGCGGTATAATCATAGGAATAGTTTGCATTTAAAATAATATATAATTGCATTTTATTGTAAATATTACAAACTTTTCCCCTTTACTTGTAACCCCTATCAGCACACAATTTCATAAAACTTTTTCTGTTATTGTCTTACATAGTTATTGTACAAAATGTACACATTCGTCAAAGCACAATTACAAGTTGTTTTCATTTTGCGTAAAACTGGTTGCTCTTCAATTACTAAAACTGGCTGTCTCAATATTTTTGAAAGTAATCGGCTTTTTTTAACGTACACATCATCTGTTACCGATATTAGTTCACGAATTATATGCGGAAAGAGAAGTGTAGAGGTATATCCAGATCCCCATTTGATGCAGTGATGATTATTGATTAACCAGGTGGCTTGTCGTTGAAATTACACATTTAAGACGTGGTTTGAACACAAAATGGGCAGCTTGATTTCCATTATATATTGCTAGCCCTTTATGTGTAAATACATGTTTTGCCGTTTTGAACCCCCGTATATCAACTATTACAATCATCGTCTCTGTAGCGTGACCACGTACCTAACTTTTAACTATTTATGAGTACCCGCAAAACATATGCACAATTTTCAAAATCGCTTGGAACACAATTTCAGAATATAAATGCGCAAGAACGCGTGTGTAGTTTAATTAAAACGCACAATTCGAAGCATAAGTTTCCCTTTGATGCACATGTCAGATATCTATTTACAGCTTATAAATTTTGGAATACACTATGAAAGAAGGAATACCACCTTTTATTATTAAATTTAATTTATTATCAACGAAACAACATGGTTTTCGTCAAGACTACTACTGCTTGCACTGAAATATATGAAAATATTCTTTCTAACCTGGAAAAAAGATTATTTACAGCAGGAATCTTCTTTGACCTAAGTAGAACCTTTGACTGTGTCGATCACAAAATTTTAATCCAAAAATTAGAATGGCTGGGGATAAGAGGTACACCACTTCAATGGTTCACCTCGTACTTATCCAACAAATCCCAAGTTGTACGAGTATGCTCAGCTATACAATAAACAGCAGCTTTTCTTCTCAGAGACTCTTCCAATTTCAATTGGAGTGCCACAAGGAGAAATTCTTTCCCCGATACTATTTAACTTGTATATAAATGATCTCGTGTCTTATTTATCGAACTGCTCAAACGCACTATATGCAGATGACATAAATCTCTTAGTTCAAAATTCACGAATCTGTATAGAAACAGAAACAAATTTAGCAGTAAACACTGTTCAAAAATGGCTGCTAGCCAGTAAACTTTCTTTAAATAAAACAAAGTGTACAGTGTTCAAGGTGTAATCAGAATACAAATCAGGATATCAATATTTCAATCGAGGAATCCCCAATTGAATATACTGAATCCTTACAAATAATAGGTATTCTATTCACGCAAAACCTAAAACGATGATCTGATCTAAAAAAGATGACCAACTACGCAGAAATTGAGTCACGACTTAGATATGGTAAGTCATATGGGGATGCAGTCCATATTCGTACAACTTATTACTCTTACAAAAACGAGCCATCCGAGTTATCACTAAAGTATCGGCCAAGACATCCTACAGGCCACTTTTCACTCAATTAAACATACTCACAATCACATCCTTATATAGTCTTGAAGCTGCGTCATGTTCATAAACGGAAGTCTAAGCTGATAGCGACTAATAATGTGCCACACACACGCACGCACGCACGCACGCACGCACGCACGCACGCACACGCACACACACACACACACACAGACACACACACAGACACACAGACACACACACACACACACACAGACACACACACACACACACACACAGACACACACACACACACACACACACACACACAGACACACACACACACACACACACACACACACACACACACACACACACACACACACACACACACACACACACACACACACACACACACACACACACACACACACACACACACACACACACACAACACGAGAAAAGATCGCATTCGTTTACCACTGCATAGATTAGGCATCACAGGAAATAGCCCACTTTGTGTGCCAATCAGAATTTATAACCATTTCTCAAGCTGTTTTAGAAACTACCCTTATCCTCTTTTCAGAAAGACCTTAAGGCGGTACCTTGCAGATAAACCTTATTATAATATATCTGAATTTCTCTATAATCAAATATATTTAGAATATAGCTGTATAATTGTATCCGCTTAATTATAAGCTAATGCTATTTTTTGTTTTGGTTGACGAATGTGTGTAATTTTCTCTCCAATTACCTCTACATAATAAATGTATTATTATTATTATTACTTTAACTAATATCTAATTGCTCTTCATAGCACTTTGGGTTTACCGTAAAATTATTCAACATGATTGCACTCTTTTTATATAGATGCACCAGTTGCATTCGGGTTTAAAATATGGACAAGATCGGATAAGATCGGACGGGATCGGTCAGGATTGGGAGCTTGAAATTTATTTCTCTGAATTGTAATATTGCGTGACCCTGAAATTTAAAGCAAATGGTGGAGGTAGCTGCTGAAATCTACGTCTCTTTAACTTGAAAAAGAACACCATGTTCACAACACTTAAAGTCTTTATTTTTTAATTATACAATACAGTTCCTTAAATCTAATACATATAATTGTGTTTTGAGACAACATTTACCAGCAATAAATTTTTTTTCAGAATCAACCTATGAGCTGCAAGTTGATTTCTAAGAACTAACACCGTGACTCTGCCAAATTGCTAGAACAGCCTAACCTAATTTCAACACAGAAATTCGTATAATGTGGTCCAGAATCGAGCTGACTTCTTTGGCGTTGATGCTACTACCCTTCTAATTTCTATTTTTAGATTTGACCTTGACTAACTTCAAAGTGCTCCAGACTGCCTTGACCTTGATGCTGCTGCTCTTTGACTTTAACTAACTTCAGAGTGGTCCAGAATCGGTCTAATGACCTTTAGAGTTAACGTCTTGACTCAGCCAAGAATTTCTTGGGTGACCCTGAAAGGTAGAATACCCCACGCCTTGAAAAGTTTATTTAATATCCCTGAGAATTGATTTATAAGATGTAACACCTTAGCTCAACCAAGAATTGCTGTGTGACCTTGAGGGATATCTGTAGGAAACGTGTATGATGGCCTTGATCTAATGCACTTGCGGGTTTTTCTTAATAAATTACTAAATGGATCACTATACGTGGCCTTGAAGAATATAAGCATGCAATGTGTGTACGCAATGGCCTTGAAAACGAGAAGGTGGATCCTATAGTATACGTGACTTTGAAAAGCATCCTCCTATATACATTTACCGGCCATATAACGGGATACCCCTGTAGGTTGGTTTCTAGGACTTATGACCTTGAAAATTGATAGCAATACATTTTAACCATTGACAATCTGTTTAATAGCCCTACAGGTGGTCGGGTAAGGTTGGATAAATTCGGATCACCTTTAACTTTGAACATGGATTTCTCGGAATTGACCTTGAAATTTGTGTATTATATTTACGTAACTGTATAAGTAAAAGATTTTAATTTGTGTTTTTGCATTTAAGTGTAAGAGACGTAGGTTTGTAATAAGTCTTGAACAATGCCTCAAAGTAAAATGATCTCAGATCCTGATATGAAGGCTTTAAGGAAAGCTGAATGTATGGCTAGTAAACATTATAATGAAGCGATGAAAATACCTATTAGGAAAGATGATGATGGCTCGTGGACCACGTTAAACGAGAACCAGTTGAAGGAAATTGAATGTGAAAAACAAATAATAAATAAAATAGATACGATCCAGCAAAGGTGTTACAAAATGTTAAGTGACAGTACATCAAACTTCCCATAATATGTATATTTACTTAAATCGATTTTTACCTGTGTATAGATGAATATTGTGGTTAATAAATTATAAGCTTTATAAAAAATATATTACTTGTTACATGACCTTGAAGAATCAGTCTGAACAATGGATCGTCTTTGTTCTTGAAAGTTGATTTCTCAGAATTTCAGAAGCTATGACTCAGCCAAAAAAATGAATCGCCTTTGTTCCTTTCCTAGACCTTGAATCGTCGTCTTGAACAATGAATCGCCTTTGTTCTTGAAATTTGATTTCTCAGAATTGAGATGTATTTAGATAACAATATATTTTTAGAAATTATAACGGAACAATGGATCGTCTTTGTTCTTTTCTCAGAGGTGCGACCTTGAAAATGGTAATCATAGACTTTGAAGCGTTAGCTAGAACAATGGACCGCTTTTGTTCTTGATAGTTGATTTATTAGAATTGAGATGTATTTAGATAACAATCTATTTTTAGAAATTATAATGGAACAATGGATCGTCTTTGTTCTTTTCTCAAAGGTGTGGCCTTGAAAATTGTAAGCATAGACTTTGAAGCGTTGTCTAGAACAATGGACCCCCTTTGTTCTTGAAAATTGATTTCGTAGAATTGAGATGTATCTAGGTAACAATCTATTTTTATGACTCGACCAGAATAATGAATCGCTTTTGTTCTCTCGTGTGGCCTTGAAATGGGGGGAAACGGTTGCGAAACAGCTATCTGTTCTGGGAAACGGACCCCTTGGTTTAGGAAACGGCTACCTGTTTTTAGGAAACGGCTACCTGTTTAGGAGAACGGAACCACCTGAGGGCAGTTTGCTGGGGGGTGTGGACATAGTAAACATTGCTTAATGACCTTGAAACATGCATAGACAACACCTCAGGGCTTGATGAACTTCCTGACGGGCGTGACCAATTAACACTCAGCCAGACAATTGATTGGTGACCCTTCATTTGAAGACTAGGGCCTTTAGTTTTATGCAATGTGATGACCTTGAGGAATAGATGCAGGTAATGTGTGGGATAACCTACAATTGACGTGGACAATCTGCTTCAATGATCTTGAAAAACAATCTAGTAACTTTTCTAGTGACTTTTTCAAATCTAGTTACTTCAATGACATTGAAGGACTCGTGCGAGTATGACCTTGAAGCAATGTGACCTTGAATAGACTTATCAGGGTTACCAACCCACCACGCGGCCTGCGGTGGCCTTGAAGAGACTTAGCAGGGTTACCAACCTTTCCTACGTGGCCTTGAAGAGACTTAGCAGTGTTACCAACCTTTCCTACCACGTGGCCTTGAAGAGACTTAGCGGGGTTACCAACCTACCACGTGGCCTTGAAGAGACTTAGCAGGGTTACCAACCTTTCCTACCACGTGGCCTTGAAGGGGTGACCTTGAAGAGACTTAGCAGGGTTGCCAACCTCTCCTACAACATGATCGAGGTGACCTTGAAATAGGCAATGTTACCAACAAATTTAGTGACTTTACTGGTGACTTTTTCCAAATCTGGTGACAAATCTAACGACAAACGTGGATTAGAAGTGCCATAGTATATCTACTAACGTATCATACACTCACTCATTCACATTTACAACAATTTTAACAACGCATTCCACAACGCACAGTGGCAAATTCCGGTAGCGTTTAACCATTATCGTCTCAATAAGGTGTTTTGCTAAAACATTATTTCTCAATCATATTTAATACTTTCAACTCCAAAATCTTCATACAACGTTTAAATTCTCTTTTCCTTGTCACATAAAGTTTCACTACAGTGCCCGTGGCGTAGCATTTACGCTAATTTACATTCTACACTAATTTACATTCTGTACACACACAAAAAAAATTTCTCGTACCAAGTCATGCTCATTTACCATCCAAAATACGTTCTACGCCCAACACAAGATTGTATATACCCAGTGCGTCAAAATAATCTCACATTATGTACGAGGGCAGTTCTGATGGTAATGTTGTATAAGGAAATTTTAGTTAAGGTTAGGTTGAAAGTGCTAACAAATGTATGTTAAATATTTACATCGTTTACACGTTATTTATTTATTTTTCATCTTTAATTTGAGGTTCGTAGTAGTTGATGAAAATGTTCTTTTATAGGTTGAGGTCATTTCACTCTGATATGATATAATAAACAGATATATTATGGACTAATGTAATCAATTGACAGGAAATTGCGATTTCCACCTTTTATGGAAATGATATGTTCCGTGAGGGGGGGGGTTAGGATTAGATACTGATAGGTCTGTCTCTAAGTGGGTAAGAAAAGAGTAGTTCTATGTTGATATTGAAAAGCTAGACAATTTGTACGAAGCGATGATTTATGATTTTAGCATCTAATTATTTTGATGAAAGAATTTGAACTGGATCAAGAGCCTGGACGTCAATTTGAGTATGTTCTCTTAGTACTAGATTGTTAATAATAGGTTGGGGAAAAAGTATTTTTGCATATAGGATGTATAAACTTGCAATAAAATTTCAGTAAACTGTTGTTTACAGCTATTTTCCATTTGTTTTTCTTTCTGTCAAAATGAGTGCACCTGAGGAAGAAATTCCATAAATTTTAAAATTTTATTACAAAAAAGGAAAAAATGCAACGCAAGCCGCAAAAAGAATTTGTGACGTTTATGGACCTAATGCAGTGTCAGTAAGGGTAGCACAAAATTGATTTAAGCGTTTTCAATCCTAGAATTTTGATGTCAATGATGCATCTCGCTCTGGTCACCCTGTTGCATTTTCAAACCCTTCATAGTGTTTTTACCCTTAATTTTTGCCCTTTTGGCTGTATTAAGAGACTGCTTGGTAGTTTAGCCCCTGGGGTAAGAGTGGGGTCGGCTTCTTCAACCCCTTGATGGAATTTTCATCCCCTTGGCGGTATTTTCCCGTTAATTAAGGCCTTTTTGGAAATATTAGGCGCCTTTTTGCCAGTCCACCCCCAGTGTTTAGGGTGCGTGGCGGTCACGTGATATTTTCACCCCTAATTAAGGCCTCAGCCACTGGAGGGAAGGAAAATGCGTGCAAAATGCCGTTTTATGATTGGAGGACCTAAGAGTAGGCCACGCATGAACTCCACCCCCTAGTTTGTGATTGTCGACCATTTTGTCGGCCATGGTAGGCAAATAGTATTCTAATAAGGGGCTCACAAGGCAGGTATAGGACGGCTCCTGGTTTCTGATAGTTGGGCGGCCATTTTGTTTTTTAATTATGCCCCTCGGGCTTCTGATTGGCCCCACTACTCAACCGCTGTGCTCTGATTGGCAGATTAAATCGCTGCATTCTGATTGGTTGTGTTGATCTCGGGGCTTAGTCTCCTTGTCGATGTCCATTGGCTGAAAATTTGAATTTGTATTTAAGTCTCTGCTTTCTAATTGGTTATGGCGGGAAAAATGAATTTGTATTTTAATAAGGGGCCTAATGCCACCTAATAGCCTTCGGAATTACTGAAATATATACAAGCATCAAATTAGTTTGTAACACTATTGCAGGGTTTTACGTACTGTGCTAAAAATACGTTTTGCATTTAAATTAGTTAAAAATACCTGTACAACGACAAATATATACCCAAACCCGAAATCAGGCTACTATGTTATTTTACATACAAGGAAAGTTGTGGTGGAAATACCTCTGACAAAAGGCCCTCGAGATTTATAAACAAGGCTGAACACTACCTCGTTCTTGAAAATGGGCAATTGCCGTGGGGATAAATAAAAAGCTAACTTTCATTTTAAATCTTGATAATACAATGTGTGAATTGAAACTAACACCGATTTCGTTTCGTAAGGCAACTGTATGATCCTGTGTTTGTTTTAAACAACGCTACTCATTATCATTAGACCTCTGATGGAAATGGCCCTAGATTTAAAAACAAGCTTAAACACACTATTAAGTTTCCGAAAAAGAACAAATACCCCTGGGATGAGTAAACAAGCTGGCTTTCATTTATCATTTTGATAATACACAAGCGTTTTGAAGCTAACAACGACTTTATTTCGTAAGACATCTGTTTTATTTTAGCCACGCTCATCATTATCATTACACAACCATTATAACATTATCCCACAAATTAACGTGTACACTATTGTCGAGTTTGGCATAGAGCGATAAAAATAATATAAAGTTATGTAACCACAATAACAACATTTCACTATTCAAGTACATCTAAAACCCTAATTAGCTAATTACAGGAAAGTTGGACTGCCCATGAAAATGGAAATATGATGTTCACGTTCTTTTCGCGTCTGATTACACTTAAAAGCAGACTTGTTTGACGTCACCTAGTGGTGTATTTTTAACTAGCGCATGTTTTGTGTAATGGAAGTTGATCGTGGCTCTACCCAGTAGTGTATTTTTAAAGCAGATTTGCGGCTTGGGGTATTTTTAAACTAGTGAATGTTTCCTGTAGTAGAAGTTGATCGTGTTCGACTTTTCAGTGTCTCTCTCGTCTACCTCGCCTCCGTCGTTTCCCTCGTCTCTGTTGTTTCTCTCTTCTCCCTCGTCTCGTTCGTTTCTCACGGCTCTCTGGTACCCAACCCCCTCTATCTCCTCTCTCGTCTCTCTCGCTTCTCATCTCTCTCTCCTGTCCCGCGTCTCCATCGTTTCTCGCACTTCTCTCATCTCTCACGACTCTCTCGCCTCTCTCGCCTTTCTCATTTCTCTTGTTTTTAGGTTAGGTCAATACGCGTAAATATTAGGTTAGATTAATAAACGCACAGTTTTTATCTTAGGTCAATACGAGCATGTTAGGTTAGGTTAATACACGCAAAATTTTAGGTTAGATTAATACACGTACAATATAAAACTTTAAGGTTAGGTCAATGCTTGTGAGAGCCGCAGGCATCTCCTATTACAGAAAACATTCGTGAGTTTAAAAATACAGTACTATATGGCATCACAAACTAAGAACCATTTTATCTTATTCTTACTGATAATAACGAGATGTTCTGCTAGAACTAGCTTCAGTCCAATATTTCACTAGTTTTTAAAAATATACCACTATGAGTCGCCACAGAAACAAAACTTAGGTACCTTGACACAACTACTTTTAACTACGACTCATAATTAAAATTGTCTGCGTCGTTGGTCACCAACACAAAGTAGGTCTCCAAAAACAGGAATGACCACAATAATGAACGCCAACAATCAGAAATAGGGGTATGATCTATTCTTAAGCCCTTTAACCAGTACGCGAGATCTGGGCGTACACAAAACCAATCAGCAGACAAGGCTGCGACCTCTCCTCAACCCATTAGAGCAATTCTTTGCCTGAGATTTTGTTGTTTATGGTAATGATGCTTGGAAGGCTCTAAGTACTTTATATTATTCAATTATAAGCAAGACGTCTAAAGTGTTGTGATAGTAAGCAGTTGTTTACACTGTCAAGGCGTTCGTCCAATACCTTTATCGCCAACAACACTGGTAAGTGTTATTTTTTATTTTAACCCTAACTCCTTATTTTATTTTCTTTATTTAATTGCTAGAGGCCCGATTTCAACTGTAAAACGTACTCTTATTACTGTATGCAAAACTCGACAATAGTGTACACATTAATTTGTGGGATATTATGGTTGTCTAATGATAATTATGAGCGTGGCTAAAATAAAACAGCGTCGTGTTAGCTTCAAAACGGCTGTGAATTATCAGAATTGCAAATTGCCTTATGAAATGAAATCGAGGTTAGTTTCAAAACGTTTGTTTATTATCAAAATTGTAAATAAAAGCCTGCTTGTTTATTTACCCTAGGGGTATTTGTCCTTTTTCAAAAACTAAATAGTGTGTTCAAGCTTGTTTACAAAACTAGGGCCTTTTTTACCAGAGATATTTCCGGATTTGAGTGATACTATTATTATGGCGGTCTAATAATAATGGGTAGTGTTGCGTAAAATAAAAAACAGGCTCCTATAGTTGCCTTACGAAACGAAATCGGTGTTAGTTTCAATTCACACATTGTATTATCAAAATCTAAAATGAAGGTTAGCTTGTTTACTTATCCCCAACTTTGTTTATAAATCCAGAAACCCTTTTGTCAGAGGTATTTCCGCCAAGACTTTCCTTGTATGTAAAATAATACAGTGGCCTGATTTTGGGTTTGGTTATATATTTGTTGTTGTATAGGTATTTTTAACTAATTTAAATGTAAAACGTATTTTTAGCACTGTACGTAAGACCCTGCAATAGTTTTACAAATTAATTTGATGCTTGTATATTTATAGTAATTCCGAAGGCTATCTCATGTATTTTTGAAATTTGGTTGGTCTTAGCAAGCTGTAAGTTAAGCCAAACCAGTATTTTGTATTTTGTAAAATGATTTTTACAAGCTGCAAGTTATGATTTGATTGATTAAGATTGAATTGATTTCCTACACCGGTGCCCTCATGTTTAGGAACAGTACCAGCCCTGAGTGTTGGTTAGCTTTATCTGCAAAGTAAGCCATCGCTAACAGGGGCTAGGTAAGTGGGAGAATCGTTACCTGAAGGGTATGAAGAATTATTAGCTCAGCTTCTTGTTTGATTTGATTGAGGTTTATTGATTTCGTTAACTACATTGATTGATTGTGATTGATTTGATTGTTTGATTTTCCATTTCCAATAAAGCCAGTCCCTATTACAGAGAACATTCAGTAACAAATTTAAATTTTGAGCTCTGGGGCCATGACAAGGAGACAAAGGCCCGAGAGCAAGCTGTGAAGCCTTATAACTGTCTTATAAGTTAGCGTTAGGCCCCCTTATCAGAATAGTCGTAGGTCCAAATCCTACTCGAGGCAAACTTTACTTATGTAGCCTGACAAGTTGGCATGAGGACCCCTTATTAGAATACAAATTCAAATTTACCGGGGAGGGGCCACAACAAGGGGCGAGGCCCCGCTGTTTCATTTAATCGAAGTTTATCCGTGGATGAGGCCCAATTGCATACGTCTTACATTAAAAGTTAGTGTTAAAACTCTTATTTCACATTTCCTACCATAACCATTACAGGGACCTGTATGTACTTTTAAAACATACCGCTAGGTGACGCCAGCTATATTACAGAAAATATTCATTAGTCTATACACAAGTAGATGGCGCTATTAACAAATTCAAAATTTTAACTCGTGGGGCACAAGGGGGTGAACGCCCGAGATTAAGTTGCGAAACCCTACACGTGTCTTACAAGTTAGCATTTGGGCCCCTTATTAGTATACAAACTCAAATTTCCAGCCAAGGGGGCCACGACAAGGTGGGGGAAGCCTCGAAATAAAGTTGCGCAGCCCTAAACCTGTCTTACTTGTTAGCATTAGTTCCCCTTATTAGAATACAAATTCAAATTTCCCGCTAAGGATATCACGACAATACACGAAAGCCCCCGAACAAGTTTAATTTTAACTTTTTTTGGATAACTATGCAACCTCTTTTTCATACGTTCATAATGAAAACAGGCAACATTGTAAAAAACAAAAACAATAATCTGTGTCAGGATGATGTTTAAAACTTCATGTCAGATAGAGATTAATAGACATAAATATAAGTTAACGTAAAAAAATTACCAAACCAGCCCGCTTCTATCATAATACGGATAATGCAGATTCAGCATTTTTAATCATATTTATTTAATTTCTACCCTTTCAACCTACACAAACATATGTAAGTATAGAAGGTTACGCAATCCACTTTGTGTGTGTGTACGCGTGTGTGTATGTGTGTGTGTGTGTGTGTGTGTTGTGTGTGTGTGTGTGTGTGTGTGTGTATGTGTGGGTGCGTGCGCGCGCGCGTACGTGCGTGCGTGCGTGTGTACGTACGCGCGTGGTGTGTGTGTCCGTGCGTGCGTGATTACGCGGGCGTGCGTGGGTGCGTGTGTGTATGCTAGTATCCACGATAACTCCAGATAGAAAATACCTAAGTACTTAAAATTCTGTATTTAAGCTTGTTTTCATTGGCTTAGAACTGATTAGGTTATGGGATAAATTGAGCTGTGGAGAGGAGGGTTTATTAGGGGCAGTTTTTGGTTTTTATCAAATATTTCTAAAACAGCTGCATATTTCAAAGATATGAAAATATAGTCCTTATAGAACCAGGAAACAGTCTGTGCGTACTTAAAATTTTTAATTTGAACTTGTTTTCATTTCGCTTAGAGCTGATTCGGTTTTAGAAGAAATCCAACGGCGGACAAGGGGGGTTTATTAGGGGCAGTTATAAGAATACCTCGATATAGGCTTTAAACATATCAATTAATTATGTTCTATGCAATTTTTTGATATAACGCGAAATTTAGCGGCAAAGAAATGTCTAAGGTAGAATTTAAGTGTTAGTTAAATTTTTTTCATTATCTAAGTAACGATTAATTTTATAAGAAAAAGTGTAGACGAATTTTTTAAAGAAAATTTAATTTTACGTATCTTTGCGTTATAAAGTGTTTTAATATAACGCAAGGTAAGAAAAAACCGCTTTCAAGTTATCTGTCATAATGCTGCCTCATATGTGTAAATAAATAACTTCAAAGCCCATAATACCTGAATTTGAGCCATATCTGTTTTTAAACACGATAATTCCACATTTTCGATCCTCCATTTTGAATTGTGTAATTCTGACAAATGATTTATTCTTAGGGATCTTAAAAACCCCCAATACGTTACGCCACTTTTAAAATTTCTTTATTTAGATAATGTTTTACAAATTAACAAAGTTGCAAAATTTATGATTAGCCCACAATACCTGAATTTTAGTCGTATCGGATTTTAAATACGGTAATCCCGCTTTTTGGATTCGCCATTTAAATTTTTTAATTTGGCAGATGGTTTACACTTAGCGATCTTCAAAACCCCCAATGCCCGACTTTCAAAAAAATAAGTTGATAAATTAAATAACCACGATAATCCCCCATTTTTGATTCGCCATTTTGAATTTTTTTTAATTTTGACATTCTTAGAGATCTTAAAAACCCCTAATGCTCGACTTTAAAAAAAATCGGTTCATAAATTAAAAAATGTGCAATTTTGCACGCTAAAAAGGATGCGCCACTGGTTATTATATATTTTTTTACTTTGAAATTATACAAAGAAGATTAGTTTACTATTTTAACTATGTGACTTTTTAAAATTTGAAGCAATGAATATCTTTAATTTTCTGATCCCCTAAAATGGCCCGCCACTCTTTGGATTTTGCTCTTTAACGAACTTGACCTAGAATTTATGGCAAAGGATTTTTGTACCAAATTTGATATCGATAGCTTTAATGGCTTAAAAGATATCCCGCGCGCACACACACTCACACACACACACACGCGCATACATACACGCACACGCACATGCACACGCACACGCACACGCACACGCACACGCACACGCACACGCACACGCACACGCACACGCACACGCACGCACACGCACACGCACACGCACACGCACACGCACACGCACACGCACACGCACACGCACACGCACACGCACACGCATATGCACACGCGCACACACACACACACACACACACACAACACACACACACACACACACACACCGCGCGCGCAGACAGACACACATACTCTAAATTATTTTTCTAAAAATAGCGATAACGATAACGTTAATGATTCAAAGATATCGCGCACACTCACACAGACGACACGAAATTCTTTTTCCTAAAAATATGTTTTTGTTCTGTTTAGGCCACAAAACCTCGAGATATGTAAAAAAAAGGTGTTTGAAAATTAAAACTGATTGTATAGCTTTTTTTTTTGTTAACATTATTTTTTGTTTTTACAACTTTGCCTGTTTTCGTGATGTACTTATAAAAAAGAGGTTGCATAGTTGCCCTAAAAAAATTATAATTAAAATTGTTTCATTTCTTCTAATTTTTTAAGTTAGCGTCTAGATGTGTCAGATATGAAGTTTTAAATGTCTGCTTGACAAAGATTATTGTTTCTGTTTTTATAATGTTGCACATTTTCGTAATTAACTTATTATAGAAGAGGTTACATAACTATCCTAAAAAAATGTTAAAATTATTTCATTTTATTTAATTTCCATTTTGTAGATTGGAAGGTCACCACACGACCTTCCAATCTACAAAATGGAAATTAAATAAAATGAAATAATTTTAACATTTTTTTCCATACCAGATTTATTTCAAAATTATGCGTCATATCAAAAGATCGCATAGAACATAATAAATCTATATGTTTAAGGTCTATATCTAAGTATTTTTATATGCAGGTGTTTTATAAATATTTCATAAAAACCAAACATTGCCTCTAATAAACCCCCTTCGTCGCCGCTGGATTTTTCTCAAAATCTAATCAGTTCTAAGCCAAACGAAAACAAGTTTAAGTAAACAATTTTAAGTATGTAGGTATTTTCGTTCTGGAGTTATCGTGGATACCAGCATACATCTCCATTTACACACATACATACACAGAGACATCCAGACACGACGGCCGATATTGGCGAAACTTGACCAAAAGTTGTAAAATGAGCTAATAAGTCGATGTAGCGATAATGAAAAAAAAAGTCGATTGCATAACCTTATATACCTACATGTGTATAATTATGTAGGTTGGAAGGTAAAAATGGGCGATTCGGTATTGTCATTACTGCGGAATGTCTACAACATTGTGTGTTGTAATATCACAATTTATTATCTAAAACTATTCTGCATTTTCCATCAAAACGAGAACGGTTATATATTGGAAAACATAATCATATTCGATATGAAATTAAATGTTAAACAATAATTTAAAAACTTGAAAACTGTCGATCCTGATAAGTATTCGGACACAAATCCTCCACTCTGATTGTAATTTATGAACTGCTTGTTCAACCGTTTGAAGACCAGTAGCTCTTCTTCCAAAGGATAACACCACTGCATTACGATGTTACTTGTACAAGTTACAATTTAAACTGTTATATAAAAGTGAATGGATTTATCTAATTACGCTCGATTTTCAAGCCCATTATTAATGCTCGCAAGTAAAAGTTGAAGCATGACAATCTTTGAACATACTTAATCAATGTCTTTAGTGCACAGATTAATAAAAAATATTCAAGTATATCTGAGACGAATCATGAAACAATGATACCTAGTTTTTTATTCCAGTGTCCTTTTCTCAGTATAGTGGAATAGGATTAGTATACTATTGACAAAGAAAACTGTGAAACTTAAGAGTATAGGGTTCGTAAAATATTCATGTGAAAATCCTGCACATATTTGGTAAACAACGGTTCTATTATTTCTATAGGACTACATGAACAGCCTGTGTTTATCTACTAGGTACAAGCTTTAATATAATGTAACGCTGACAGTTGTTTTTGTGGTCTTTTGTGTTTGTGAAATTATAAATTCCTCCTAAGCCTCATCTTGTTAATTTAATTTGTCCATATAACAGCAAATATTATCACCCCTGCTACGTTTAAAATCTTGTTTTAAAGGAGTTCCAATAGGGTGCGAATACATAAATCGTATATACAAAGGACAACTATAATCGAACTACGAAATTATCATAATTTATTACACACTTGTTCCAGTTGTTCATAAAACTAACGTGATTAATATTAATTAATATTGGATTAAGGGTATATACTCCAGCGAGTTCCGACATATTTAAGAGTTAAATTTAGACGTGCAAAACAAATTTAGTAATTTTCAATCTTCTCTTCCTAATGTCTAAATTCAAAATTAAACGCATTATAGAGTACAATAGCAAACATTACTCATTAGATTACCGTATACTACACGAAGTATAATAAAGTGAAGGTATTGCGATCATGAAAAAATTTGACGACGTTAGTGGTGAGACCGTTTGAACTGGAGTAATCAAATTTGGCGTAGTACTATTATAGCAAAATCATAGATCCGTATCAACTTTTGGGATATAACGAAAATAACCGTTCATTCACACAGTTTTCAATTTTTTTCAAGTAAACTAGTCGTTCAAACGGACTTATTAAATTAAAACCTCTTCAAACCTCATGAATCACATTGAAAAAATTAGATATGCTGCTGCCATAAATAGTATTTGAATAGAAATTATTCATATACAAATTGAGACTTTTAACCAAGATTTTCGACTGGGATGCTGTAATAGTAATTAACGTTATTAGTTGGGGAACTCATATTTAACAGTACGAATGAGACGTTTAAACGTTGAAACTCGAAATAAGTACTGTTAAAAGAGTCACGGACGAATGTCGGTATGTATTTTATTTCATTCTGCTAAATTTAAAAACATTGAATCAAAAAATTTCAAAATATTGTAATGAACCCTTTATATCTAGTTGTATTTGCGAAACATGATTAGCAACGGCGGTTTCTCCATAGTTTATTTGTTTTGTTGATTTCTCCCGTGCGTCAACATTAACTCTGATGCAAATTCTTCAGAAATTTTAAGGAAATCTACAAAAGCTTGTGCTAAATTAATGCCTATAAAGGTGGGGAAAGGTATCAAACACAACTTCATCCATTTTTGTGAATGGAAAGTTGAAAATAATGAGAAAATTACGGAAGCAGTTAGTTTTTAGATCTGCTAAGAATTCGAATGGTTATATTGGTTCTTTTAATTGTAAATTAATGTTTTTAGTCTAAGAAAATAAAATAAAATTGTGGCGGAAATACTCCATGATTAAATCAAAATTAATTGCAAATGAAAATCTGGACATATCCCGCTTTTCTAGACTGGTATCATTCTTAAAAAAACAACCAGGAACCCAAACAATCTAAAACGTTAGCCCGAGAAGAAATGTATCAATTTATTAAAGACGCGTGTAATGACAAATATCTCCGGCAAAAGTAAGACAAAATTTCAAATAAAACAATAAAATTAACGAGTTTTTTTTACAGGTTATAGCTATGATTGGAATAACGGACGGTTTAAGACGAGAAGAATTATATAATATTTCACTAGACGATATTCAAGAAACTGAAACGCAGTTAGTTATTACGATTCCCTACACAAAGACAAATCAAGAAGAACATTCACTGTAATAAACGAAGTAGAGGAGATTAACTATTTGTCGTTATTCAGAAAATACATCTCACTGACACCAAAAAGTGTTAACCATAGAATGTTCTTTTTGGGATACAGAAGTTCAAAATGTACCGTTCAAAGGGTAGGAATCCACACAGTTGGAGGAATTCCAAAATAAACTGCACTGTTTTTGGGTCTTCAAGGTGCTGACAGATACACTGGTCATTAATTTCGATGAACTTCTACAACGCATTTGGCCAATGCTGGCGCTGATTTAGAAGTACTAAAAAGGCATGGAGGTTGGAAGAGTGAGTCGTTGGCTGAAAAATACACAGAACACTTTTTATAACGTAAAAATAAAAAAGGATGATTCTGAACGGAGAAACCATGGTTGAAGTGTTACAGCAGCAAAGCAAAGGAGTTACTAATATAACTAGTCACAGTAACAACATTTCTTCTAACAGCAATTATTCTCCAGTAACTATTGAGGGGAATACAAGTTGTATTATCAATCTGAACATTAATATTTAAGCTTAATTCTTAATTTTTATTGTAGATGTTTTTTTTTAATAAAATATTGCTTTAACTGTTATCGCAATGATTAATTTTGTGTTTCCGTAGTAACACTTTACTGGACAAGGCCGTTTTTTCTATTTTCCGGACTGAAACTGGGACGTACAGTAGTAAAATTAGATGCAGAATGAAATAAAATCAATAAAAATCGTGAAAAATGGGTGTATACGTAGTTTCAGCTTTATTATCAAGTTAAAAATGGACTAATATAGTAAATATCTACAAATTGAAAATTAAAACAAATGAAATAATTTTAAGGAAGTGGTTAGTCTGCCGACCGGTCGGTAGTATAGTCTCTTCGCTATTCTAAGGAATAGCGGTCGGCAGGATTAGCGGTAGGCTGTTCTGCCGAACACGTACTGATAGTCTTGTCACGGAAGCTAAAGACAGCAAATCATTCCAATATTGCGCATGATCAAGAGTAAAAAAATGGAAATTAAATCTATGGTAACCTAGATTACCGTAGATTTATTTTAATTTTTTTTAATTGATCATGATCAAGAGTAAAATATCTGGTGTGGAACACCACACGATCTTCCAACTTACAAAATGGAAATTAAAAGAAATAAAATAATTTTAATAACATTTTTTTAAGAATAACTGTGCAATTGTAAGATTCCTTACGAAAATAGGTAACATTGCAGCAGCAAAAACAATAATTTATGCCAAACAGAGATATGGGCTGATCTTGACGAAACTTGCTAATAATCAAAAATAAAAAAATAGATATAAAATCTATGGTAACAGGTTTTTTTTTATGATTGTGGACCTGAACAGGCTAAATTTGGCCTATCGTGCTAAAGCACCCAGGACAACTTAGGAGGATGGATAGAGGGATAATAATTGCCAATAGATGCCTATGAACAGCTACCTTAAATTTTCTCATATCATAAGTGAGAGGAAAGCAGGAACTAGGAGATCATTCCAGAGTTTAGAAGCCGTGTAGAAAAATGTGGATTGCGCCCGTTTGGTACGACAAGTGGTAGCTTTGTACTGCATACTGATGATGTGAATGATCGAACCGAGTGTTTCTCGCAAAGATAGCCCTAGATAGTATCAAAGAATATAATTTAGCAGCAGAATAGCCGTTGTAATAACGATAATACAAAGAAAGAACTGAAACCATCCTTCTATGCTCAAGGGACTGTATATGAGAAGTTAAGGACGGGTCATTTATAAGCCTAATCGCCCTCTTTTGAATACGATCGACGATATCGAGAGCGTATTGGGGAGCACTAACTCAGAGGTGAGAATTATATTCGAGATGTGGCCGAATTTGGGCCTTATACAGCAGAAGGAGTTGTCGAGAGGTAAAGTACTGCTTAGATCTGTACAAAAACCTTATTTTACGAGCATCTGTTTTGGTAGCTGACAGAAGATGGTCAACCCATGCGATATTTGAAGATACAGTCATACCCAACAGAGTAATAGAGTCTGAAAACTTAAGAACTGAGCCATTCAGATAGAAGATGGATTGTCACTATGAGTATACTGAGATGAACTACAGTGAAGAGTGCTATCGTCAGCAAAGCAATGGATGGGGTTAGTTGTTGAAGAAATAAGGTCAGTTATGTATAGCAGAAAAGGTTTAGGCGCTATAACGGATGCCTATGGTACGCCCGCGTTAATGCTAGCTTTTTTTATCAAGGAAACTAGAAACCCAGTTGATGAGCGTATCATTTAACCCAAACGAGGCTAGTTTGGCAAGTAAACACTTATGCCAAACTTGGTCAAATGCCTTTGAAATATCTAAAGCGACTACAACTGTTTCACCGGACTGCTCTACTGTATTGTTCCAAACTTGGGTCACATATGAAAGAAGGTTACCGTAGATTTAAAAAGGCGAACATGAATCGTCGAATATACACGGTGTATCCTGGAAATTAGTTAAAAGCGCTAAACGAAATAAAGAACGTATCAATTAGCAACTCGTTGGTAATAACGCAGGTGAAATATCAATGAATAAGAGATTTACTTTACTTAACAATAACAATGATGTCAATAATGCTACTGGATCTAATAACGTCACTGCAAACGAGAAAGTACGCAAACCACCTCCCATACTTGTCTACGACGTCATAAACTATCCTCAAATGATAAACCAACCAAACGATATTGCAGAAATAGAACAATACTCCACAAAAAACTATGGCTAACAACATCACTAAAATTAATTGTAATACGCCTGAAACATATCTCAAAATGATACCTTTTATGAAAGAAACGAGCATTACACAGCACATATACCAACTAAAAGATGAAATGGCCTACAGAATTGTCATAAAGTTCTTACACAATACAGTAAACGCAAGAGAAATAGCACAAGAATTATCTAAATCAGGGCACAAAGTCCGCAACATAATGAATGCCAAGAGACGAGTATCCACGGAACCGTTAAATCTATTCTTTGTAGACCAGGAACCCCTCATCCAAAAATAAAGAAATATACAAGGTCTCTCTTCAAAGTCAACAAGAAGCAATAGAACCCCATAAAATGTAACATATGAGAGATGCCAGCTTTATGGTCACACGAAGTATTATTGTAGTAGACCGTACTTATATGTTAAAGCGGAGATCCACACAACACAATCAGCTGCAAGAAACCAAACAATACGCTGCCAAATGCGGCTAATTATAAAGGCTGTACTTACTACCACAATATAACTAAAGGACGTACACATTAAAACAAAATTTCCAGTCAATCCCAATTCTCCACACACCAGCAATAACTTATTACCCCCAAATAGTTAATCGCAGACGTAAGAACTTATGCCCAGGTGACTAGAAATAGTTTAACTCCTAATACTCCTAACTCAGCTACCGAAGAACACAGTAACACTACTTTGATAAAATTACTTGATGAATTTAAAATTATGTTTAATCAACTAATGCAACAGAATAGCATGGTGCTAACCAAGCGTCCAACACCGATCAATAAATTGATTTCCTAATGGGTGAATCCCTGAGGGTGGCATTTTGGAATGCAAATGGTCTAGTCCAAAGAAAAGACGATATAATACTCTTTTTAAAACAAAATTATATAGAAGTACTACTCATTAGTGAAACCCATTTTACTGCAGAAAATTACTTTCGCATACCGTATTATAAACTCTACTATAGCAACCATTAAGACGGCACCGCACATAGAGGAACCGCAATAATAATTAAGGAAATAATTAAACACCACGAACACTTTCTTCAAGCTTTTCAGTAACCGTCAAAACTCTTCCATATGATCTGACCATTTGTGCAGTGTACTGCCCACCTAGTTACATCAAATTACTTATTTGTCTCTACCGGTACGCCTACATATTGGCCATCTGGTCCACATAAAGTATTGGACCTCTTAGACTTCTTTATAACTAAGGAATTATGCACAACATACACTGGTATCATCACAAGCTACAATTTAATTTCAGATCATTCTCTGGTAATCGCAACTATAAGTAAGTCTGTTATTAAGAATTAATCCTCTCCTGCACTTCACAATTCTCGAAAAAATTGGGAAGAATATAGACGCCTCATAACCGATAGTATTAACTTAAACGTAAGGTTAAAAGTGCCAGGCGACCTGTAGACGACAACAGCTGTATTCATCAATATCCTGCAACAAGCCGCCAAACAAGCTGCTCCTCCTCAAGAACCTAAGCAAGTTATAAGTAATATTCCCTTAAAAGTTAAAACAATAGTGGCAGAAAAAGGAAGCGAGGGCTACATGGTAGCGTAGCCACATACCTGCCGACAAAACTAAATACAATCAATTATCCAACAAATTGAAGCTCCAACTCAAAGAGATGCGAGACGCATCATTTCAAGAGTGTAATCGCAATCTTAGTAGACTCGACCACTCCATATGGAATCCCATACGCCACGCCAGGAAACCAAACTTCTCCTGTCCTCCAATAAGGACGACTGAGCCAACTGTAGGGCCATGGGCAGGAGGCGACCAAGAGAAGGGTGATTGTTTGCACACCATTTGTCGAACGTCTTTAATACGTACAGAATTGATTTCGATTTCGCAATCGGCTAACACCTACTAGCTCCAGTTGAAACACCACGATCTCTCAGACATCACCAGGAATAGACGTGATAACAGCACAAATGTTGTCCCAACTTCCCAAAAATGCATTGTAAACAGATCAAGCACTCTCAAATAGTCATGATAGCAAAACCCGGCAAAACCCCGGCAGACGTCACATCGTATCGCTCAATAAGCTTATTACCAGTTGTCTCCCAACTATTTGAAAGATTTTAGTTACACAGAATCAAAGTGTTCTCAACACAAATGAATGGATCCCACGCCACCAATTTGATTTCCGCGAAGCACATTCTACGATGCAACAAATACATCGTATAACCAATATGGTCAATAAATGCCTGGAAACAAAACAATACTATTACGCAGTGTTTCTAGATATAAGCCAAGCGTTTGACAGAGTGTAGCACCCGGGCCTTCTCAGATCTTCAATTATTCAAATCCTATTTGACAAACTTCAATTTCAGACAAAAGTACGAACTGGTAGCTTATGTTCTCATGCAATTCATGCTGCAGTGCTACAAGGCAGTGTATTTGATCCCTTTTTATACCTGTTGTACACGTCCGATATGTCTACAACAGCAACTACAACTATCGGTACATTTACAGACGACACAGCCACTCTTTGAAGCCACGAAAACCCAGCTATGCGGCAACCAATCTACGAAACCACTTAATTATTCTTCAAGAATGGTTCACAGATAGCGCATTAAAATCAACTCATCTAAATCCAATTATATAACCTTCACTCCCAGGAAAGGTATCACACCTACTGTGCATATCAATAATGTGGTATTACCTGAAACAAATCAAGTAAAGTATCTGGAAGTTACATTTAACAGCAAAATGACCTGGAAACAACACATTAAGAAAAACGACAGCAACTCGACTTGCGAGCTAAAGACTTGAATTGGTTAATAGGTAGACACTTGAAATTATCTCTTGGCAATAAAATACTACTATATAAGACCACATCAATACCAATTCGGATTTATGGAATAGAGTTGCAGGCAAATCTCAATAATAGAGCGCTGCAATCCAAAATTGTCGGGATGATGACAAATGCCCCTGGTGGTTTCTAATGAAACACTGCATAGAGACCTCAAGGTACGATGCGTCCAACATGTCATCCATGACCGCAGTACTCAGCACCACGTTAAACTGGAAGTGCATACTAACCCCCTGATGTATTTACTACCACACCAAAATAGAAGACTCAAACGCGAATAGGCAAGAAATTGTTGCTTATGCTTATTTGCTACCGTTAAAAGTTTTCATTTGAGCATAGTTTCTTCAAATTTTACCTGTTTTGATATTAACCATTTGGCAATGTCTCCTTTTTTCCATGTAGTTGTTAGTAAGCGTTCGACTTGTCTAGAATGCTATCTTGCATTATCCAGAACAATTGCTGCTCCTCGTAGAATGTTTGGCTACCATTTGTTCAAAGTATTCTTCAAAAACATCAGCGTTCATATATTCGTGATAATCTCTTGTGTGCTCGGGCTAAAACAACCATTTTTTAAGAGTGGGTTAGGCCTACCTGCATG
The DNA here is from genome assembly GCA_036346205.1 of Vesta saturnalis. Lineage (NCBI taxonomy): Eukaryota > Metazoa > Arthropoda > Insecta > Coleoptera > Lampyridae > Vesta > Vesta saturnalis. Next base: position 1,196,294 of record JARFJB010000156.1, on the reverse strand, counting down.
TGTAATAATTAGTCGTCGATATTTGCCCGATGGTGAATTTATTCCAGTTGTGCAACCCTCTTGGACTGCTTGATGGCAATAATTTTATATCGCTAAATTCTTTTGACACACGCACGCACACGCACTCGCAGACGTACTCACGCAGGCAAGCACGAAAGCGCGCATACGCACGCATGCACACACATATATATATATATATATATATATATATATATATATATATATATATATATATATATATATATATATAATATATTAAATTGGAAAATGTAAAAATGCACATGTAAAAAATTTTATTGTTTTTAAAATAACCTCACTTAAGATCTAAACACTTTTTGTATTCGGTAAAACCAATCTTCAAAACATTTTCACCACTCTGATATATATATATATATATATATATATATATATATATATATATATATATATATATATATATATATATATATATATATATATATATATATATATATATATATATATATATAACAATTGGTTTAGTGAACGAACAGGAGTTCAATTTAATAATCATTAATTGTATTGTATTTAAATTAACTTTTAAATGCATCAGTAAAGATTAACTCAGTGGGTTCAAGTCACTCGAGTTAATCTTTACTTATGTACTAAAAGTTAATTAAAAATACAATTTATATATATATATATATATATATATATATATATATATATATATACAGGGTCCGCCTTTGGGAGCTGATCCTATGAGTATCTGCTAAACCAAAATTACTATAATTTTGAAAATTTGGTGACAGGGTAATGATGTTAGGGCTAACTCATCTAAAATATTTTCACGTTCGTACCACTTCCGGTTATACCGGAAGTCGGTACTTAGTCGCTTATTTTAAATAGAACACCCCGTAAATTAATACATTTTTGGATTTTATGTCGAATTTTAAGGTAAGTTTGTTAAATAAACTAGATACGAAATTTCAGTCGTTTTAAAAAAAAAACATTTTTCAAATAAAATTGATAGATGAGGTCTTAGTAATAACTCGTTAATTGTTCTGTTCCTGTCAAACAATTTGAATAAAACTTTGAGGTGTTGTAGGCAAAGGTTTATAGCAACAGTCTGCAAAAAATGACATTTGTATTTTTCATAAAAATAAAATTATGAATGTCTGAACTTGATTATCAAAAATGCAAGTTACTCAAAATATTAAATGGAAACACCTATTTTTTATTACTCAGATCGATTTAACGTCAAAAATTAAGGTAAGTTTGTTTAAAACTTTATTTGCCTAAACGTAACAGTTTCATACTTATTATCAAAAAAGTCTCAATTTTAAAATTTGTGATAAAAATGAGCTACATACTTAAATCTAGTATTCCTTGTTCGTGGTCACCATGGAAACCAAATAATTGAGAATAGAAATAAAGAAAAATATTTGAAAAAGTTACTGCAAAAAATTATAAAAATTGATAATTTTGTGATTCAAAAGTCATTTTTGCTAAATAGAAATTTTCTAAGTCATTTGTTTCAAATTTGATATACAACATAAGTGTGAAAATTTAATACTTTATGAGTAAATCGAAAAAAACTACCTTTATTGCGGAGGTAGTAACTACATATTTATCAGTGCATTCTTACACGATAAAGTCGCTTATTTAGTATTTCTTGCTCGTGATCAAATGTAAATTAATTTACAATAAATGTTCAAAATATTGCCCGTTAGAAGCAAGACACCCGTCTTATAACGGCTTCATTTGTAGCTTTTGAATTTCTTGTGGAGAAAGAGATTGAAGGCATTTTGCACTCTTGCAATGCAATCTTCTTTAGTCGTTAGTGGTGTAGCATAAACAATATTTTTAATTCGACCCCAAAGATAAAATCCATTGGAGTAAGATCAGGTGACCTAGGTGGCCATGGAAAGGGACCATTATGGGCAAACCAACGATCTTCAAAAATTTCATAAAGTTGATGTTGTGACACCGTCTTGTTGGTACCATAAATTTTCCCTTTCTAGATTTAATCGGGGTTGAATTCGGTGTTTAATATCTCAAGATAATTTTCTCCTAGAAATTAAATTTGTAATCATAAATCGCAATAATCAACTATTTTAAACCTCCAAATTTTCGTTGTAAAATACACGTCAAAGATTTCGTTATTCCGAATAGCACAAAATACGTTAAAATTCCAAATTTCCTGAAAATGGCTATTTTCCTTATTCCAGTAGTGCAAGTTTCGGCGATTAAATATGCCATTTTTCGTAAATTTAGATTCGTCCGTCCATATGATATTAGTCAAAAAATTAGGAATTTCTTGTATTTTGAGCAAAATTGTTTCACAAAATTCGATACGTTTCAAGAAATCCGCTTCTGTCAAATGTCGAACTAATTGTAAACAGTATGGTCTAAACTTATGTTTCTTAGGAATTCTTCTGATAGTTGTTCGTGTTAAGCCAATATCTGTTTTCGCGTCGTTTATGGAATTACAAGGATAGGCACGGAAGTATTTCTAAAGTTATAACTTCATTCTGTTCGTTATCAATAGCAGTTATTTTGCGAGGCGCATAGTGTTTAAACGTGCCAAACTGTTCCAAATTTTGAACCCACGTCTTATTGTATCTGCTGATGGTCGGGCGCTCAGGATAGCGTTCGATAAATGTTCTTACTGTTTATTTTACAACTCTAACATTCTCCGTGAATTAAAATTAAATTCAATAATCTGTATTAGATATCAAGTCGAGCCATTTCATCAAGAAAAACACAAACTGTCAACAATTTTATTAAATTATTGACTACAAAGAAAAACAAAATAAATAAGCATCTTTATCGTGTAATGATGCGCTGATAAGTATGTATTACCTCCGCAGTAAAAAGTAGTTTTTTCGATTTACTCATAAGTATTAAATTTTTACACTTATGTGTATATCGAATTTGAAAAAATGACAGAAAATTTCTATTTGGCAAAATGACTTTTGAATCACAAAATTATCAATTTTATAATTTTTGCAGTAACTTTTCAAATATTTTTCTTTATTTCAATTTCAATTATTTGGTTTCCATTGACCACGAACAAGGAATACTAGATTTAAGTATGTAGCTCATTTTTAAATTTTAAAATTGGGACTTTTTGAAATAAGTATGAAACTGTTACGTTTAGAAATAAAGTTTTCAAACTTTAAAAGTTTATTGGATCTGAGTAATAAAAATTTCTTTAGAGTAACTTGCATTTTGATCTGATAATAAAAATAGGGGTTTCCATTTGATTTTTTGAGTAACTTGCATTTTTGATAATCAAGTTTAAACATTCATAATTTTATTTTTATGAAAAATACAAATGTATTTTTGCAGACTGTTGCAATAAACCTTTGCCTAACATAAATTTTATTCAAATTGTTTTACAGGAACAGAAAATTAAACAGTTATACTAAGACGATTGTCAATTTTTTAGAAAAATTTTTTTTTAAAAATAAATTTTATTATTATTTAAAAACTTACTTAAAATTAATAAATTTCCAAAAAATTTTATGTTTTTTAAAATAACCTCATAACATCCCAAAGGCGGACCCAATATTAAATATTTTAATTAATATAAAAAATTATTTAAATAAAGGTTTATTGGACGGTTAAAAATTTTTTTTATTGATTTTTGCAAAGGCCGGGGAATTACAGGGTTCAATAAGGCAAAATTTAAAAGTAAAATTTTGTTTGTGTGTTATTAATTTGATTCTTATTTTATTTTTAATTTAATATAAAAATTAATATAAATAGAGGGTTTCAACCTTAATAAATTGGTGGAAATTAAAAACAAAAAATTTTTTGTTTAAAAACCTTCTTAACCAAACCACTTTTTGTTATTTGGTTAAAACCCAATACAATATTCTGAGTTTCATTAATTTAAAACCAAGTTTCGTACCGTTACCAATGAATGTACGGAATTTGAAACCACGTCAAATTGTTTAACATTTTCTCACACCTTTGTATTTTTACCTTCCTCAAGTTGATGTAAATGTGCCGCTTGCAAAATATCGTGTTAAATGAAAACAATTCAGATAAACGGCAATCAAGCGACGACCCTTAGAACTGAAGATCAGACAACTCAGACGTGTGCTTGGGATTTCAGTGAAAGGCGTGGAAGTACTAAGCATTTATTTTATATGTGGCTATTTCAAAATGCTGATGTTTTGATTAATATTGAATAATTATAAATGTACTTTACATTACTTTTTTTTAATACATTTTACATCGTCGTGAAGTAGCTTTTGGAAACAAATGAGATATGTAACTAACAATCAGTCTTTATCGTCCTCATTCGATTCGTAAGAGCTGTCATATTGCCCTACGAATATTATAACGGGTTATATAACTTCTTGCATTATCACATCAATTTCCCAACTACGCTCTTCCCTCTTTAATTACATGATCGACACACTTTTTCCACTTTTCTGCATTGACATTGTCCATGGCTTAATTAAAAAGTCGTATTGTTACGTCCTACTTCACTTTTTGTTTGAGCCTAAACTCACTCTGTGGAATTAAGTTCGCAGTGATATAGTGGTAATCTATGTACGCTAATCCCGCGAGAAGCACAGAGTCCATCAATAACATAGGTAAGAAATTGTTGCTTATGCTGATTTGCTACCGTTAAAAGTTTTCGTTTGAGCATAGTTTCTTCAAATTTTACCTCTTTCGATATTAACCATTTGGCAATGTCTCCTTTTTTCCATATAGTTGTTAGTAAGCGTTCGACTTGTCTAGAATGCTATCTTGCATTATCCAGAACAATTGCTGCTCCTCGTAGAATATTTGGCTACCATTTGTGCATTAGGCCTACCTGTATGTGTAATAATTAGTGGTCGACATTTGCCCGATGGTGAATTTATTCCAGTTGAGCAACCCTCTTGGACTGCTTGATGGCAATAATTTTATATCGCTAAATTTTTTGACACACACGCACACGCACTGCACTCGCAGACGTACTCACGCAGGCAGCACAAAGGCGCATACGCAGCATGCACAAATATATATATATATATATATATATATATATATATATATATATATATATATATATATATATATATATATATATATATATATATATATATATATATATATATATATATATATATATATATATATATATATATATATAGGTCACTGTTAAAATTGTGGAAAATGTAAAAAATGCACACGTAAAAATTTTATTGTTTTTTAAAATAACCTCACTTAAGATCTAAACACTTTTGTATTCGGTAAAACCAATCTTCAAACCATTTTCACCACTCTGAGCGAGGTACCTCCAAAACAATTACTTTAAAAACTACAACGGCCTCTTCAGGTGATGAGAAACGATTACCACGCATTCTATTTTGATGATATATATTATATATATATATATATATATATATATATATATATATATATATATATATATATATATATATATAACTACAGAAATTGGTTTAGTGAACGAACAGGGTTCAATTTAATAATCATTAATTGTATTGTATTTAAAATTAACTTTTAGTATAGTAAAGATTAACTCGAGTGGGTTCAAGTCCCACTCGAGTTAATCTTTACTGTATGTACTAAAACTTAATTTTAAATACATATAATATATATATATATATATATATATATATATATATATATATATATATATATATATATATGAGGGTCACTGCTAAAATTGGTGGAAAATGTAAAATGCACTCGTAAAAATTTTATTGTTTTTAAAATAACCTCCCTTAAGATCTAAACACTTTTGTATTCGGTAAAACCAGTATTCAAAACATTTTCACCACTCTGAGCGAGGTACCTCCAAAACAATTGCTTTAAAAACTACAACGGCCTCTTCAGGTGATGAGAAACGATTACCACGAATTCTATTTTTGATGATTTTGAACAAAAAAAAAGGCAACGGGAGACATATCAGGTGAATATGGGCAATAAGTCAATAATTTGATATTTTGATTAGTCAAATATTCTGTAGTTTGTCGTGCGCACATAATTGAAGTATACCAATGAGCAGGAACTGTTCTTCGATCCTTCAATGCAACAGTTGCAACGTGGCAGGTTTTTCTCAAAAAACAATCATTTTGTTTGAAACGCTTCGTGAGCGCACCACTTTTGTTAGCTTAGGTTCATTTTAGGACACCCATTCAGATGATTGCTGTTAGTTTCAGGCTAATATTAATACATCCAAGTTTCGTCACCTGTTACAATGTAATGTACAGAATTTGAACGACCACGGTCAAATTGTTTAAGCATTTTCCAGCACCACTTGACATGTGTTTTTTTTACCTTCCCTCAAGTTGGATGGAATCCAATAACTACAAAGTTTCCTGACATTTAAATGTTATTTCAAAATTGTATATATTACTTTTCAATGCCTAAGCACGCCTGTATCTCACTGTAGTAATGTCGATCTGTAAAATATTACCAGACATGCACAACGAATGTTATATCGGTATGTCGCTTATTTTAAATGAACACCCCGAAATTAATACATTTTTGGATTTTATGTCGAATTTTAAGGTAAGTTTGTTAAATAAACTAGATACGAAATTTCAGTCGTTTTAAAAAAAAAACATTTTTCAAATAAAATTGATAGATGAGGTCTTAGTAATAACTCGTTAATTGTTCTGTTCCTGTCAAACAATTTGAATAAAACTTTGAGGTGTTGTAGGCAAAGGTTTATAGCAACAGTCTGCAAAAAATGACATTTGTATTTTTCATAAAAATAAAATTATGAATGTCTGAACTTGATTATCAAAAAATGCAAGTTACTCAAAAATATTAAATGGAAACACCTATTTTTTATTACTCAGATCGATTTAACGTCAAAAATTAAGGTAAGTTTGTTTAAAACTTTATTTGCCTAAACGTAACAGTTTCATACTTATTATCAAAAAGTCTCAATTTTAAAATTTGTGATAAAATGAGCTACATACTTAAATCTAGTATTCCTTGTTCGTGGTCACCATGGAAACCAAATAATTGAGAATGAAATAAAGAAAATATTTGAAAAGTTACTGCAAAAATTATAAAATTGATAATTTTGTGATTCAAAAGTCATTTTTGCTAAATAGAAATTTTCTAAGTCATTTGTTTCAAATTTGATATACAACATAAGTGTGAAAATTTAATACTTTATGAGTAAATCGAAAAAAACTACCTTTATTGCGGAGGTAGTAACTACATATTTATCAGTGCATTCTTACACGATAAAGTCGCTTATTTAGTATTTCTTGCTCGTGATCAAATGTAAATTAATTTACAATAAATGTTCAAAATATTGCCCGTTAGAAGCAAGACACCCGTCTTATAACGGCTTCATTTGTAGCTCTTTGAATTTCTTGTGGAGAAAGAGAGTTGAAGGCATTTTGCACTCTTGCAATGCAATCTTCTTTAGTCGTTAGTGGTGTAGCATAAACAATATTTTTAATTCGACCCCAAAGATAAAAATCCATTGGAGTAAGATCAGGTGACCTAGGTGGCCATGGAAAGGGACCATTATGGGCAAACCAACGATCTTCAAAAATTTCATAAAGTTGATGTTGTGACACCGTCTTGTTGGTACCATAAATTTTCCCTTTCTAGATTTAATCGGGGTTGAATTCGGGTGTTTAATATCTCAAGATAATTTTCTCCTAGAAATTAAATTTGTAATCATAAATCGCAATAATCAACTATTTTAAACCTCCCAAATTTTCGTTGTAAAAATACACGTCAAAGATTTCGTTATTCCGAATAGCACAAAATACGTTAAAATTCCAAATTTCCTGAAAATGGCTATTTTCCTTATTCCAGTAGTGCAAGTTTCGGCGATTAAATATGCCATTTTTCGTAAATTTAGATTCGTCCGTCCATATGATATTAGTCAAAAAATTAGGAATTTCTTGTATTTTGAGCAAAATTGTTTCACAAAATTCGATACGTTTCAAGAAATCCGCTTCTGTCAAATGTCGAACTAATTGTAAACAGTATGGTCTAAACTTATGTTTCTTAGGAATTCTTCTGATAGTTGTTCGTGTTAAGCCAATATCTGTTTTCGCGTCGTTTATGGAATTACAAGGATAGGCACGGAAGTATTTCTAAAGTTATAACTTCATTCTGTTCGTTATCAATAGCAGTTATTTTTGCGAGGCGCATAGTGTTTAAACGTGCCAAACTGTTCCAAATTTTGAACCACACGTCTTATTGTATCTGCTGATGGTCGGGGGCGCTCAGGATAGCGTTCGATAAATGTTCTTACTGTTTATTTTACAACTCTACGACATTCTCCGTGAATTAAAATTAAATTCGAATAATCTGTATTAGAGTACTCAAGTCGAGCCATTTCATCAAGAAAAACACAAACTGTCAACAATTTTATTAAATTATTGACTACAAAAGAAAAACAAAATAAATAAGCATCTTTATCGTGTAATGATGCGCTGATAAGTATGTATTACCTCCGCAGTAAAAAGTAGTTTTTTTCGATTTACTCATAAGTATTAAATTTTTACACTTATGCTGTATATCGAATTTGAAAAAAATGACAGAAAATTTCTATTTGGCAAAATGACTTTTGAATCACAAAATTATCAATTTTATAATTTTTGCAGTAACTTTTCAAATATTTTTCTTTATTTCAATTCTCAATTATTTGGTTTCCATGGTGACCACGAACAAGGAATACTAGATTTAAGTATGTAGCTCATTTTATCACAAATTTTAAAATTGGGACTTTTTGATAATAAGTATGAAACTGTTACGTTTAGGCAAATAAAGTTTTAAACAAACTTACCTTAATTTTGAAGTTTATTGGATCTGAGTAATAAAATAGTTTCCGATTTTTGAGTAACTTGCATTGATCTGAGTAATAAAAATAGGGGTTTCCATTTGATTTTTTGAGTAACTTGCATTTTTTGATAATCAAGTTTAAACATTCATAATTTTATTTTTATGAAAAATACAAATGTCATTTTTTGCAGACTGTTGCAATAAACCTTTGCCTACAACACCTCAAACTTTTATTCAAATTGTTTGACAGGAACAGAACAATTAACGAGTTATACTAAGACCGCATCTGTCAATTTTTTTAGAAAAATGTTTTTTTTAAAACGACTGAAATTTCGTATCTAGTTTATTTAACAAACTTACCTTAAAATTCGACATAGAATCCAAAAATGTATTAATATACGGGGTGTTTGGTTTAGCAGATACTCATAGGGTCAGCTCCCAAAGGCGGACCCTATATATATATATATATATATATATATATATATATATATATATATATATATATATAATAAGTTTATTGGGTATCGGCTTAGAAAATTTTTCTTTATTGATTTTTGTCAAATTTTCGCCTGTGATTACAGGCTTCATCAGGACTAAAATCTTAAAAGTAAATTTTGTTGAATGATGTATAATATAATTTTGAGGTGTAAAAACAATATATATATATGTATATATATATATATATATATATATATATATATATATATATATATGAGGTCACTCTAAAATTGGTGGAAAATGTAAAAAATGCACACGTAAAAAATTTTATTGTTTTTTAAAATAACCTCCCTTAACATCTAAACACTTTTGTATTCGGTAAAACCAATATTCAAATCATTTTCACCACTCTGAGCGAGGTACCTCCAAAACAATTACTTTAAAAACTACAATGGCCTCTTCAGGTGATGAGAAACGATTACCACGCATTCTATTTTTGATGATTTTGAACAAAAAAAAGGCAACGGGAGACATATCAGGTGAATATGGGCAATAAGTCAATAATTTGATATTTTGATTAGTCAAATATTCTGTAGTTTGTCGTGCTGTGTGCGCACATGATTCGCTTATTTTATTTTTCTAATTTCACCGATCACCTGGCGGAGACAAATTGAAGTATACCAATGAGCAGGAACTGTTCTTCAATCCTTCAATGCAACAGTTGCAACGTGGCAGGTTTTTCTCAAAAAACAAACAATTATTTTGTTTGAAACGCTTCGTGAGCGCACCACTTTTGTTAGTTTAGGTTCATTTTAGGACACCCATACAGATGATTGCTGTTTAGTTTCAGGTTAATATTAATACATCCAAGTTTCGTCACCTGTTACAATGTAATGTACGGAATTTGAACAACCACGGTCAAATTGTTTAAGCATTTTCTAGCACCACTTGACATGTATTTTTTTTACCTTCTCTCAAGTTGGATGGAATCTAACGACTACAAAGCTGCCTGACATTTAAATGTTATTTCAAAATGGTATATATTACTTTCATCGCAATGCCGAAGCACGCCTGTATCTCACTGTGTGTAGCATGTCGGTCTGATAAAATGACTTCACGCACAGTATTCATTGCGACAACAGAAGTGTATGTTCGACCCTCGAAAAAATCATCATCAAAAGTAGGTCTTCCACGTTTAAATTCTAAAAACCATTTGTAAACCATTGTTTTGGAAGACGTTTCCTAACCAAAAATCATCTTAATTTCTCTACACATTGCTGTAGGGTTAAACCGTATAGAACGCCGTAAAAAATCTTCACTCGAAAAGCACGATTCGAAATATCTATTTTTCACAAAATTATTACCTTTAAAATTCTACTGAAATGAAACTGCTCAGTTTACAATCAAACTGTCTGTTATACTAATGGTATAAAATGTCAAACTTGACGATTATGACAATCACAGAACCTTAGCATTGCAAGGAGTACTTGATTCCGCGAACTTTAGCAGTGATCAAGCCCGAAAAAACGATATGGAGCCCAGCTGCGGGCTTTATAAGGTACCCATGTGTATATCATCAAAATATGATTGTACATATGTAAAAACGCGTAAACACGAATTTTAGGGTGGGCTCTATAATATACCGTTTATATGTTTGGGCTCTTTAAGGGCTACTTCGTATATACCAAATGAACCCGAATTTGAAACATCGATTTATTTGCAAATTATTATGTTAAGAAACGCCCCCAGGGTGCAGTAAACAAAACTAAATATAAGATTTGTTTTACGAATGAAATGTCCAAAAATTAAACTATTGAAATCTAAATTGTTAACTGTTAGTTTACACCATTATTTTGTAATAACTGTGACGTGCAATAAAATTTAGATAAGGATCAGTTTGAAGGCAGTTACAGTGGCCGGCGTGTAAGAAGACGAACCCGCCTATTCGCGAAAGACGACTTTATGATGTTGTTCAAATTCCCGCGTTCGTTTACCTCAGAGGCGTCACATGGTGCATAATGTATATTTTAATGGTATATTAAAAGCAATTCAAAGAACCATATTTTATGTAAATACGCAATTTATTATAATTAAAAGCTATACTGGAAGTAATACTATAATTAAATTAATAAAATCAATATGTTATTACATTACACATAATTGATACCTATTACTATAATAATATTGTCTAAAATGCTTCATTTTCACTGTCACTCAAATCACTAAACTGATAATCACTATCACTATCTTCACCCATATTTATAACTAACTTCTCAGTTTCTATATCCAAAATTTGTTCACTTTCAAGATATTTGTCTTCTATATTAATTACTTTATTACATCGGCTTTTCCAATCTTCTGTAGTTGTCGTTTCAAATGCTCTGTTGACCAATTTCATGACATCATTTGACTTAAATGTAACGTTTTCCTGTGCTACTTCGCTTTTTATCTTTGCCCAAATTAAATCTATGGGATTTAGATCCGGATGATACAGTGGAAGTCGTAACGCAATGTGTCCATGATCGTTCACTAATTTGTCAAATTTATATGTCTTATACCGATTTTTATTTTCTAGTACAATTTTGTAAAGTTGTGGTTTATATAGGTTCGCAAGAACTTGAATTCCTTTTTGATGTAACCACTCTAACATTTCGCTTTTCCTACTATTCGACTTTGGTGCAGGATCTAGTAGAACACTGTGGTACGGGGCGTTATCAATAACAATGACGGAGTTGTTTGGCAAAGTCGGTAGAAGACGTTCTTTGACCCACTTTTCATAATTGGCACCATTCATGTCGTCGTGGTAATCTCCACTTTTTGTGCCAGATTTAAATGTTAATAAACAGTTAGGTATAAAACCCATGTCGCCCCCTGCGTGAACCATAATTACTCGCTGGCCCTTTGAAATAGGAGCAAATAATCCTTCGTTACTGTTGTCATTCCAGCTTCGTGAACTGGTATGTCGCTGTGAATATAGCTTTCATCCAAAAAGACGATCGGTCTGTTTTCAGTACGGTAAAGTTTAATGTTTTGAAGGTACACTATTCTTTTTTCTCGAATATCGCTTTTCTCTATTAAAATTCTTCTGTTGTCCACTGTTTTCCTCCACTTAAAGTTAAGTTTTTTAAGGATTATGTTAACTGCTTATAAATTTATTATTTAGATAAGTATGTTTTTCCCCTCTAATCGTCTTTAAGACAATTTTCTAATGGGTACCTAATGCTTTCATTATTTCATTTTTATTAGTGTATATTAAGAATACATTCAAAATTACCTATTATACAAATGGGAGGGATGCCTACATACTTTCAGGGATAGATGCCTATTATGCAAACATGAAAAACCAAATGTTAAAAAAAACGCGTCACCAATGGAAATATTGGAATTATTCATCTTCATACGCATTCTTCCAATATACATATTTAAACATACAAATGTGATACGCCACTGCTTAGTATCTTTATTATAATCGGCAACCGCCGTAGTTCTTCGCGATGCGCCGGCTCCTCGTCTTGTTACACGCCGGCCACTGTAGTGTAGAAATAATATAAGAATATTGAGCATTCCACATAATCAATTTATAGATCCGTGTCTACCTGCGTAAGGCGATTAAACAAAAGACCATTGTCTAATACTTAAATTATTTCGATTGTATATGATTGGAGGAATATTTAATTATTTACAGAACTAGGATTATTGTTTTCAGTTTGAAGTGCCGAAAAACGAACAATATTAAATATTAAACTAATTCGTACTATGTATCTTCACTTACATGTGACAAAAGTTCCTCGTAAATGCTACATTTAAATTGTAGTTGCCAAGATTTCAATTGCAATGTTAAAGTTCAGCATACATTCTTAAAATTAAATTTTGCATACCAAACGGGCGCAATCCACATTTTTCTACACGGCTTCTAAACTCTGGAATGATCTCCTTAGTTCCTGTTTTCCTCTCACTTATGATATGAGAAAATTTAGCTGTTCATAGGCATCTATTGGCAATTCATTATCCTCTATCCATCCTAAGTGTTCCTGAGTGCTTTACGATATTATTTAGCCTGTTCAGATCCACAATCATAAAAAAAAAAAAAAAAAAAATTACTAATATTGTATGTACCCAATAAATTTTGGCTTTTAGGTTAAAATAATGTGTGGTTTATATTCAATTAGCATTAACAATCAAGACAACCCATGAATGGTTTTTATTGGCTTAATTTTAATAAAAAAACTCTTATTCACAACATTACATATTATTGTAACACCTGTGTGGGTATAGCATGTAAAACTATCTACTACAGATTACGATTTTTGTTGTTGTTTGTTAACCCAGAGTTTATTTAAAATTGCATCAAATGGTATTACACTTTAAACATAAACATTTACCCAATTACCAGTGTAAAAGTCGCCCTTTTAATTTCAATGTGAAACATTATTTCTCGCCCATAATGTCTAATGCCGGCCTTATATGTTTATTATAATATTCCTTTTGCGGTTCTACACGAATACTTGTAAATTCATATTTTGTAACAATTTGTTGCTATATTCCAAAAATATTTTAAAGTTTTTATAAAACATTCAAGTACAGCCCTGGTTTTATAAATGTTTAAAAATTGAAATGCATTGGATTATATAAGCACCAATGCGTCTATTTGTCGAATATGGAGTCTCCACTCGTAGTAGATCAGGTAATATTGTCACTTATAACCAAACCGTATATTTTATCCCTACAAATACCGAAATTATAACAAATGTGGACTCAACGGATTTACCAACGTTTTTTTTTTTTATAAAACTATGAATCTTCCTCCATGGTATCGAGTATCAGTATATGTATATAATAATTGCCTTTGTATACAATATTTATAGTGTTAAAATAAGACAATTAATCGAAAAGGCAAGCACGGGTAATTTCAGCGCACTCTAAGAAACCTCAAATAAATAAGTAAAAGCAATAATATTAAGTTAAATTGCGGCTTTTGACATCAAAGTTTTTTAGTCTTCTTGGGTTTGAACGTTCCAATTTTCAAATTCTGGAACAAAGTTACAATCAGCTTCTTGACATCCACTAAATCTTCCATTTTGCTATAAATTAGTATTAAATAAATCAATTAATGCACAAATTTGTATTGTTTTGCTAGAAATCAATGCTAGGAAAGGGTTGGATAAAAACTTTAAACTATAGGTATAAAAATTAGCTTGTTCATTCAAAACGTTTACAAGCTAAATTTTTTCATAAAATATTTGTAACGTTGCTCACTTATACAGGGTGATTCGCGAGGAAGTGGCAATATTTTAAAAATATGTCGAGGAAGCCAAAATAAGTAAAATAAACTCATATGTTCAAGTCCGATTTTCATTTGTTTCAGAGATATTTAAAAAGCAAACAAAAATTTATTACAAAATCAATTACAAAAATAAACAAAATAGCATTAATTTACGAAAAATGTTCGAAGCATTAATTTACGAAAAATGTTCGAAGCATTAATTTACGAAAAATTTTTGAAAACACCACCGCCCACTTGGATACACTTATTTGCGCGTTTATAAACTGCACTAGTAGCGAGTTTCAATGAACGATTGTTCGCTCTAATGATAGCTGCTGCATTAAGAATGCGATTTACTAACGCTTCCCTCGTTTCCACTTTGGTAGCATAAACTAACGACTTCATCCATCCCCAAAGGCAAAAATCGAGGGGAGTGAGATCCGGTGATCTCGGTGGCCAAGGAAGCGGACCGCCTCTGCGAATCCAAAGATCGCCGAAAGTGGTATTCAGAAAATTTCGTACATTATTTGAATAGTGAGGAGGCGCTCCATCATGTTGGAAGATAATTCGTTGTCGAATATTTAAAGGTGCTTCGTCCAATATTTCTTCTAAATGCTCTTCTAAAAAACGTAAATATCCTTGTCCAGTAAGGCGGGCATCTAATACGAAAGGACCGATTAATTGGTCATTTAGAATACCGCACCAAACGTTAATGCTAAATCGATGTTGGAAATTGTGTTCTATCGTAGCATGGGGATTTTCGTCCGACCATCGATGATTATTGTGGCAATTGTTAATTCCATCTCGCGTAAGTTGAGCTTCATCCGACCACAAAATGTCTTTACACAATCTTCTGTTTTCCCGAATCCAATGACAAAATTGTAGCCTTAAAGGATAATCGCCTTCGTGGAGATTTTGTACTTTTTGCAAATGATAAGCGTTCAAACCTTGTTGCTTAAGTGTTTTCCAAGCCATTGTTTGTGGTATTTCAAATTGGATTGCGATGCGCCTTGTACTTATCTCTGGATTTTCGTCTACCACATCCAGAATATCTTCTTGAAGTCCAACAGCGATTCCGTGTTCTCTTTCAGAAACAATACTTGCACTTGAAATGTCCCAGTTTCGCCGGCATGTGTAAAACAGTTTGAAATACTCGCTTGTTAGGAACTCTTCGATTCGGAAAACGACGTCGATACTCCTCCACTGCACGAACATTACTACCATTACAGAACCCATAAACAAATATCATATCGGCATATTCTTTATGACTAAATTTGTGGGGCATTTTTACAACTTCATAAAACTAATGTTGAACAACTGTCACTTTAACAACTAACTGTCAGTTTTCATTTCAGTTGCCTACTTTCACCTAATTACACATAAGTTCTGGTTGCGTAATCCAGAAAGTCAACTCTTAAAATAAATACCCTGTTAGAATTTTGCAAATATTGGCGATAGTGAGAACGTTCTTGGTGAGAATTTATTAGCCGCCAAATTTAAAGTTACTAAAAGGGCAATAATTATTTTAAAAGTTTCCTTTCTGGATTTCGCTCTCAGAATTACGTGCATAAGGTCAATACATCAACGTACTTCGTAATAGGCAAAAAATTGATGAGATTTGACATTTTAAGAAAAAGTCAATTATCCCTGAAACAAATGAAAATCGGACTTAAACATATGAGTTTATTTTACTTATTTTGGCTTCCTCGACATATCTTTAAAATATTGCCACTTCCTCGCGAATCACCCTGTATAATAAACTATTATTACCTTTTACTTTATGAATTTCTAAAAAAACTGAATTGGTATTCAATTGGTCCATTTTTTCTGAAATAATCGTTACGATAAAAGACATAAGTTTATATTGTTGTTTTATTTAGTACTATTAATACAAAAATGAAATATAAAGAAATTAACACCTTATACGGAAAGTTTAAATAATCGTATTTAATATAGTTCCTTGTTCCTTGTTTACTATGTAGAAAAAATTAACTATTACAAATGATCTGGTTCATTTTTAAATTACCATTATTTTATGCTTAATTAGAACAAAATAACAAAAACGTGGCATAGCACATGTAACAATTAATACTTCTTAATTTAGCAACTAAATGATATACCCTTCAAAACTTGACGGTAATGACAACGCATTTTATTTATTACAAGGAATAATGAGTTTAAGTTAAAAAAATAAATGAAGCTTTTGTGTTAAAATAAAGGGTTAATTGCAAATGCTCTATACTTATAACAAAAACTAAGCTCGAGAGATGTCAACGATTTATATAGTGTAATCATGGATAAATTTACTATTGTTAAAAATTTTAAAAAATTGAATAAGATAGCATTACTAAATTCAAATAATCGGTTGGACGTGTCACTTTGATTTTAATTGCTTATAAAGTTAAAGCAGTATTATTTTAATTTTACAAATGTTTAAAGCTCTCAAACTTATTATGTCAACGTAGTTAGCAGTTTTCGTGTATGTCATGTGATATAGTTGGTCTTGATATCTTGCTACAGTTTCCTTTTATGGCGGAAACGTTGTCGGACTCACAATTACCTAAGAGTATATACTTTGTATAAAAAACGAGTTGTGTAAGCAACCCCAACCTCAGGATTCATAGCGACCTGATAACATATCGGACTCAACAGTGTACACTTAGTACCTATATACATATATATATATATATATATATATATATATATATATATATATATATATATATATATTGGGATGAAAAAGTATGTATGAAAAATGAATATATATTATTTAAAAAATATAAAATTGTGTTTGATTGGGGAAATGATTAATGTTTAATTTGTAAATATTAATATAATTATTTTTATGATTATAATTATGCACCGGACTAGCTCAAATCTCAATGTGGGGATAGGGTTCAGGATTTAGTGGGAAATTAAATTATGATTTGAATATAATTATATGAATTGCCCTTTATGAAAAATATCATATATGCAAAAAAAATATATCTGAACAGAATTTATACTTTTAACGCATGCGTTGTAACGTTACTGAATAAAATTATTAAATGTCAGAACTGTCAATCAATGACTTGTAGATTTTATGTTATTGCTTTTAATTGAATTTAGAATTTTGAAATAATTTAAAATTCTGTTTCCTTTGCAGGTGTTTACACAAGTATTATTTGAAAATATACACCTATACATATAACCAATAATAATAATTGCAGGAAATAAAACAACAATGAACACAATAGATAGGGTTATATACAAAAGTGACTCACATGTAAATGTTCCAAGTTCAAACTGATGTCTTCATACAGGTTGTTCCAATTTGATGCAGGCACTTTCCAATAAATTCTTACTACTACCATATACCCATTAGCTGCTAACTGGTGCTCGGGTTGTTGATCAGTTCGCTTCCGTAACTGGTAATATTTCTCCTTCAATACTGCTTCACTCCAACCACAAATTTAATTTCGATAAAATTTTATTTAAATATATTAATGATTTCTGATGGTATCGTTTATAAAATATTTAGTGGTAGTCCAAGGTTTAAACTAATGTCACTTTATTTTAGGTTCCGGCTCAAATGTTAATTATTAAAAGAAATAAAACACAAATGATAAACAATGATTACGAATTTATTTTGGTATACCGTAACCAAATTAACTTCAACAAAACGAAAACTTTAAACGTTCAACATAAATCGTCACAAAATTAATTCGTAATGAATTTTACGAAAACGTACAGGTGTCGGTAACCGACCGTAAATATTTAAATTACTGTCGGTATAAAAACAATTGCGCCTGAATATTCGTCTCTCCGTCAGTTATAACTTTTTCCCGATGATTAATTTAGGTTAGGAAAACTTACTTGTTACACAAAAACAACACTATTTTAACCTTTTCAAAAAAACTGGGCAAATTATAGAGAGAGATCAACTTCCTGGGCAATTCCTTTTATACCCTTTTGGTTGTTACTAATTCTTCAATTTTTTTCTAGCAAATCTACCTATGTAACCATGTTTCTGATTGGTTGAAAAATTTTACAATTTTAACTAAAATAGAAATTTATCCATATCTTTCTTGTACAATTACGGATTCAAAATCTAATGACAGAAATGAAAACTGTGTAAAATTGCGAATAGACAGACATCCAACAAGATATGGTTCCTATAAATATTATGCGCAATGACCTAATCTAATTTAAATTTGCTTATAACTACCTAATCTTACAAGCTACACTTAATTTAATTACATATATGTAATCCTGATAAAATTTATCATAAGAAAACACACATTTAAAGTTCGAAATCTTAAATTTAAAGGAATTTTATGTTTATCTAGAAAAATTATAAATTCAACCCCTATTTCATGAAATTTTGCGCTGAAATGCGAAATGCGAAATTGCTAAGAAATATTTAGGTAAACCTTCTATTAATCATTTTATTGATATAATTTAAGCCTAATATTATCAAAAAAACTATAAATTTGTGGAAAAACCTAAAATTTACAACATAACCAAACTTAATTCTAAAATTACAAATAACTTACACTTAAAAACGTTTATGTAACTCAAAATGTTATTCTAATGACTTGTAATACTTGTCTTTATTTTATTTAATGTTTATTTCACCTGCATTGTTTAAATTAATGTTAGATTAAGAAGTCACATCGTTTAACACACTTTCTTGAAATTTCACTATAAAAATGTATCTACATGTAAATGTCTTTGTGTGAATAAGTTCTATGCACTGCTCTTACTATTTAAATTGTATCACTAAGTTTGTCACACAATCGCTTCCAAAAATATGTGAGAAATAATCATATTAAGTCCATATTATAACCCTTTCTTAAATTTTATCAAATTTCCTGCCTTCTACACTACTTATACAATATCCCTAATATAAAACTATCTTTACACTTTGTGTTAAACACCTGTAAAATATTCACATGCCAAAATATTTTCGAAAAATTGAATTTTATGGAAACACACTAAAGTACTAAATTGAATTTACGGAAATAAGTTTATTTAACATTCCTGACATTTTTGTTGGTAGCACAATGCTTTTTATGATGAAATCAAATTGTATAAATGTTATTCAGATTATTTTGTGCAAAACAAATCCACTTTAAACCCATCGTGAACCAAATTATATCAAATGAATGTCTCGCACATGTATCCTGCTTGAAATCACCCCTTTTTTTAAAGAAATTACTAATTAAACTATCCGATCCTTGTCTTACTCCTTTCTAAACATCTCAATATATAAAGAAAGAGAGAGAGAGAGAGAAACGCACCCTCGCACCAATTTGTTTGACTCTGGGGAACTCAAAACGGAATGACCGATCTCCGTTCAATTTTGACTATTTTAACCGATTACAATAAATCTCCCTTTACATGAGAAAGTTAAAAAAGCACGTTCTGTAGTGTGTTCGCTTGCATAATGTGATTATTAAAAGTGTGACGTTTTGTGCGTTGTAACAATTTCGTATTTATTTTACTTAAAATAAAATTCCTTTACCGTTATTTGTGTTTCCTTTTACAAGTTCGATGGTTAGTGCTACAGACTGGGGAATAGTAATAATTATGATAAAACTAACTAGGGTTGTAATCGACTTTGTATGACGCAATTCAAAGTCGGGATTCACTTTACCCCGGCTAACAGCTATAAATAAATTATTAGACCGTTATCTTCAGCTACTTTCTTGTGTGTTTTGAAAACAGTATTATGGCAATATTTTGAACCCTTGGTCGTTGGGTTTTTGTGTTCGTACAGTTTTAATGTATTGTTTATATTTAAAATTTGTTGCAAGGGAAAAATGTTTCTAATTATTAAATTAATATTGCAGATATTATTGGTGCACTATAATCATGTGGAGTGTGAAAATTGTAGTGGAATTCCACTTTTGGTAGCAGCGACGATCATAGTTTGACCAGTAATTAGGAATCTTAGGAGGACTAGAGTGTAGAGTTTAGAATTTTTGATTAGGTTTTCATCGGTTATTGGGAGGTCTATGCACATAGCACGGAGTTTTGAGGATGTTTTTGTGGGATCTGTGTTACTGCGGTCCTGTGTGCAGTGTACTTTGTAAAAATTATAGTCTGTCAGTGACAGGTGATGTTTTTACTACGTTGATTGTCAGGTTGTCTGTGTAGAAAATTAATACATTAATTAATTAATTGGGCGTTCACCGAAAGCGAAGGTTGCGTACAATGGGCTCGGTTGGCTGCCATTGGTCTTTATGTATGTCCATCACGATTCTGCGGAAAGTCGTGAGCATGTCGGATTGGTTCCATACTTTGTCCAGGGTTTTGTTTACGTCGAGAGCCCAATTAAGGGTCCTAGGTATACTATTAATGTTATAGTTGAACATGTGATTGTCGAAGTTGTAAATTGACGTCATTAATTGTTTGTTTTAGTTGTATCGTCAGGTTGGGATAACGTAACAGGATAATCTGTGTTCTACTAGGGTTAATAGTGATTCTCTATCTGTTGGCCCAGTTAGATGATTGTACGTGTTGTTGAGACAGTAATTGTTTCAAAATCTCGTTTTTCCGATTAACCGGCCACAAGACAGCATCGTCAATCTTAGCGAAACTTTGTCAAACGTTCTAAAATTAGGTAATAAGTCGATTAAGCATAATCATAGGTTGAAAGATAAAAAGAGCAGTGTAATTACTATACACTCATTTAAATCTAACTCGATCTAAGATCAATTGTGCAAACTGATAAATCTATAACATGGTCATATAGCAACATCCCGTACAACTAAATTTCGTCTAACAATCAATGCAAAATGTTTCAATTCTGAAAAACGAACAACCCTTGAAGATTACGTTAAGCATGCAAGTAATTCATTTACCATTAATTTTTGTCACATTAACTAGGTTAACTTAATTTATTCAAATGCTAAAATCATTAACTTAGCATTAAAAGATCAATCACAGCTAGATTAATCTCAGCATAACAGTTACGTCAGTTACTAAACTGAGAAAACATAATTAAACACTATTAAATTTAACAATGTATATATAAAACAAACAATTGTAACTTGCTACACTTTTATACAAATAAAACCAATTTCTTAATCTAAAACCTAACTAAATAAACTACACCACATGTGTGTGAGTGCATGTGTGTATGTGTGTGTGTGTGTGTGTGTGTGTGTGTGTGTGTGTGTTTGTGTGTGTGTGTGTGTGTGTGTGTGTGTGTGTGTGTGTGTGTGTGTGTGTGTGTGTGTGTGTGTGTGTGTGTGTGTGTGTGTGTGTGTGTGTGTTTTTGTGTGTTAGTGTGTTTGTGTGTATGTGTGTGTGTGTGTGTGTCTGTGTGTCTGTCTGTGAGTATCTGTGAGTGTGCGTGTGCGTGTGAGTGTGAGTGTGCCTGTGTGTGTGCGTGTGCGTGTGCTGTGCTGTGCTGTGCGTGTGCGTGTGCGTGTGCGTGTGCGTGTGCGTGCGTGTGCGTGGCGTGGCGTGCGGTGTGCGGTGCGCGTGCGCGTGATGCGTGTGCGTGTGCGTGTTGCGTGTGTGTGGGTGTGCGTGTGGGTGTGCGTGTGGGTGTATGTGTGCGTGTGCGTGTGCGTGTGCGCGTGTTTTGCATAGGAACAGTTTACAGATACTTCAGTACAATGATCTTACTTGAACTGAAACTTTAGAATTATTTATGGACGATAGAACAATTCAGTATCTTGTAGATGAAACACGTCGCTATGCAAGTTTTCAAAATATCCCAGAATATAACTGCAGCCGATATTAGATGTTTTATAGGTGTTTTGATTCTCAGCGGCTTTAACTGGTTATCGTCGCAAAAGATGTACAGGGAAGTTAGTGATGACGTGCGCAATACAATGGTATCTAATACTATGCGTAGAAATGGGTTTGTTCCAAATTCGCAAATATTTGCATTTCGTAGAAAATACGCACAGTGATGAAAATGATAAGGCCTAGAAACTGCGACCACTAATGGATAGAATCAAAGGAGCTTACCTAAGAAACTTTCAGCCGGTTAAAGGTTTGTGTTATGACGAATCAATGGTTTGTTATTATGGCCGTCACTGCTGCAAATAATTTATGTAAGGCAAGCCTATTCGATTCGGTTAGAAGATGTGTGCCTTAACAGTACAGATGATTGCTTAATAAATGTTGTGCTGTATCAAGGACAGAACCCTAATAGAAATAATGCATGTGACAGTTGGGACTTTACGAGAAAATAGAATTCCTCATTTATTGCCTCTAACAAATAAAAAAGAGTTTCTAAAGTCTAAAAGGCGTGGTGAATATGAGCCAAAACGACGGTATTTTTTTTCTTCGCTAGATGATTAACGCTGCCGTGACCATTGCGTCCACCTATGTTGAAGTTGCACCAGAAAATATAAAAATATATTCCAAGGAAGAGAAAAGGCACATTATGATCCGTCGATCATACAGTATTGGGGCCTATAATAAAAATATGGGTGCTACGAACCTAATAGACCAGGGAATATCCGCTTACCGAATAGGAATCAGGGGAAAAAAGTGGGATTGGCCGTTGTACCGAAAAAATCATCCAAAAACTACTAACTTGCAATATTGGAGAGACTTAGCATGTGTGTATTTACAATAACACGGAACTCCTCCTACCCATCCTGGTAAATCAGTTTTTTATAAACAAGCCGCTGTCGATGCGCGATTTGATACAATTAACCACTTTGTTATGAATTGTAATAGAAAGCAGTGTGCAGGTGATGGTTGTATCATTTGGCAGAACAATATGCCAAATATGTAAGGTGGCACTCTGCATAAAGTACTTCACTTCTTAGGTGTAATTCCTTACGTTAGTTAATGTTAAGATTGTTTTAATAAAAATTCTAGAACGCCATAGAAACCATATGGTATCATCATTTTGTTTCCACCTGGTATATTTTTATACCTCGAAGATTTTTGTTTTGTACATATTACATACTCTCTTTCCAGTTTAATAATGAAAGAAACAACAAAAAAACAATGAATAGTATTTACGGGACTTAATGGGTTAACACATATTTTAATAGTGTTTTAAGATGAACTTTTAAATATTAATGTAGAATATAGGTAATGACCAATGCCTTGTACTTTAAACAAAAAGTCAAAATACATTTATCCGTGGTTTCTAATGTTTAACGTTTGTACAAAATTTCGAATAAGTATGCCATTTTTAAGTGTAAATTCATATTAAAATAAAATTTAAAAACAATTTTATCAAACAAAAAAGGAATTTCCTAGTCGGGTTTAGAACTCATATTCTTTCCATTACCAGTCTGATTACTTGACCGTACGGCTATTAGCTCCATTTATATTTTACATAAATTGTAAGCATTTTATTAAATTATTACAAGTTTTAATTTTGACTATTTTTATTTCGATAATCAAGCCGAATATATATATATATATATATATATATATATATATATATATATGCGTTTTCACTATTTTTATTGATTCTGCAGTATCCGAGTCAAAAATGCTCGTTTGAAATTTTACATATACCAGTTTTCAGTGCCTTCATGCTTGTAGAAAATTTCAATGTAATAGTTTCATTTAAAGAACTAGTTTAATTGAAAACATTGGAAACTGTGTTGGTTAACAGGTACTTCCGATGGTCCCAAAAGTGGACACAGGTCTAACATTTTGCTATAACGCTCTCACAACGCACGCACACGCGTACACACCGGTGTGGCACAACTCCCCCAGCGGTTAGATCAATAATTACCATTCCTTCAAGGTTAGACAAAGATAGTGGCCCCTAGAGACCCTTCGAAAATTTTGTAAATATGTATAAAAACTGTTTCGGGGTAGAAACGGTACGAGACAAATGCGACACCGAGACAAAAGCAACTCACCGGCTTGATTACCTGGCTCTCCTAAGTTATAGTAAATTTTAAGATTCCTTTCTATCCTTTTTATCTCTTAAGATAGAGAGCAAAACTTACTGTGTCGCGTATGTCTCAAAAGATGTTTAAAATGACAGACATCTCGCAAGAGGTAATTGATTAGCCATTAAAGTCAATCAATACGACGGGCCGAATTGAGTCCTGTACTTTTCGGTAGTGTTGAGGGAACCGTACCATAGGATTAATTGAAAAACTGAGCACTGGGGAACTGTGCCCTGTCCGTACTATCACGGGTAAGGATGGCAGTAGAAGGTTATGTAACACGTAGAGTTTAATCACTGGTAGTTCTTTGATACGAGCGGGATTGTAAAATTTAATAACTTTGTGATTCATAAATTATATTTAGTCGACCAAAGGGTGCCACCTTGTTCGCTTAGGTAATTCAAAGACACTTTCAAAATAGACAAGTGATACAGAAATCAATTCAAGAGGTCAAGGAAACTAAACTGCTTACGTTCAGTTGTGCCTTCTTTCAATGACAGATCGACCTGCACTTTAGGTTTGTGCTGCAGTAATGCTTGAAAACAAACAAAGAAAATAATAAAATAATATTCATATACGTTCGTTTCCAAGACAAAAATGTCACAGAACTTTAGCTTAATTGTCCTAAACACAACTGTTTCCACGCTTTTAATCGACGTAAAATGATTTGTAGCTTTAATTCAAATGAATATGTATTTAAATCACAGATTTGGTGCATTTACATTTAATAACCCTCCTTAAAAGAATACCAGTAATTTAGGGTAATTGTCATAAGAATTTGTGTGCCCTGTACTTTACCTTTATACAAATAAAATAGTAACTGGTTTTAATAACGGACACCTCTTGAATGAACAATCAACGAACAAGATTATGTCAATTGAAAAAAATTGAGGAAACAAAAAAAAACGATAAAGTAAACGGTTCTAATAGGACTGTATAACTATTTTAATTCCATAATAAAGTAATCAACTTTAGAAGAAAAATTCCGTATTCAACTAAAATAAAGATACTTAAATGAGTAAAACTTTTGTCAGAGTTCATGTCAAATGCACGTAAATAGCAGAGTGAAAGGATTTATAGTGTACACCTGTAAAGTTTGAGTGATTAATCCATGAATGAAATTACCTTATGACTAAAATGGTTGACCCTTGAAAGTTTCAAACCCTTTGATGTAATCAAATGTAAAGCAAACGCTGCTATAATTATTAAATTGTCTCAAACAAAACAGGAATAAAAACTTGCTACTATCCGTACTATCCGTAATACAACTTCACTTTTTAGGAAAATGTCGGGAATCACATGTGATGTATCTCAAAGGGACTGGAGGACGTTTTCTTTATTCAAAAACGCTTCCAATAGATAAGGTATCGTTGTGTTTAATGATCAACGATAAATGTCAAGTTTAACCGATTTAAATAATGCATATAAAATTTACGAATTGTAGAATATCTATAGTTATTGACAGACACTGTAAAGGCACAATTAAATTCTTTAATAGAGCGTCTTTAATTTTAAACTGATTTTATTTGCACAGCGTAATTTTAGATATAAAGTAGTTCTGAATTCTAATTTATATTTACGTTTAGAATTTACAATAAATATAGTCATCAGTTTGACTTTTAGTTTTAGAGTTTGTATCGGTAGATATTAACTTCACAAAATTATTGCTTCAAATTCAGCGCGCTGATGTTTTACAGATAAGTCGTTTGCTATACAGATGTTATAATTCGATAACCCTACAAGATGAAACCACTCCAACAATAGAAGATTAGTATTTAACAATGCACGAATGCTCTTTGTCAAAGTAGATAATTGTACTAAAGGAAAGTTTAATTTTCCGGAAGACATACAATGGAAATCTCGTCTTCACGCCTTCTGAACCACCTTTGCTGTTCCAAGTCAGTAAGGAAACTCCTACGCTCTATGGAAGCGAACTCTTCACCTACTTTGCATTCCTACTTAATTTTTACATAAAAAAAATGACGGAGCAATTACGTTTGTTTCTCGCTAAAAGAGAATCGCCGATATATTGAGAAAATCGATAAAATCCCATCTGTTAGATAAATTGAAAATCTATAATTACAGGTGATGACTCGTAAGGCGCAAAACTACAAGTTATAGGCAACGAGATGTCTACCATTTATCCAAGTGAGTCGTGAAAATACTCACAACCTCAATTGACTCTTCATAAGGGTCTACTCTATAATACGCACAAAATACGGAAAAATTAATACCCAAAGATGGGCTAATTACGAAATAATAAAGTAAATAGTAAGCTTATAGTGATCATCTGGAGCTTTATATCAAACCCTCACTTCCCTTTTCAAAAATACTTTCAATAAATTACAAATAATGCTGTTTACTCAAATATATATTAAATACTGCAAATATTTGATTTGATTGCGATAATGCTACAGCATCTTCCACAACACAATGCATGCCGCACGCACGTAAGCAAGTACGCGCACGCGCGCAGGCTGATAAGCACAAATACTCTGTAGAGAAATAAGAAATATAACAGAAAAAGAAAAGAAAGAGGTACATAAGAGAAGGAATAAACAAGGTACTGTTTCAAAATATAATGTTTTCTAAAGGTCCAGCGTCCTTTACGTATGTTCTTCAAAATTCAATAAATTATTCGCGGACCATCCTATATTTCAAATTACAAAAGATTGCGCGATATTACACCACAAATAATTCATCAATCACCGCTGATGTGTATTTCTAAAAACCAGTAAGTTTTTGCACGTCAGAGCAATTTAAACCAATCCAATAACGGCATCCCCGCAACGGTAGCCACGAAGCCGCCCCCAGATGCACCTTTATAAACCCGCGACGCGCTGCGAAGAGGATATATAATACATAGAAGATATTGAATGCACTTCGCTTCGTTCATTCATCCGCACCGTACGTGAAATACCTGCTCGATCGTGACCGAGACCGCTTCGCCGTTTCTGATATCCAGTAGCTGCCAGTACCGATTGCTTCTTGTAATCACCGACCTGTTAATCGCTGCCGCGGAGTCCAGCGTGATCATGTGATAACGCGCACCACCTTGCGTCGGGCGACCTAAAGTTTGTTACCGAACTGTAATTAAAAGACACGTAAGTTGTAGAGTTATATAATCTAACAATTTACAACAAATCACTACAGAACGTAAATACGACGGGCTTAGTCTCGAGGAGTTATAACGTTAACATTACACAACCACATACAGAAAGAGTGTAACGCAGGGTAGATCCCGACGTCACTCGCAAACACCTGAGGGTGAAGGTTTGATACAGGGCTGTAAAGACCTACGACCTTTTCTTAGTCAAACAGGTTAGACAGGCAGGTGCCTACAGTCTACTGTTGGAGCTAAGGCCCCCGCTTACTACACATACCTACACCGCCAACAGGCAAACACAATAAAAACACACAGTGTCTTTAATCGCAGAAGAATACACAAGAAACCTGTTGCATAAATTTGTATTAAGAGAAATGTCGCGAAATACCTAGTGCAAAACCGTTCTTAATTAGATTAGAATACCGCCGGAAATTAAAACATTAGATAATCCGTAAATTATCTAATGTTAACCTGTAGTAAATAATAAAAATACGACCGCGTGTATATTACGATTTACCTTAATAAGAGGGTAAAATTAAGAATATTCATTTTAGTATAGCATTTTCAATAGCGGGTATTTCGTTTACTTTATAATTTGTATATAATTGAAGTTAGATAAGCCGTTAGGACTTAATCCAGTTGTTTAAATCGTCTAAACGCTTTTTGAGAACAAAACCGGTTCTAAGACATAATTATAGTCCAGAGATCTCGCCCTTGTTTTACGCGAATCTTCCGCGTGTATTTCTTCATTGGAGTACGACATACAAGCTTCAGCGCTCCAGAGAGACTGAGTAGTATAAACATACAGTGCGCATAAGCAGAGACAAGTATTGATTTTCCCCGTGACCTAGAAACAATTCGAGTTCATTGCGCTGGCGCTTCCGACCCATATCTATTAAGGCTACCGCATGCGCTTCTGTAAAACAGGACCGTAATTTGAATATTAAGAATAAATTCCATTCATATTCAAACGCGAGTTGGAAAAACTAGGTAAGAATAGATTAAGATACTATGATATTATATATATATATATATATATATATATATATATATATATATATATATATATATTTGTTCACAGAAACGACTTCGCACCTATTAAAAAGGATTGGCAGAATTCCCCAGGCGAGAGAGAAGAGCAGAAGGACCGATTGTGTTTAGTTTTAGTATAGTTTAATAGTACGAATAACTAATTAAATAGTACGAATCCAAACCCCGTTTAGTAAGAAATTTATAAACACGACTGAGTTTAGCCAAGGTAAAATAAAACCGCGCTGGGTTACTCCCAAAGAAGAGCGGCTATATAAAATCCCGCCCAGACCCAGGGAAAGGGAGGTTATAGTTTTATATAAATATTTATGTCTCAATGCGTTTCGATACAATATGTATCATCGTCAAAAGAATATATACAAGTAAAATAATAACAATTAGTTAATCGTAGTGGTTTGTTTCTATAACTACCTGTTATTATTTTGCTTATATATTCTTCACTTGATAATGATACATGTTGTAAATGAGTCACTACCGGACTAGTCAGTCGATACGATACCAGTGTACACCACTGAAACGTGTCTCATAATACGACAGTGGGTAACTTGTTTGTGTGGGGTATATATTCCAGTGACGTACCAAAAATAAAATAAGATGATAGAAAATAACTAATAAAACAGTCAGATCTAGGCAATAGTGGGTTGGTCCTGCATTCTTGTCATAGCATTAAACAACGGAAATATAATATAAGTATGTAATAAAACAGCCATAAACGTAATATTCAATAATTAAGTAAAAACAATTATATTCAGGAAAATATATGTATATACCTCAATTAAAAATATTAAAAGGAATAAATAATTACTGTTATAACAGCATCGTGGTTAGCTAACTTTCGATATGAAATCAAGTCAATAAAGACATACAAATTTATACTTAATTCTAATTGCATATTAACGAAAATATTTGAACAAAATCAGTTATTACCATAAATACTTGGGTCACATAAAATTATTCAATAACTGTTTTATTAAGAACAAACTCTATTTACTTCAGTGATTGTGATCAACTCCAAAAAAAATAAATGTATTGTAAGTAATGTTAGTAATGAATGAACAATATATATTAACTACAGCTAACCATAAGGAATCTAATCAAATTACGATATTTCACCCATGCAATTAATGATCTAGAAAAGTACAAGGTAAAATTCTAAGTAACGACAATTATGCAAATACTTTAAGATACGACAAAGGCAGGGAGCTATAATAAAATAAGAAAACCTTGAGTACATTACGTTAAGGCAAACGATTCATAAACATCAAAGGCGTTCCAGAACTAATAACATTTGATTCGAAACGTAGTGAATGATGATCAAAAATCGTTTGTTTATTCAGATAGTATAAAGACCTGCTTCTTAATTGTATTCGATGTAAAACAGCTGATCGTAATATGCTTCTCAATTAACGCTTTCGTTGCCAAAACATCCAATTTCATCATTTTCATACGTAGTCATGAAAAAGTTCGTAATGCGAAATAGATTCGATACTAATCGATATTAATCAACTTCATAACATTCGAGTATTATGTAAATAAGTAGAACACAATCGTCATCCCAGAGAATACTTTCCTCGGTAAATTATCCATGAGATAAAATGTAAAGTAGAAAATTATTACGACAGTATAGAGTGTATAGGAACCTGGAAATTGTACGATATCCTGAATACTATAATAAATATGGAATGTGTGTTTGTAAATAATTATTATCACCTATCCATGTGCTAAGATAAGGTTCAATTAAAATGATATGTTCACGATATTATTTATCTCTTCTACATAAAATTTAAACTATTCACATTACAAATTGACAAATAATAAACGTTTATAGAAACTCATCGGACGACATTTATAATATTTAATACCAATTTTACCAATGTTACAACGCACACACGCACGCTCACCTGCAGGCACGCATATACGCACCTCGCCACACGCACACACACATTTTTTTACAATTTTCCCAGACTCAGAACGGGAATTTCCGTTCTAAGTTTGTTTTGAAATTGACAATTATGAAATTACTTTTGTCCATTGCTATTATTATGTAAATGTACCTATGTACGAAAATAATATTGTTCTGAGCAAAAATTTAATAATTTAATTTAATTGTAAATTATTTTAAAACATGCAATACTCCTTCTTCGCCTATTCTTACCGAATGTAGCTTCCTAAATACAACGCATAAAACATAACGAACTTTCTACTTTCTAGTTTGGCTGAAGTTTTGTATGTGAATAAAGTTTTGGAACGTAGTTATCTAATATATAAAACTTTTATCAATTTATATTTTTCGACTTTGAATACAGAAAATTGACATGTGAGGTATATATTTTTAACACAAGGTTCTCACGTAATTTAAAAAAAAATTAGTTTACTCCTTGTGAATGCAATTGTATTACAAATACAAACAAATTTTTTATTTAGTGCAACGTGAATAATATAAGACGCAATAAGTTATAAGTAAGTAAATTTCACAACATGAATAATATGAGCTTGTCTGTATCTTGTAGTAGATAATTCCATCAAACTTTAACAAAGCAGTGGAACATCTTGAAAATAAAGCTTCCTTGTAAAGGCGCTATACATATAAAATAAATGCATAAAATCAGTGAAGCTTGGTATTGATGTTTTGCAGTAAAAATGTTTCTACTGTAATACAATCTTATTTCCGATAAATAAATCTTAAAAACAGATTACAAAGCATCTAACTCGTATACAGTTTTCACAGGAATTGTAAGGTACAATATACGTGAGGAGAAGATAGTTTATCTTTCACTTATTTTTGAAGTTTGCACTGTGCTGTACTGTAGTTGGTTCATAAATGGTTCAATTCTGTACATATGGCTGTATCAAATAAGAATTTTATTTTTCAACAATTACCTAATAAAATCTAACTAGCTAAACTGGGCGTAAATACAGAACCACATCGTTCTAAATTTCTAATTTTAATACGAAAGTGTTAAGATTAGATGTTTTAAGTAGTTTTTAACGTACCTTACAGTCCTGAATTGCGCAGGTTGCTTTAATTGGCTGCCAATGTGTGATATTTTTCCATTAATCATCCTTTCACACGGTTAGTTTTTGCTTACTTACCTTTTGCACTGCATAAATGAATATAATTGCTTGAAATGATTCAAAATAAAAAATTTTATATTTTATTTCATATTAAAAGGATTATTTCCAATAATCTCAAGCTAGTTAATTAAATTTTGACGTGTACAATTGTAAATATCTTTCAATCTACAAAATGTAAATTAAAAGAATTTTAATAATAATTTTTTTAGGATAATGATGGAACCTCTTATATAATATGTTCATTACGAAATTAGGCAACATTGTAAAAACAAAACAATAATCTATGTTAGAATGACGTCTAAAACTTCATGTCAGACAGAGATTAATAGACATAAACACAAAAAAATTCCAAAGGCGACCTCTTCTGTAAAAATATCGATAATACAGATACAGCACTTTCAAACATCTTTGTTTAATCTTTACATTTATTTGGCCTTACATTAAATAGATTTATAAAGAAAAGATATATTAAAATTAAATTTTCTTTAAAAAATATGTCAACCCATTTTGTTATAAGATTGATCATTATACAGACAATGAAAAAATTTGAAGCAACACTTAAATTCTGCTTTAGAACTTGTTTTGCCGCTGAACCACGCGTCGTATGAATAAACTTAATAGAACATATTTAATGTGTATGACTAAGGTATACTTATGTATTTAAAATATTCGGCTGTTTCAGAAATATTTGATAAGGATAAAATAAACCCTAATAAACCACCCTCTCTGTCGCTGAGTTCCTTCCAAAACATAATCAGCACCAGGATAATGAAAACATTCTTAAATACAAAATTTTAAGTATGTACATGTTTTCGTTCTATACGCACGGACGTACGCATGCACAAACAAACACACACACACACACGCACACGCACGCACGCACGCACGCACGCACGCACGCACCCACGCACGCACGCACGAGCGCACGCACGCACGCACGCACGCACCCACGCACGCCGCACGCACGCACGCACGCACGCACGCACTCACGCACGCACGACACACACACACACACACACACATACACACTCGCAGACGCACACGCACACGCACAAGCACACGCACACGCACACGCGCAAGCACGCGCACGCACACACGCACACGCACACGCACACGCACACGCACACGCACACGCACACGCACACGCACACGCACACGTCACGCACACGCATACGCACACGCACACGCAACGCACGCACACGCACACGCACACCACACTCCACGCACACGCACACGCACACGCATACGCTCACACGCACACGTCACACATCACACGACACACGCACACGCACACGCACACGCACAAGCGACGCACACGCACACGCACACCACACGTACACGCACACACACGCATACGCACACGCACAACGCACACGAACCACACTCACGACACGCACACGTCACACGTACACGCACAACTCACACGTACAAGCACGCACACCTGAACCACACGCACACGCACTACGCACACGCAAACGCACACATACGAAGGCGCACAAGAACAACCACACACGCACACGCGTACCACGCACGCACACGCAAGCACGCGCACACCTACCCACAGCAACGCACCCCCACACGCACACGCACGCACACGCATACGTACACGCACACGGAAACACAAACGCACACGCAAACGCACACAGCACGCAAAGCACACGCACACGACCAACGCACGCACACTTACGCACACGCACACGTACAAGCACGACGCACACTGAACCACACACGCACACGCATACAACACGCACAAGCACACGCACACGCACACGCACACGCACATGCACAACGCACACGCACGCGCACACGCACACGCACACGCACACACACCTGCACACGCACACGCACACGCAAACGCAGACGCACATGCACACGCACAAGGAAACGCACACGCATACGCATACGCACACTCACACGCATACGCACACACATGCACAATCATACGCACACGTACACGCACCCGCAAACGCGCGCTCACACTCACACACGCACACGCACACGCTCACGTACACGATCACGTATACGCACACAGATACGCACACTACAAGCACGCGCACACATAAACCCACGCACACACACACGCATACCCACACGCACACGCACACGCAGACGCACAAGAGAACACACGTACACGCAAACGTACACTCACACGCACACGCACACGTACAAGCACGTGCATAACTAAACCCACGAAGGCGCACAAGAAACGCACAGTCACGCACATGCACACGTCCTCGTACACGCACACGCACACCCACACGTACAAGCACGCGAGCACCTGAACCCACACGCACACGCATACTAACACGCACACGCACACTCACACGCACACGCACACGCACACGCAAACGCACACTCACACGCACACGCACACGCACACGCACACACACACACACACGAAGGCACATAAGAAAACGCACACTCACGCACACGCACACGTTCTCGTACACGCACACGCACACGCACTCGCACGCGCACACGCACACGCACTCGCACGCGCACACGCACACGCACGCGCACGCGCGCGCGTACACGCACACGCACACGCACACGCACACGCACACGTACAAGCACGCGCACACCTAAACCCACACGTACACGCACACGCACACGCACACGCACACGCACACGCACACGCACACGCACACGCACACGCACACGCACACGCACACGACACAATGTAATTTTTTTCTGCGGAAGGTCGTTAAGAGGCGGTTATGTCCGTTTGTAGTAATACATGTTGTTTTGGCACCTGAGGTGCTTTCATGTGTGTTAGATATTCCACGAGTCTGTTTGGGAATGCTCACTTGATCGTTAAAATTTGTACGCGGTGGCTCACGACAAAAGTGGGTTTTCAATTTCTAGTCGGTTATGAAGGGTTATCGAAAATTCGACTTCAGCGGCTCAGTTGCAGTTTCAGTTAAATGATTTTGCTTTATATATTTTCTTACATTTATTTGACATAATATGTTATACTAATGCTGAAATTTCTACATGAAAATAAACTGTACAGTATTTAGTAGGATTCCAATAGAATCTTAAATTCCATTGAGTAGCATTACGATTTCGTTTTAGTTTCGATATAAATAAATTAAAATATCATCTTCAGGGAGGAAAAATTATGCAATGGTCAATTATTATGTAAAACTATTCTACTTTAACGTGATGGTCATTGTTACCTTACATCTTCTACTACCTCATCATTTCGTAGCAATGGACGACCTGTAGCTTTTGCCATACAAATGCAATTCTTATTTTCTTATCTTCAAGGAAGTTTTTAATCTACAAATGCCAACTAGTCTGATGTAAACGTTATCTAATCACTTACTTAAATTCTTGAATTACGGAGTAGCTCTGAACGTTGATAATATAGAATAAAAAAGTAAATGAAAAACAAGAAGAACAAATTAACGACGGCACTGATGTCAAAAAACAACGAATAAAGTAACTAAAAATATTTAACCGCCAAATCAACATCGTAAAAAAACTAGAATCGTTCTCG
Source organism: Vesta saturnalis (assembly GCA_036346205.1). Lineage (NCBI taxonomy): Eukaryota > Metazoa > Arthropoda > Insecta > Coleoptera > Lampyridae > Vesta > Vesta saturnalis. Next base: position 1,161,237 of record JARFJB010000156.1, on the reverse strand, counting down.
CGAAATTCAAACTGTCATCAGTATTAAAGAATCACGCGGTACAAAAGGATAGAATTTAACCTGTCAATCGTTGGTTGCTGCTTAACGTTGCTCAAGTTATTAATGATAGGGTCTATTTTACATTTAATTATACTTCTACTACTTACAGAAGTATATAGTTCGAAGTAAATAATTGTTCTTAATATAGAATGTTCACAAAAGGTTGTACTATATTTAACCCTACGTTAGTCGCGTGGTCTACAGTCGTAGACCACGTTTGTTTGCAGTGTGACTATTAAGCGTTGGGTTAGTTTGCGCATGTATACTTTTGAGTAGCTGTTGGTTATATTGTCTACTATGCAGTTAATATGCTAAATTCCATCTGCGAAGGTTGTAGTGTGAGTTTTCGGGAATCAAATACGACTGGTCTACGACCGTAGACCGCGCGATTGTCCGTGCTACATTTTGCGACGCGCTTGAATTTTTTATTTTTGTAATTTTCATATATTTTGGTAAGTATTATGTGTTTGTTCCTTTCTGAAGCCTATCGTATATTTGTGAATTGTAGACATATAAATGTCTGCTCCTAAAAAAATCCGTATTGAGAGTAGTAGAGATCTAGATGTTTGGTAGAGATAGTTTGAAGAACTATCTAGCGGCGAAGAGAGTCCCTTAGATGACGAAGACAAGATGACGTAGAAGAGGATATCAGTGAAACAAACGACTACGAAAAAGACTCTGAAGAAGTTTTATCAAACGAACATGAAGATGCCTTGTCAGAAGAAGATTCAAATGATGATAACGCTAGGAGTTTCTATCTTGGAAAAGATGGAACAACAAAGTGGATGAAGAATACTCCTAATGTACAAGTGCGCGTTCGTTCTAAAAATATTATTAAACTTTTACCCGGACCAAAACGTAATGCGCGTAATACGAGATATCCAGTGCCTGAATCTCTTCGTGAACGAAAAGATTATTCGAGTGATAACTAACTCAACAAATATATCCATTGACAACATCCGAAACAACCTTGAAAGGGATCGGGACGCGAGATCAACTAATGAGCGAGAAATGAGTGCATTTATAGGTATTCTCTTTTTGATTGGTACGCTGAGAAGTGCAAGAAAAAATGTTCATAAAGTTTGGGACAATTCTAAGGGTAACGGGGTCGAATCATGCTTCCTTGCAATGAGCGAAAGACGATTTTGATTTCTTGTAAGTTGGCTGAGATTTTATGACTTCGGAACTAGAAATGAAAGAAGAGAAATAGATAAACTTGCGCCAGTTAGGGACTTATTTGAAATATTTTTGGCAAATTTTCAAAATAACTTTATTGCTAGTGAATATGAAACTGTTGACGAACAGTTATTAGCAATTAGAGGACGTTGTTCCTTCTAACAATTTATACCAAATAAACCGTCAAAGTATGGGATCAAGATGTACGCTTTAGTTGATGCCAAAACATCATACACATTTAATCTTGAACCGTATGTAGGAACACAACCAGAGGGTCCATATAAGTTTAGCAACTCAGCCGAAGAGGTTGTGCTTCGATTAGTACACCCGGTAGAAGGAACTAGTCGCAATAATACTGGCGACAATTTTTTTTCGAGTATACCACTGTAAAAGAAATTGTTACAACAGAAAAAGTTGACATATGTTGGTATCCTCCGCAAAAATAAACGCGAGATACCCTTAGAATTTTTACCGAAGAAGAACAGGGAAGCAAAGACTTTTCTTTTTGGATTTCAGGAGGAGTGTACCTTGGGCACATATTGTTCTAAGAAAAACAAAGCAGTACTTTTGATACTCAGATACTACTATTTTACGTTACTTTATTTAGAGGTGTAATTAGTGTTATCTGATATTACTAGGATCGCTTCACATTCTACATGCCACCTCTCTTGCTCCTTCTTTTACCTATATACTTCACTTTAGTTACGGTCCCACTACGACCTCTGTTAAACTGAGCTACCGGTAACTACCTAATTATTATTCTATTCTAACTTCAAAAATAAACCAACCTATTAGATCATGAGTTAACTAGATATTTTTTCATTTTGAACGTTCCCAGTTACTACTATTTTACGTTATTATTCAGAAGAGTGATCAATGTTATCTGATATTAGGATCGCATCGTGATTATGGGTGGTACCTACCTTGCTCTTTCTTTCATCTATACACTTTACTTCAGTTAATGAGCCATACCGACCTCTGATGGAATGAGCTACCGTCAAGTATCTAATTGTTTAATGATTCCGCATACCCTGCAATGTAGATGGCCGTGAATATTGAGGCACCCGATCCTCCCGCAAAAATATGTGTATAATTATTTACTTTCCAAAACTGTCAAAAAAATATTTTATTTAGTGTAACATTTAATACAATATGTATCAAAGTTCTTTACGTCCTGGTTTCGTACAAATATAATCTCAACATTTTTTCTTTGGCGGCGTAGTTAGTTTAGGCTCCAGTAAAAATAAATATTTAAATCTATAGGTTTCTATGTATTTTAAATAGTAGAATTATTGACTTATATACATTTGACCTGTCAATCGTTGGCTGTTACTTGATGTTGTTCAAGTGATTAATGATAGGGTCAATTTTACATTTGATTAAACTTCCATTACTACTACACCAATTACTAACAATCTTCGCGCACCTTTGAACACTGAACTGCTGCGGTTATCAATGTATTTTGAAGTAAAAGTTAATGTATAAGATTGACCAAAGTGTGGATTTTATCTAAGTAAGCTTTTATAACCAGATTTAATTCTTTTGCTTTTGTTTAGATTCAATTTTGAGGTGCGGTATATTTATGTAAATGTATGGAGTTTAGTGTTTGGCACCCATCTGTTTTGACTATTTAGATTTAGTATTCTTGAGGCGTGTATATTTAGATGTCAATTGACGTGAATTAATTTTGTTTTGTTTTAACACAAGTTATTCAGGCCTTCTGAATTTGTCAGAATTCAGTATGTTTTAGTTTGTATTTAAGAAATTCACTAATTGTGATGTATGTTGCTCGCCTCACTCTAGTGAGATTAAGTATCTACCAATTTGGTTCACCTTTGTTGTAGCGAAGTTTAAAAATAAACGAACCTATTACATTCTGAACAACTAGCTTATTTTACTTTTAACGTTCACAAGTACTACTATTCTACGCTGGCTTATATAGAAGAGTAATTACCATTATCTGATATTACTAGAATCGCACCACATTCTAGATGGCGCCGACTTGCTATAAATTCTCCTGCTGTTAAGGACCCACCCTGGCCGATGTAGGACAGAGCTACCGGCAACTATAGTCTGTAAAGATAAAGATTTTCTATTTCGGCTTAGCGCTTTATTACTCCGAGACAATGGAAATGTAATCCTATTCCAGAACTTACCAAACGTTTTCAACGAACTCAGTTCGGTACTGAATTCAATATTCCGGTATCTCAAATACTTTTCCAGATATTAAATTTTGAAATTATCAAATTTTATCTTTTTGATAAGGCCAGATTTTTTTTATACTTTCGTTACGGCGGTATTCGAAGTTCGTTTTTTAAAAAGATTTTAAGGCAATGTATTATTTTGGGATCTAAATACGCAAATAGCCACCTATTATAATAGATTAAATAATGAGGAATTGATTACCACTTTCATCACTTTCGACTAATTATCCCGTTAGGTATAAGTGCATTCCTATATAATACTTGAATGTACGTTATGTTCTGCATGTACAATTAATGTCACTATTAGTAAACAATAAAAACTGGTTTATTCATATCAATTCCTTTTTAATTACCAATTAATGATTTCGTTGTTGCACATTTCAAAATAAATGAATTATATTAAGTAATAAACCTCTGCATCCACACACAAAAAAACATAGTTAAAATTAAAAATTGTTCAAAACGTTTTATAACTTCTGGAATAGAATTAAAATTCCATTGTGTTTACCTCTCGCGAGCGGTCTTAAGTCATTGAGCAGGTAATTTACTCTTTCACTTAAGTCGCGTACGTTTCTATTGAAACCCAAACGTTTGAAAGAAACGGCTGTATATTCCCAATGTCTCAGAGTAATAAAGCGCTAAGCCGAAATAGAAAATCTTTATTTTTACAGACTATACTTAGTTATTTAATAATAGACTCCGCATAGCTCCCACTGCGTCTGGTCTGTGAATGTAAGGGACCCCGATTCGCCTGCAAAGATATACGTATTATTATTTATTTTCCAAAATTTTCTTTACACCATTTATTGCGTTACTTATTTGGTCGGTTTGTTTCAAACGTTTCGCAGACTCCAGTAAAAAGAAATTATTTAATTTTGTATATTTCTGTGTTTAATTTAATTAGTTTTTCGGGGAAGCCCACGAAAGTTCTACTATGCCAGTGGAAGCTCTATCTTTCTATGTACGGCAAGAATTTTTAACAAGAATCAGAAGCAAAACTTCCGCACATATTCGATCAATAACCTAACTTCATCTGTCTGAAATTACTATAAGTTATGCCCAGTCTTTCAGATAATTTGACAATTTTGAATTTTAGACATAGAGTAACAAAGTACAAGGAAAAAAATAACATTACCCAGAGGGTTTAAGTTTAGTATTATAACGTGGGTAACCGAACTTTTTTTTTCTGTTGCTAAATCAAATGATTACCTCATGTTACTACATTTGGATAAATTGAGGCGCGAATGGAGATTATTTGATTTCTCTCAATTTCCACTTCATGGAAGGTGTTGTATTGTTCCACACGACGTACTTAAATTAATCAGTTAAAATTTATTTTGATGTGATACATTTGCATTAAACTTGAATTATTCGATACGTTTACAATTAAACGTTTAAGTCTTAAATTAAGTGTAACTATCACACTTCAATTAGTTGTAAAAACATTCATGCAGAAGTGTTACGTTTAATAATAATAAAAAAGTAATATGTAGTCAGTCTAATCCTTTTCAAACGCCTCGTCCAGTTTAATAAATGTCAATTGGGCGTATAACGTTCATCTTTTATTTGTACATCAATGTATAAAAGTAAAATTAAAGACGTGTTCCAAGTTTCCTTTCGCTTCATTTTTGGGTTGACAATGACTGATCCCGTTTACACGCTTAAATTTGCTGTAACTAATACGATCTCTTCTATCCTCTATTTGAGGAATGAAACACAATATAGTTTAAAATCTTTATTTATAAATTCGAAAAGTAATAAATTCACTCAGTAAATATAAATATGTTAATTTTTTAAATTGCATAAATCTTTATAACTGACAATTAATAATGTTTTATAGATTTATTATAAAATAATAAATACACATATTTCAATAAAGTTCGTATCTTTTTACAAGTTTGTGTAAATCAGGCCGCACTGTCATCACTATCAAGTGGACTCCAGTGACCCGAGTCCACAAAGTGTTTAAATATGTCTGGTGTTGGGTGCATTTCCGGTCATATTTCAAGTATTGTATCCGGTTCCGCTAGACTGTCTGAGAGGAATGGCTACTGCCCGGAATTGGTTCCGGTAGACCGTCATCCAATACCTCAGTTACTTCCTCAAACCGGCTGCTGAAAGCACAAACGGATGTGTCAAGAACTCTACAAGCGGAATCAAAGGCAATATTGACATACTCGTGTAACACTATTTTAGATTTATAAATTTGTTTCTTTTAAAATAAAAGTAATATCAATTTATTCTGAAACATTTTCAAAATTCAGCTTACATTCTCTGTTAAACTGTGAAACAATTTTAATTACAAAAGGCTTACCTTTCAAAGCTATCGATGTCACCGTTTAAAAGTCGATCTTTACGTTTACGCCGTCTCCTTCCTTTAAACGAAAGTAGAAGATGAAAAACAGCTAAGGCAATAAGCTGTCCGCCCGCTGCATAAGCCAGCCATAGTTTGTTGGGCCAAATAAGTGGAATGGCACCTAACGGTCCGTAAGCAAGAGTCTTTTTCCAGCCATTTACCCACACGACACCTTGCCAACATCTCCACATCTTGTTGTTTTCGTTCCTGTAAAATGCAAATTTTAGAAACCCTGATAAAAAGTCTTAGGTATAAAATTCTATCGATTAACCATTAGTCACGTAGAGAGAAGTTTGCGAAACAAAATTCTCTCATTTACAGAATATTGCGAAAATTTCATTGTGATCGGATTCTTCCTGTTTTGGAGCTTATTTAATAAAGCATTCCGTATGTTCTTTAGTTCGTTTCTAATTGACTGATTTAATGAACCGAACCTGAATTGCATGGTTCAATTTATACAGCTACGAATAATTTTTCTTCCGTTTCGTAATTACTAAGTGCTTCAACGTGATGAAAATTCTCATAATCTCTTAATTAATCGTTATATTTATTGTGACATTGTGGTTACTCTAGATAAGTCGAATAAATTAAAATATTCTCATTTCAGGAACAAATTATCTGAAAATTCAGGACATGAATGGATGTAATTTGTAGTTCAACTTTCAGCGACAGTCCTGCACATTACTTTAATGTCGCCATTCTTTTTTGACGTTTTTATAGATCCATTAAAATGCTTTCATTTTCAGCTTGATGCAATGGAGTGAAGATAAAATGTTAATTTTCAAAAAATTCTATAAATTATATACAGATATACATAATTTATACATTCACATTTATTATGTTAGTGTATCTTTTTAATTGCTCATAATTAACTGTACTAATCTTAAGGATGTTTTTTATAAAACTTTCTCTGATTAAGTTTGTTTGAAAACGTTTGTACAATTGATACCGTTACAAAAACTTGCCAACCCGACCGCTAAGAACTGATTTAATTACGCTTTGGCGAGAGTGAATTAATATCCAATTAACCTCAGTGTAATTGAGCCAAATTGATTAATGGAAGAATTGAATTATCGTTGTCCGTAAAGGGGTAAGCGGCAAGTAGATTTACGAAGATTAATGTCTTTTATATAAAAGTATTATTTAAGGAAAATTTTTTGGGACATATAAAAAAAAGCTAACACCGACGATTCAATTTAAGAAATGCAGAAAACTACTATATCATCTTACAAATATATATTTGGGGTACTGCAGATTCTTAAATCTAATTTTATGGTTTATGTCTGTTTGAATATTTAAAATTTACTATAAAATCCGTTTATACCGTATTGTAAGGGTTGCAACCAATGACGCAAAAGGATATGTTGAAATTGAATTTTTTTTTATCTTTAACAAGTAAAACCGGTACGTAGTAGAATTCCATTTTAATCGCATTAAGATTTGAAATAAACTAACTAGTTCATCTTTCACCAATTTTAAGTCTAGCTGCGTTTCGGATAACATTTCGTTAAGTAGGCATTTTTTACTAAATCGGATCTTCTGAAAAAAAATTTAGATGATGGTAGTTCAAAATGCTAGAAGAGACGACTTCCGCAATTTTATGTTATTTTCATTCCCGCAACCGATTTTTTAGTCTAAAAACTCAACACATGGTTATTTTTGCAGTAAACAAGCATTAATTATAGTTTATAATCTAGAAAATTTTGTGTGCGTGTGTGCGTGTGTGCGTGTGTGCGTGTGTGCGTGGGTGCGTGTGTGCGTGTGTGTGTGTGTGTGCGTGTGTGCGTGTGTGCGTGTGTGTGTGCGTGTGTGCGTGTGTGCTTGTGTGCGTGTGTGCGTGTTTGCGTATGTGAACGTGTGCGTGTGTTCGTGTGTACGTGTGTGCGTGTGTCGTGTTGTGCGTGTGTGCTGTATTATATATATATATATATATATATATATATATATATATATATATATATATATATATATATATTGTGTGATGTGTAGTTGTGCGTGTGTGCGTGTACGTGTGTCGTGTGTGTGTACGTGTGCGTGTGTGCGTGTGTGTCGTGTGTGCGTGTGCGTGTGTGCGTGTGCGTGTGTGTGCGTGTGCGTGTGCGTGTGTCGTGTGTGCGTGTGTGCGTGTGCGTGTGTGTGTTGTGTGCATTGCGTATGCGCGTGTGCGTGCTGTGCGTGTAGTGTGTGCTGTGCGTATGCGTGTCGTGTGTAGCGTGTCGTGTGCGTGTGCGTGTGCGTGCGTGTCGTTGTGTGCGTGTGCGGTGGTGCTGCGTGTGCGTGTGCGTGTGTGCGTGTGCGTGTGCTGTGTGCGTGCTGTCGTGTGCGGTGCGTGTGCGTGTGCGTGTGCGTGTGCGTGTGCGTGGCGTGTGCGTGCGTGCGTGCGTGTGCGTGTGCGCGTGCGTGCGTGCGTGTGCGTGTGCGTGTGCGTGTGGTGTGTGCGTGTGCGTGTGTCGTGTGCGTGTGCGTGTGCGTGGGGTGTGTGCGTGTCGTGTGCGTGTGCGTGTGCGTGTGCGTGTGCGTGTCGTGTGCGTGTGCGTGTGCGTGTGCGTGTGCGTGTGCGTGTGCGTGCGTGTGCGTGGTGCGCGTGCGTAGTGTGCGTGTGCGTGTGCGTGGCGTGTGTGTGAGTGTGCATGCGTGTGCGTGTGAGTTTACGTGTGCGTGTGCGTGTGCGTGTGAGTGTGGGTATGAGTATGCGTGTGCGTGTGCGTGTGCGTGTGCGTGTGCGTGTGCGTGTGCGTGTGTGTGCGTATTCAGGTGCGTGTGCGTGGGTATTTCCAAAACTTCTGAATATTTCCCATCAAGAGAAGTTGCCTAACTATCCTAAAAAGTTATTATAATAAAAATTATTTGATTGCTTTTGAATTTCTTCTTTGTAGGTTGGATGGTCATGTGTTGTTTCACAACAGATATTTTTTCTGAGTTGCAGATCTGTATGCCGTGTTTGTTGTTCACCTTTTTTTCATATAAAACGTAATTACCCATCAGAGGGTGTTCTGGAACGCTATTTTCTAGGCGTTTCAATAATAATTCATTTATTAAAATCTATACTTCATTTTCTAAAGCGACATGTCGTCGAGGAAATCGAATGCCACGCCAATTTAAAACAAGTATTTGGTCGCTTTGACTTCTTTAAGGTGGAAAAAGTTGGCAAATCCGTATACTGTACTAAAACATCGATGTCAAGCGTTTTTTGACAGCTGCTGACCTTATTTTACTTTTACGATCGCCAATCTTCAGTTTATATTCATTGTCCCTCTTAGCATAAGAATGTAATTAGCGTTGTTAATTGTATCGTGCTGTTGCGGTGTTTTATTATACATAGAGTTATTCATATAAGTTCCGTTGTACGACAAAAATTTATTTAGCTAGATCCTACAAATTATCCATACTGCTATTTCGTACGTCAACACGATTCAAGGAGAGAGAAAAACAATCTGGAACGTTGGCACTACTTATATAAGTTTATGATCTGCATCGGAACTTGAAAAACTATACCTCGCAATACCTTAAATAGGTTTGGTAAGGACGTGTAATAGTGACGTCATAGTATTAATGACGTGCAACGCTTTAAAAAATTATTAAAGTATAGCAATTCATCGTTACAAAAACAATCTAATTGTTATAATGGCATTTTTATATTTTACAAATTTGTTTCACACCAATTAATTATTAAAAGTGTAATTCTTAGTGGCGTGTTATCGTAACTTATATATTTTGTATAATTTATATTAAAATAGACGATTTGTAAACCTAAAAATAAGTATTTGGTGTTAAAATCACCAAATCGCCAAACATGTTTCATTAGAAAAATAATATAGAAATGTTTGTAATACATATATACAGGGTAAGTCAAGAGGAACTCTACATACTTCTACCATAAGTAGAGGCACCTTAGGGTATTATCAAATGACCATTAAAAAATGTTTTGTTTATTAATATACAGGGTGAATTATGGATCTTCACCAAAACAATGTTTCGTTATATCTTTTCAATGATTAAGTCGATTTGTCTCATTTTTTGGTGAAAGTGTGTATTCGTGTCTAGCAAGTAACTGACATATCCAGTATTAAAAACATCCAGAACCGTCTTCGTGAAAATGTGTGGGACTGCTTCATATCCAATACTTCACCCTGTATATGATTTCTCTAAAATCTGATATAATTTTTTCAGAGCGCATTAATAGACAGTTAAACCTGAGTATTTGAATTTTTTGTTACACTTACCTCACATTTTCAATTAAAGATTCATTTTAGAGTCAAATTGAAAATTGGCAATAATGAAATCTCTTACTGTATAATAATGAACGTCCATTACACATTTAAACATTCGCCAAGAAAAGTGTATTGAGGCAGATGGATTTCATTTTGAACATCTTTTATAATCGTAATATTTATTAAATTGTTTTTTACTTTGTTCCACATTGTTAAAACTGTTTTATTATTTGGTTATTGTTATTTATTTTATTTCTTAATTTATGGGCTTGTTCATTTCATTCCGATTAAAATAATTACACATGATTTTTTCTCAAACAAATGAGGAAACTAGGTTATTACAAACATTTTTCATTTGTTTTCTGTCTATTACGGGTGGAAAAAGTTACATACAGGGTGAATTTTTGAGATGAACCAGATATGCCAGATTTCTAAATCCGGCCCTGTAAATCAATTCAAATTATGGTATTTACCATACTGGCGCACAGTGTGTGTCGTTACTGTATATTTTAAAGATTTCTTTTTAATAACTAAACATTGTTATACAGTAAGATATTTCATTAGTGCCAATTTTCAATTTGACTCTAAAATGAATCTTTAATTGAAAATGTGGGATAAGTGTAACAAAAAATTCAAATACCCAGGTTTAACTGTCTGTTAATGTACTCTGAAAAGATTATATCAGATTGTAGAGAAATCTTATACAGGGTGAAGTATCGGATATGAAACAGCCCACAAATTTTCACGAAGACGGTCCTGGATTTTTTAAATTCTGAATATGTCAGTTAGTTGCTAGACACGAATACACACTGTCACCAAAAAATGAGTCAAATCGACTTAATCATTGAAAAGATATGACGAAACATTGTTTTGGTGAAGGTCCATAATTCACCCTGTATATTAATAAACAAAACAAGAAGACATTTTTTAATGGTCATTTGATAATCCCCTAAGGTGCCTCTACTTATGGTAGAAGTATGTACAGTTCCTCGTGACTCACCATATATATATATATATATATATATATATATATATATATATATATATATATATATCACAAATATTTTAACAGCAGATAAATCTAATTACGGATTAAGAGGCAGCAATTTAAGAATATAAAAGTGATATAAAATCTAAGCTAGACACAAAGCGTGTAAAAGTTTAACTAGAATAAAAGTGCCACTCATGCAAAAAAGCAGAACTAAACATAGAAATGCAACAAAGCGTAACGTGCACCAACACGGGAAATGCAGTAAATGGCTAGAAAAGTTAAATCCGAAATAAAATGCAATGGTGCATTAAAATAATCTTAAGTCAGGATACACGCTTACAAATATTGTAACTTGATTTTGTACGTAACACATGAAAAAATGAAATTTACAAATTTATATTTCACTGGGGCTGCAATAAATCTTTTTACAGCTATAAATGGTTTAATTTTCTCAAGAAATTCGCATATGCAAAGTAACCAAAAAAGCGTTAGATAAAAAAACCACACATTTTTTCTGTCTTTAGGGAGATTCAGAAATGAATTTTCAAATATATAGTATTCATAAACGGAATCATATGGGAAATCTGCCTGTCAATTACGAGCGCTTCTTTTTTACCCACTAATGCATATTTCATATCGATGTACAGGGCTTTATAAATTTATTTAAGTCCATTAAAATGTTATGCAAGAAATCTATGTATTTTCAAGATGAATTTGATATGTGAATCATACAATGTTGTTATCCACTTCCTACATTAAATATTCATTGTTATTGCGGATCGGACTGAATATTTTGATCAATATGAAAGCAAATTTTCCTTCCTTTCGTCAATAGAAAGATTGAAAGCGTTATACTTTATATTGAAATAATACATTTATAAAAAGCAAGGTTTAAATTGATTCTTGCTGGTTTAATTACATTAAAATAAATTTATGCGAGTACAAAAGAAAGTTAATTATACAGGGTGGCCGAACGAGGAGAGGGTGGAAGATTGTATAAACACCAAATAAGTTAGAGAAATGATTTTTCGACCAGGGGTCAATATCAATAGGCAATACAGTTTAAAAATATTTTTGATCATACAGAGTGTTTCATGTTATTACAGCAAACTAAACTTATACTTTTTAAATGGAATGCCCTATATATTATTACATAAAATAAAATATCCTTTCATTTAATACCAAATTGTATAGGTCTATCTTCTTTGGTCAATTGTCTTTAAAAAAATATCCACTTGCGGCCGTCGTCATTGATTTGTTAGGCTATTTTTTTTACTTTAATATTTCATTCTAGTGATTTTTATTAATGTCATTAAGTGTCTTTAGCACTAGAAAAATATTTCTCTGGCGGTTTTTAAATTAGAGCATGTGTCGTTAACAACCAATTAAGCAAACTACTATGTACTTATTCGCAAGTTGTCTGAAACATCTTTATTTATGCACTTATTGTATTTTATTTTACATGTTATGAATTTATTAGCTAATGTGCAAAACAAATCATACCATATTTCTAAAACTGTTTATTGACAAAAAATACAATGATAGCTATAAAATGTTAATTAATTTATTTTAAATGGTAATTTAAGAAATACTTATCATGCAGTGGTACTTCGCAAGAAGAACATGCTTCATTAGTTTTGTTTTTGCAAACCGTGCAGCGTCTTCTAGGTTGATTCGTTAGTATTATATGTTGCTTTGTATCAGTTCGTACTGGAAGTGGAATGTTTCTTTTAGAAGATGAGGAGGTGTTCCATGTTTCAATAGAAGTGCTCTTACAACATCTCTTCGAAATGATAATTGGTCTTGTGGTTTACCTGCATTCCGACCCAGGTGCCAAGCATTTGTCATGACTACATCTAAAAACCAAAAGATTATGAGTATATACGGCTTTTTACCACGCATACCTATCCTATAGTGCGAAATGTTATTATCGTGTTGGTTTACCACACCCACATACTTATATGCTGACAACAAAAGGCTGAGATATTTCAACTTTTTCTTTGTCCTTTGCAGGGTACCTTTTTACCTTTTGAAGAGGTTAAACACCTTGTTGATTTGACAGTACTGCTGCGATATTATTTTTTTCGTCTATAGTGCTATTATAAGACCCGACATTCTTTTTGGTGTAAATTTATCATCAGGAAAATTGCATTTGTCTATTCGATTTAAACGAACAATTCCAGCGGATGTAAAAAAGTTATCAAAAAACAACGAAAACGGAACATCTTTAAAATTGGTTTGTATCACATCCGTAAACTGTAAAACGACGGACTCTCCTAAGCCATACTCTTGATTTTCAGATTTTCTTCGTTCTTGATAAAGGTCAGTCTGAACCCAATATACTAAACGAAGTCCCAATACCCAAGCTTTGAACCCAAACACTATTGGCTTTCCACGTATAAATTATTTACATCCATGGCGTCCAAAATAAGGTATCATCGATTCGTCGATCGACAATGAATGTTCAAGAAGGGTATATTTGAGAGACAGTTGGTTCAAAGCATTTAGGAGGGGTCGCACTTTTGACATGCGATCATTTTCATTGCACTGCGTGTTATCTACAACATGCAGGTTTCTAAAAATGTCTTCAAATCTCCTACGTCTCATACATTTGGACACACAATCATTATGGACGTCTACATTTTCTTCCCAATACATTCGCCGTCTAGCTAACATTGTAACCACTGAAATTCAAAATTCCAATAAAAACATACATTTATTCAACTGATAAAATTAAAGGCGCATTTTTAGAAGACGAATATAAAACCCTGAACTGTACAATATTTTGTACGATTGAGGGTATCATAAAAATCTCAAAAAGTTCGAAAGGGTGGCTCTCAGCACCTAAACTAGTTGGATTCAAAAGCATTCATTCCAAGGTGTTCAGATTGGATCTTTCAAATCTCCTAGCTGCCACCTTCTATCAACTGAACTACACTTTTTATACTTTTTTCTTTTTGGCGAAGTTACATTAATCAATTAGAACATCTGATTCTCTACGCATATTATGTATGTATAATTCAGCTTAGGCTTGTAACTGATTGCGATTCAGACGATCAGTGTCGTTACAAGTTTCATCTCCAGAATCCTCATCCGTATCATTTCCATTATCAGATGAAGGCGTTATGTAAATGTCATATTTGTGATAACCATCGTTATCAATTTCTGCAATTCCCGTCAACAGCTCATGAGTTGTCAACAAAATAAATCCGGAAAGTACTAATCTAATATAAAATAAAACTGTAGTATATTTCCTCTCATAAGACTCCTTGTCACTCAGTTTTGAGTAAACCTAACAAATACACTTTACGTCTACACAATTTGTAACAAACTGAAACTGAAATAAGTATAGCCCTACCTAACAGATATTCTTACTAACTGTCACGCCGAAGTCCACAAAGTTCTCAGCGGGTCATTAACGACCCTTTACAATTCAAAAAGATTCTACGACAGGCGCTGTAAATATTTTGGAATATTGATCAGTATTAAGGATTTATGAGTGACTTAGGATGTTTATTTTAGAATAACAACAATGAACTCTAATTAATTTCGTTTTAAATCCTTACTGTATTTGTACCTTGCGAATACGTTATTTAGGCAAAGAAGTAAAGTATTTAAAATCTGACTAAAATACAAAATAATAATTTCTATTTAGTTAAATAAGTATGCGGTTACATTCTAAGATTGGTTCAATTTAGCAAGAAATCATTTTTTTTATAACAATTGCTAAATAAATTAAAGAAAAAGATGTTGGGTCGTTAAAGACCCGCTGAGCGTAAATGGGTCAAAATGGCAGAAAATTGTTTGTGGTCCTGTAATATTTAGAAATTTCTTAATTTTTAGATTTTCTTAATAATATGCAGGCTGTGTCACTGTTTTTAAATACAACTTTTTTTAATTTTTTTTAAATGGCACCCCCCCCCCCCCCAACCCTCCGTGCTGTTCATGTCATTCAATGTCTCGTTTGATGTTCTTTCTTTTTCATCAATCATGTCTTTTCAGTTTATTTGTGAAATTGCAATTACAATACAAGAAGACTGAAAGTGGGGGTATTAAGTTGGCCATGGGATTGTAATTGTTTAAGTAAAAACACGAGTTAATATAATAATTACAAATTGGTTTAATGAATTATTTTAAATTTAACATACCTTTTTGAACAAAGTTAATGTATAAAACACCATTGCTTCTAGGCAAATTTAAATCAGTCCTCAGTAAAATCTCTGAAGCACTCAATTTGATTATGTTCAGATCAACGATTTCATTTCTTACGTCTTTTTGTAAATGTAAAAGTATAAAGATGGTCATAGAATTGTAGTTTTATGCTAAAGAGTTAATATAACAACTACAAATTGACTGAATTAAATTATTCTAAATTTAGCAAAATTTTTTGAACTAAATTGGTGCATACTTTTACACAAGTCACTCTTTCGTTCAAGGCAAATTTAAGTCAATCCTTAATGAAATTTCTAAATTTAAATTAGACCTTAGTAAAATATCTGAAGTACTCAATTTGATTATGTTCAAATGAATTTTTTTATTTTCTACGTCTTTTTGTAAATTTAAATTGGTTACTGATCAAATAACACAGATTATTTGGAATGTTTAAACTCCCAATTAAAAAACAAGAGTGCCATGACAGTATTGTATTGAAAACAGGAAAATTGATATAACAGTTGTAGTTGCAATCCAAGGAAATCCATAATTCACGAATATCACGTATGATTGAAATAAAAAAATCTCGCGTGAAAAATATATTAAATGCCTACAAATACCATGGATATCATCTAGAACTTAATGAACAACTATCTGGTCAAAATTTTGAAAGAAGAATTAATTTTTACAACTGGTTTTTGCAAAAAACTGCAGAAGTTCCTAATTTTCCCAGTTCCATATTATTTAGTGACGAATCTACCTTCAAAAGTAATGGTTTAGTGAACAGACAGAACATGCATTATTATAGCACTGAACATCCTCATTGGATCACACATGTTGACCAACAAAATCGGTGGTCACTAAATATGTGGAGGGTAATTATTGGATCCCACGTTATAGGTCCTTATTTTTTTGAAGATTCTCTAACCGGGAGGTGTATTTAAATTAATATTTTTTCAAAATATTAAAGAAACGGTTTATGGAAATATGTCGTTCCAGCATGATGGTGAACCCGCGCACTACCATCGAGACGTACGAACATTTTTAAACCACTGGAAAGAAAATCATTGGATAGGCCCATTTCTTGACCACCGGCGTAACCTCATCTTACCCCATCAGATTTCCTTTTGTGGGGTTACGTAAAAGATTATGTGTATAAAGAAATTCCAACCACGCCAGAAAATATGAAGGAAAGAATCAGAAATGGTTTTAAAAAAATATCACATGGCCGGCATTAGAATTAGTAAACGTATTGAAGTAGAAGGAAGAACATTCGAGAATTTAATGAGGAGAAATTGATTTTTGACTTTTTTTCCTCTTTATTTTATTGTTCTTGTTTTGTTGTAATTTGTATTTGTTAATTTTATTACATAGTATTGCATACAAAAATAATACAATATTTACAGTTATTTTCACCAACCCAATTTACTGAAAACAATGCATAGTTAATTTACAATATTAAGACAAATTTGGTAATGCCAATAAATAAATTAAAAATGCTTTAGAAGATTCGAATATTTACAGTAGAATTGAGAGTAGGAATCTCAAAACTTTGTAAGTGATAGATATTTAAAAACGTCAAAGTTTCTTTTGTAAATTAATACAACTTGATTAAAAAAACCTTTATCATGAAACTACAATTCCATGACCATCTTTATAAGTTTACATTTACAAAAAGACGCAAAGAATAAAACCGTTGATCTTAAATAATCAAATTGAGTACTTCAGAAATTTCATTAAGGACTGATTTAAATTTGCCTAGAAGCAAGAGTGTTTTATGCTAACTTTGTACAAAAGAGTCTGTTAAATTTATAAGAATTTATTAAATCAATTTGTAATTGTTACATTAACTCTTGTTATTACTTGAAAATTTTTTTAGTAAGAAACTATAATACCATGGCCAACTTAACATCTCTATTTTTAGGCTTTTTGTATTACTATCGCAATTGCACAGATAAACTAACAATGATCTGAAAATTATTAATTTTAGGTATAAGACATGCTTGATGAAAAAGAAACAAAGCATCGAATGACACGAACATCACGGGGAGGTGCCATTTAAAAAAATATAAAAAAAGTTGTTTTTAGAGTGACACGTCCTGTACAGGGTGGACCGATTTCGATGGGACTTCAGGGTATCTCGGTAACTATTACTGTTAGAGCAAAACTGTTCACGTAGCATTAGGCCAACTTTTTGAGACAAATTAAACATCGAAAACAAAAATTTGCTATCTTTTTTCATTTTTGATGCAGGGGCCAAAATTGAATTTTTCCAAATTTCGATAGGGTTCCATATCTCATCTGTTGATAAAAATTCAGGAAAAAGTGTAAAGACATTTCTTGTGCAGTTTTTAGCGTAGAATCAAATGTAGTAGTTAATTTTTAAATTTGGTCACCAATAGTCGACATGCCACATAAACTTAGTTTTTTTTTAATGGAAACCATAGTTGGGTTTGACTTCATTAAAATCCTTATTTTATAAGCTTTTCAACAATATATACAGTTTATAGAGGTTCTTTTAGAAAATTACAGAATTACAAGCGAATTTGTTAGTTTACACTTTTGTAAGTAGGCGATGCAATAATTTAAAACAATGAAACACAGCAAATATGTCAAAACAAAGTGAAAACTTCAGTTGTGCATTAAAACATAGATAACACAAGTTTATTGTTGATAGTTAAAATGAATCGTTATAAAAATTATGAAAAGTATGATATGTTGAAAATATTCATTCAGTGTGGAGAAAATTTGGAGGAAGTGGAACGTTTATACTTGGAGAGTTTCCCAGAAAGGCATCAGCCTAATAAAAAGATATATAAGAGGTAAATAAACGTTAAAGACTCTAAAGCAGCTTTTCTAACATGATTATTCTTGTTATTGCAGGCTACAAAGTAATTTAAATAATTTAGGGTCATTTACCCGACCACGTCCGAATCATTACGATGTAGCAAATCGTGAACAAGATGCCTTAAATGTTTTAGTATGTGTTGAAGCCAACCCTAATACTTCTAGTAGAGAAATTGATCAAAATGTTGGTATTTCCAAAACAAAATCGCTAAAAATTTTGAAACTTTATAAATATAAACCTTACAAGATTCATATAAACCAATACCTTTATCCAAACGATCTTGAAAAACGATTACAATTTTACCAATGGTATATTGATAGATGTGCTGCAATGCCTAATTTTCATCAAAATATAATTTGGACAGATGAAGCTCATATAAGTAGTGCTGGTATTTTCAATCGTCACAATCATCATCACTGGGCAAATGAAAATTTACATGTAGCGATACCTAGGCGTAATAAAGGCAGGTTTGGGTTTAATGTTTGGTGTTGCTTAAAAGGGAATAAATTACACTATTGCATTTTTGAAGGAAATCTTAGCGCATATCGATATTTAGAACTATTACGTATTGAGCTTGACGAATTCTTGGATGATTTGCCACTATCAGAACGAGTCGGTCTTTTTTCCAGCAAGATCGTGCTCCGGCACACAATGCTATGGTAGTGAGAAATTATTTAAATGATAAATTTCCAAACTGTTGGTTAGGTACCTTTGGACCAATTCCATGGCCACCAAGGTCGCCTGATCTAACAGCTTTGGACTATTTTCTATGGGGTTTCATAAAAAATGAAATTTACAAAAAAACAAACAATACTATGGCAGAATTACAAAACAATTTACATGCTGCTTTTCAAAAAATTAAGCCGCTCCAAATATCAGCTGCAAATTCATCATTACAACGACGATGTCAGTTATGCATTAGACAAAATGGCAGTCAGTTTGAACAATTTATGTAAAAGTAATATTATCATTTGTTTGACAGTTGGTTTATATTTGTAACCTTGTTCCTAGAATAAAATAATTATACCTTTTGTTTGACATATTTGCTGTGTTTCATTATTTTAAATTATTGCATCGCCTACTTACAAAAGTGCCAACTAACAAATTCGCTTATAATTCCGTAATTTTCTAAAAGAACCTCTATAAACTGTATATATTGTTGAAAAGCTTATAAAATAAGGATTTTAATGAAGTCAAAGCCAACTATGGTTTCCATTAAAAAAAAACTAAGTTTATGTGGAATCTCGACTATTGGTAACCAAATTTAAAAATTGACTACTCCATTTGATTCTACGCTAAAAACTGCACAAGAAATGTCTTTGCACTTTTTCCTGAACTTTTATCAACAGATGAGATATGGAACCCTATCGAAATTTGGAAAAATTCAATTTTGGTTCCTGCATCAAAAATGAAAAAAGATAGCAAATTTTTGTTTTCGCTGTTTAATTTGTCTCAAAAAGTTGGCATAATGCTACGTGAACAGTTTTGCTCTAACAGTAATAGTTACCGAGATACCCTGCAATCCCATCGAAATCGGTCCACCCGGTACATTATTAAAAAAAGATCTGAAAATTAAGGTATTTAAAAATACTACAGGACCACCAAAAATTTGTTGCTATTTTATGATAAATAAAAGTCGCTAACAAATCAGTGGCGGCGACTCTAAGTGGGATAATTTTTGCGAAATACAGTTGAATGTCTCTAAAACCAAAAGAGATAGACCCATACAATTTGATATCAAATGAAAGCGTATTTTATAGACTTTACAAAAATGTAATAATCTAACAGGGTTTCATTTAAAAAATATAAGTTTAGGCTCCAACAACATGAAACACCCTGTATGATCAACAATATTTTTAATGTGTAGTACCTACCCGCGGTCCAAGAATTATTTCTTATTTCGTCTTTGTACAATTTTCCACCTACCCCCCCTCGTTTTGCCACCCTCTATATTGAGGCAAAATTATGTTTAGATATGACTTAGTAGATTTTAGGTGAGCAAAAATCATTTTCATAATGCCACGATACTTCATACTATACAAGAAATTCGATCAACATCAAGTCCTTTAAATGAAAGTGAGAAAGATATAATTCTACAGCTTTTTAAATGTACTTATACCTGCGTAATTGCCGACAAGCTTTTTGTCACTTGAAAATCGATATGTGAATAGTGCAATGCAGTAAAGCCATGTTTCAAAGGCAATAAATAACAGTAACAGCATTCCCGTACTCCCATAAATCCAAGGAAATGTGTAACAAAATAATTGACCAATGTCACATATGTGACTACATATAATTCTTACTACTTATAACAGTAAACGTATATACTCGTACGTACAAAACATCCATAAAGTTATGACAGAGAAATCTAATTTAGTTATGATAGATTTGCTGCCGTGGAACACAATTTCAACATACGTAATTCAGTTATGTTAAATTAATTAAACGAGAAATTCTCATCACATTGAGTTTCTTTTCGAATTCAGGCACATTTAATTTAAAATTTATTTTTTTATTTTAAAATTGTATTAAATTTAATTTATACTTATCCTAATTTGGATCTGAAAAATTTTATTACACATTTTTAGCATAAAAGAATCAAAAAAACTGATGAATGTATTGGTAATTCTAATTAAGCTAATTTATAAATCCAAAACTTTAATATAATCAATATTATTATAATCAGCAATGAAGTTTTTGGAGAAATCTCAAGTCTACCATTAACCAGAAGTTATAGAATATTCTTCCATGGAAGACTAACCAAACTTAGTACTAAAATTTATAAATAAACCAAGAAATTGTTTTCAAAATGTTTTTATTGAAACACTGAAAATTTTAAATTTTTGTGACGTCATATTTACATAATTAAATTTGTTTATGAAAATTAATGTCAAGTGCCTGTGTTTTGATAAAAATTGGTATTTTGATGTGAGGTATATCAATAAGCTGTTTGATAATAAGAATCTACATCTTTACCTTAGTAGTATAGCAATGGGGGTGTTACGCAATACTTGCAGAGTGTGACGTCATAAAAACCAAAAATGTGGATAAGCATTTAAGCCCAGCCCCCCCCGAAAGTTGAACCAATGGGTTGCGAAAATGGACCCCTCTCCTACGAGGTATGAACCAGAGGCATGGCTCATTCGGCAGTAAATGGTGTATGTGAGCGACAGTCTTGTGAGTGGAATGTTGCGTTGTCCATGCGCAAAGAGTCATGTGGTTATTGCTGATGCGGAAGCTGCTTCGGGTATCTGGTGGGTTCTCCGCCGCTGCTGTCGGTGAAGACCTTGATGCGACTACTTCCGGTGTAAGTATAAACCCTGAAAAAATTGTTAGTATTGTGCGAGATTCGAACCCCAGAGAGTTGGCAGGGTAAAGTTAAACGTTAACTATGCGCTATAAAAGATAAGTTTAATGCATTTATTAGAAGAATAATGATTTTGGTAATAAATGATTACGTTTCAATTTTAAAACTAAAATAATAAAGAAAATTCATAGTTGTGACGTAAGCGGCGCGGCCGGATGTAAGAAATTAAAATTTTAAAAAATCAATACAGCAATATTTAGTAATATTGAAATAATGTGTAGTAACAGTAAAGACGCATTTCCTATGATGTAAATAAATAATATCTGATTTCAACATTTTCGCTAAAAAATATGCATAATACATAAAAAATGCTAAATATTAAATTTGAACTCGTGTGTTACCTTTAACAATAAAATTTATCTGAAAAACATCTGACATGTGTATTATTATAGTAGAACGATGTACATAAATAATTTCTGGTATCAAAAATTGTAACAAAATTATTAATAGGAACTCGCAATATATTTATAATTACCAAAATAACGATTTATCATCAAAACAATTGATAAAATGCAACGAACTTGATAATAAATACCTAATTCCATTAACAAAATTATCTCTAAACTAGCATCCGGTTAATTTTTATCTTATATTAAGAAAACCATATAACATAGTAATAGCGAAATTGAATAAGAACTTGTATGGTGTAGATTCTAGAATGTTCTAAAATAAAAAACATCGAATTCTTAAAATTATTAAACATCCTGATGTAGAAAAATTATTTATTATGACGACAGCGGCACATCGGGGATAACTAAGTCTAGTTGGTTGCATGCTGATGGCTACAGAAGGGTAAGCACATGGGGGATGACAGAATGCGAGTGGTTTCAATCGGATGGCTGGATTGAGATTAACACATTGGGGTTGATGGCACGTGGGTAAAGTAATTTACTGTTACAAAATACATTGTGAAAGAAGAACCACATCTTCAATATACCTGAATTACTTGCCTTTACGGACGGACCTCTTTGGTACAGCAGATAACATCTCTCGAAAAAAATTCTAGACGTTGGAATCTGAGGTCCTGTAATAATACCTCATTAGATAAACACGACATACTATGTACCAAATTTAGGAGTTGAGGGTGCTATTATTAAGAGATCGAGTCATTTATTATCTACTAATTTCTCGAGGATGCGATGTTAGATCTTGTACAGTTATTTTCTTAAATAAAAAGAACATATGACTATGAGTCATAAAGAGCGTTTACTTACCTCGTGCCTATTAAAAGGGTGTGGTCACCTTTTAAGAAGGTTATATTATGCGAAATATAGCTAATTACTGTATTACGATGGAATTAAATCAAAAGTTGGGAACATGATGGTTATAACACGACACAAACAAGTATTACCACAAAACCGCAAGAATTCTGTATTGCAAGATAATATTAGAAATGGTTACTATCAATTTAGTAATGCTATTATACAACATGCAAGTACATGCTACTCTTTCTGATAATGGTAGATGATATAAAATTGATGATAGAGGTTAGAAGATATGTGACAAAGCATAGTGTATAGATGTAGAATGACGGAACATAGATAATAGATAATTGATGATACAGAATACGATATATATATATATATATATATATATATATATATATATATATATATATATATATACAGTGTGTCAATTTAAAAGCTTACAATAGACTATATCTCATGAATAAATGATGATATCAAAAAATTCTCTAAACCGTTTCTACGGTAGAAAGGGGGAACCAAAATTGCATAGGAGACAACCCACCCAAATCAGCCCCACCCACCCTAACTAAAAAAAATTAAATAGCGAACCCCTACTTGTAATACATCATTGCAAAGCCTGTAAAAAATGGTATCCAGTGGTATAAATAAAAATTATATAGGGTGTATTAATATTAACCCAATTAAATATTTAAATACTTTAAAAACAAAAACACTCTGCTTGCGATATAATGTTAAAGAGCTCTAAAGATGCCAATAATTCCTTATTTTGCATTGACAAGTCTCCGTACTATTTGTTGTTAGAAAAAAAAATAGTTTTGCCGTTTTTGTCATAAGTTGTAAACTGTTATCATTTTTGAGTTCTATCAGAGTCCATAATCTATTTGTTTATTTGACGTTTAAAATTCATTAGTGTTCCATTAATCAGTTATACGATCGGTACTATCAATCAGTTGTAGTTGTCACGATGGTTTACAGTTTACCTGAACGTGTGTAGATAATTTTCATATTTGGCTCGCAGAACCAGTGTTATTTACGAACAGCTCAAATATTTAATGAGAGGCATCCTGACAACAATGTAAGCCATGTGTACATCCGCGATTTAGTTGCGAAGTTTAGTGAAACTGGTTCAGTGGCAAATAAAAAAAAGGAGTGCTCCGAGACTACTGAATGAAGTAACCCAAATTGAGGTCCTTGGACAATTTGAAATAGATCCTACTGCATCAACACGACAAGTATCTGCAATGACAGGACTATTACATGAGTCGGTAGGGATGGTATTGAAACTGCATAAGTTTCACCCGTGCAGAATGCAAAGCCTTCAACAACTAGGCGATGATGATCCAGACCGACGAATTCAGTTTTGTGAGAAAGAATTCGCACTGAACCTCGACTTTTAAAAAATATTTGTTTCAGTGGTGAATGTACTTTTATGCTGAATGGTAACGTAAATAAACAGAACTGTCGATATTGGAGTGATGAGAACCCGCATCTATTTAGAGAAGTTCGCACCCAATATCCAGAAAAACTTAATGTTTGGGCAGGGATATTAGGGGATGCTGTAATTGGCCCTTTGTTTATACCAGGAAATTTAACTGGCGAAATTTATCTCGATATGCTGGAAAACATCATTAAACCTTTAATTGTACATGAACTGGAGAATCAAAGGGACGGTTAGGGGAATCTAGCTCTAGACGAAGATTTGCTGCACTTTCAACAGGATGGGGCACCGCCTCACTATACAGTTGCAGTTAGGCGCTGGTTGGATACTAATAATCCGAACAAATGGATTGGAAGGAGAGCTCCTATTGAATGGCCACCGAGGTCACCAGATTTTCCGCCACCAGATTTTTTTCTTTGGGGTTACCTCAAGTCAGTTGTTTACAAAACCCAACCTGCGTCACTTCAGGAGTTGCGGGGAAGAATTACTCAAGCATGTCGGGCTATTACCAGAACAACATTTATCAAAGTTCGTGAAGGCTGTATTATTGTTTACAAAACAACGGTACCCACTTTGAACATTTATTCATTAATTAATATTTTTACCAAATTTGTAGTTCAACAAAACCTTTTAGTGAATATTAATGTACTTTTTAGAAATAAAATATTATAGTGTTATTTCTGAAAAGAGATTTGTGTCCATTTATAAAAATGACCGAAATAATATATTACACCCTGTATAATTTTTATTTATACAACTGGATAGCATTTTTTACAGGTTTCGCAACCTGCAAGTAGGGGTTCGCTATTTAAATTTTTTTAGTTAGGGTAGCTGGGGCGTAGGGGGCTGATTTGGGTGAGCTGTCTCCTATGCCATTTTGGTTCCCCCTTTCTACCCTAGAAACGGTTTAGAGAATTTTTTGATATCATCATTTATTCATGAGATATAGTCTATTGTAAGTTTTTAAATTGACACACTGTATATATATATATATATATATATATATATATATATATATATATACAAGGTGTTTAAAAAAGATGCGGCAATATTAAAGGGCGTGATTGCCCAGGTCATTTTATACAATAAAGTTCCTATAAACATAGGTCCGTGTTGAAGTTTAATTTAAAAAAAACAGTCAAAATTAGATTTTTCCAAAACGGCTTGAGATATCATAATGAAATTGTACGCGTGTCAATAGCTGTGGGAGACGCATACCTTGCACGATGTTTCAGTCGTACCATTGGCGCGCCTATTAGGACGTCACAGGCTATTTTTCAAGAAAAAAGTGGGATTCCGCTGATTTCTCTAAAAATATTTTTTAATTCTTGGTTCAATTGTGAAGAAAAAAGCTCTCTTGACTTTTTATCGTACGACGTACCGTTTTTGAGTAAAAAAAAACATTTTAGTGCATGTCCATTTATTACAAAAAAAAAGTTTTAAAAATCAAGGGTTTCATTCAAGGACAAAAACAAATATTTCACCAAACCAAAAATTTTACCAACCAAAAATTACAAAAACTGTTCAAAGTGACCACATCGAGCTCGGATTAATCTCGGAGGAATCCAATCTTCTACTCATTGACTGGCGAACTCTCTCAAAAACAGCAGGATCTGTTCTAATTGAGTTGCACCCACCAATGATTCGATTTCTTAAGTCTTCTACGTTTTCCAATAGAGTAGCGTACACCAAGGACTTCAAATGGCCCCACAGGAAAAAAATCAAGGGGAGTTAAGTCCGGGGATCGTGCAGGCCATAAGTGAGGTCCACCCCGACCAATCCAACGATTTCCGTATGCTTGTGTTAAGGAATCACGAGCTACTTGACTAAAGTGGGCTGGTGCGCCATCGTGCATATACCACATTGCATCTCTAATTGCTAATGGTACGTCCTCCAAAAATCCAGGGATCGTGTTTTCCAAAAAGTTGCGATTCACCTCTCCGGTAAGTCTCCCGGGTAGAAATACCGGTCCAATTAGGCAGTCACCCACAATCCCAATCCAAACGTTTAACGAAAACTGATGTTGAAAACGATCTTCAACAATTTCATTTGGATTTTCTTCACACCATACATGGTTATTATGGAAATTCCGTATTGCATTTCTTGAAAAACTCGCTTCATCGGTGAACAGAATCAACATCAGGAGTTGAGGGATTTGAACCATTTTGTGCAAAAGCCATTAACAGAATGCAATGCGAGGAAGAAAATCAGCAGGAAGAAGTACTTGAACGCGTTGTATATGGAATGGATACAACAAATTTTCCTTAAGAATGTGCCAAATAGTCCCATTACTTACATCCAAAGCGTAAGCAATTTTTCGAGTAGAAGTACCTCGATCTTCTTCAATCATGTATAATCATGTATAATACGGGAATGTTTAAAAGTATTTTTGTACGCAAGATAAATGGACATGCACTAAAATGTTTTTGTTACTCAAAAACGGTACGTCGTACGATAAAAAGTCAAGAGAGCTTTTTTCGTTACAATTGAACAAAGAATTGAAAAATATTTTTTATTTTTAGAGAAATGAGCGGCATCCTACTTTTTCTTGAAAAATAGCCTGTGACATGCCAATACGCGCGCCAATGGTACGACTGAAACATCGTGTTGTATTGCAAAGTATGCGTCTCCCACAGCTATTGACACGCGTAACATTTCATTATGATATCTCAAGCCGTTTTGGAAAAATCTAGTTTTGACTGTTTTTTTAAATTAAACTTCAACACGCTGTAGATCGGTAACGAAGCATTTGCGCACCTATGTTTATAGGAACTTTATTGTATAAAATGACCTGGGCAATCACCCCCTTTAATATTGACGAATCTTTTTTAAACACCCGGTATACGTGATAAAACACAGAGAAGAGATGATGCATGATATGTGATAGAGAATTGAGGATATAGGACAAAGCATAGAGAACAGAAAATGGATGACGGAGCACGCATGATTGATAATCGAGTATAGATGTATGATAACGCATAGAGTATGGATGATGCATGATGAAACATCGATGACAGATAATTGACGTTGGAGGATAGATGACAGGTTATAATGCATAAAAGATAGATGATTGATGACGAACATGGATGATAGAGAGTTGATGGTAGAGGATAGATGATATATGATAAGATATAAAGCATAGATGATGG
This sequence comes from Vesta saturnalis, assembly GCA_036346205.1. Classification (NCBI taxonomy): domain Eukaryota; kingdom Metazoa; phylum Arthropoda; class Insecta; order Coleoptera; family Lampyridae; genus Vesta; species Vesta saturnalis. The sequence goes on along the minus strand of JARFJB010000156.1, from coordinate 1,134,098 downwards.
ATGACAGATGTCAAAACATAAACGATAAAGAATTGATAATAGAGGACAGAAGCTGTATAATAAAGCATAGAGCAGATATTAGATATGTTAGAATATAGGTGATAGAGAATTGATAATGGAATATAGAAGATGTATGATAAAGTGTACAGCATAGATGACGGATGACGGCGCGTAGATAATAGCGATTTGATGATTAAAGGTGATAAAGTGTAAAGCATAGATGTAGGTAATATAGAATTGATGATAGAAATTAAAAGATATATGATAAAGCATACAGCATAGATGATTAATGACAGATGATGGAACATAAATGATAGAGAATAGATGACAGAGAATAGAGGATATACGATAAATCATAGAGCATAGAGGTTGGATGACGGAACATAGATGCCAAAGGGTCGATCATAGAGGATAGAAGATATATGATAAAATATAGAACATGGATTTTAGAAAATTAATGATAGAGGATAGAAGGTATAAGATAAGGCATAGAGCAGATACGATGTATGATATACTATTGAACAAAAATTATAAATAATTGATAATTGAGCATAGAAGATGTATGGTAAAGGATAGGTATAGGGGATGGATAATTGATGATAGAGCATGTGTGATAGAAAATAGATGATATATGATAAAGCATAGAGCATTGGTGATGGTAGAATATAAATGATAAAGAATTGATGGTAGAGAATAGAGGATATATGATGAAGCATAAAACATAGAAGGTGGTAGGCGGATGGTAAAGCATAGATGATAGACGGATGATGTATGATACAGCATAGATGATGGAGAATTGATAATTATGGATAGAAGATAGATGATGGATGATAGAAGATAGAATGTACATGATATAAAATTGATGATAGAGATTAGTAGGCAAGTGGTAAAGTATAGAGCGTAGAAGATGACGCAACATAGGTGATATATAGTTGATGATACATAGAAGTTAAATAATGGATGACGGAACCTAGATGTCTGAAAATCGAAAATAGAGGATAGAAGATATATAATAAATCATAGAGCATAAATTATTGATAACTAATGATATAAAGATGATAGATAACTAATGATAGAGAATTGATGTTGGAAGATAGGAGATAGATGATAAGACTTTAAAGAGTTGATGTTGAATGATGGAACATAGATGAGATAGAATTGATGACTAGAGGATAGAGTATTCATGATTGGGCATAGGGCAGAGATGATGGATGATATATGATACAGCATTGATGATAGAAGATTGATAATGGAGTGAAAAGCATAGACCATGGATGGCAAATGTCATGGTAGAACACGGATTATAGCAAATTGACCATAAATGATCGAAGATAAATGACAAATCATAAAGCGTATATGATGACGGATAGCTGATAGAACATAGATGATAAAGAAATGATGATAGATGATAGTGTTTAGAGTATAGATGATGGATGACGGATGGTAGAACATAGATGATAGGAAATTGATGTTGTAAAATTGATGAAACATTGAGCATAGATGATAGGAAATGGAAGCTAGATGATAGAGAATTGATGGTAGAGGATAGCAGATACATGATTGGGCATAGGGAAGAAATAATGGATGATGTATGATATAGCATTGGTGATAAAAAATCGATAATGGGGTTTAGAGAATATATGAAAAGCATGGACCATGGATGATAGGACATAAATGGTAGAGAATTGACGATAGAGGAGAGATGATAAGGCATAAAGCAGAGATGAACGACGACGAAAAATGAAGGATAGAGAATTGATGATGGAGGATAGTGGATTGATGATGAACCATATAGAATAGATGATAAATAATTGATGATAGAGGTTAGAAGATACGTGATAGAGTTTATAGTATAGATGATGTATGACGAGCGGTAGAACATGGATGACAGAGAATTGATGATGGAGAGTTGATGGTAGAAGATAGAAGATATATGATGAAGCATAGATGACAGAGTTGATAGGGAATAGAAGGTATAGGATAAAACCGAGCACAAATGATGGATGACAGATGATAGACCATAGACGATAAAGAATGGATGACAGATTTTAGAAGATATATAGTAAAGCGTAGATGATGGATGACGGATGATAGAACATACATGTTAGGGAATTGATTATGGGTGATAGAACATAGATGATAGCATATTAATGCTCCATTTTTTATGATATATCTTCTATATTCCAGTATCAATTCCCTATCGTCTATGTTCTGTCATCCATCATCTATTCCTTATGCCTTCTCATATCTCGTCTATCCTCTATCATCTATTCTCTATCATTTTTGTTCTGACGTGAGTCTTCCATTATCTATGTTGTATGCTTTATTATATATTTTCTATCCTCTACCATCAATTCCTGGCATCCATGTTTTAATACCCGTCATCCATCGTTTGTTCTCTAAATTTTATCGTATATCTTCTAACCTCTATCACGAACTCTATATCATCTACGATCCGTCATCCATTATCTATGCTGTATGCTTTATCATTTACCATCTATGCTCCATCATCAGTTACCTGTCATCGATGTTCCATCGTCCATCATCCATCCTCTGTGCTTTATCATACATCCTCTATACTCAATTATCAATTCTGTACCATCTGTGCTCCGGCATCCATTTTCTGTGCTCCGGCATCCATTTTCTGTGCTCAATGCTTTATCATATATCCTCAATTCTCTACATCTTCTATGGTTTATCATATGTCATCCATAATCTCAGTTCTGTGTTTTATCATATACCTTCTGTTCTCCATGATCAATTATCTATCAACTCTGTTCCTGCATCCATCATATATACGCTATGCTATATCACATATCTCCAAACCCCTATCATCAATTTTATATCATCTATGCTCCGTCATCAATCATCTATGCATATATCATCATATATCTTCTTACGTCTATCGTAATTTCTCCATCATCCATCATACATCATATACGCACTATGATTTATGATCAGTTTTCTATGTTCTTTCATCTGCAGTCCATCATCTATCCTGCTTCCTATACTCGATCGTCTATCTTCTATAATCCATTTTCTATCATCGATCCTCTATCCTGCATTCTCCATGCATTATCCTCTACCTTTTATCCCTTATGCTGTATTATCCATCTTCTATCCTCTATTGTCTATTATCTATGCTTTATCATCAATTTTGTATCATCTACCCCTAATCGTCCACCGTCTATGCCTACCATCACTTTATCGTCTATGTTCTGCAGCATCAACCATTACCAGAAAAGGTAGCAACCAACCGCATTCCCCTACATTTGTAATATTGAGTTGCGACTCCTAAATTATCTGCTCTCATCGGCAAGATATATTTTGTACACATATTTCTCGATAACAAATAAGTATTGATTATTACTGTCGATAATTTAATTATTATGCACAATGCTTACTCGTTTTACAATTATGTAGTTTAATGTACCTAAGCATACGATGTGATCTAGCGACATTTCTAAATTGATCATAAGTTCTGACTTCTACATTACCGGCTCTTTATCGATACTTTAATTATTATGCGTAATACGTATGTTTTTATATATATGCATGTTGTGTAGTAACGTTACTAAATTCATAGCAACCATTTCTAATATTATCTTGCAATACAGGATTCTTGCGGTGTCATGATAATACTTATTTGTGCCGTTTTCTAACCATCCTGTTCCCAACTTTTGATTTAATTACATACTCATTTGTACCGTTTTCTAGCTGTCCTGTTGCCATCTTTTGATACAATTACATGGTAGCACAGTAGTTACCGACATTTTGCATAATATAACTTTCTTAAGAGGTGACTACACCCCTTTAAACGAAATGATTCGCGGTATTCACTCGAAGGTGTTGCGTGCGCATGGACCGCGTATCAGTTTTAAATCTCAAATGAACTTCAGCTCTTGATCGGTAAGTAAACGCTCTTTCTTTCTGATTTAAGAAAATAACTGTACTTTCCCGAGAAATTATTAGATAATAAATGGCCACGATCTCTTAACAACCGCACCCTCAACCCCTAAATTTGTTTCACTGTATGTCATGTTCATCTAATGAGATATTATTACAGAACCTCAAATTCCAACGCCAAATATTTTTTCGATGGAAGTTATCTGGGAGGCAAATCGTTATTTTGGCAATTATAACTATTTAATAATTTTCTGTTACAATTCTTGATTTACTAATTTGCATATCAGAAATTATGTATGTACATCATTATATAATAATAATAATATACGTAATGCCGGATATTGCTTTACAAATAAATTTTATTGCTAAAGATAACGTACGAGAATTTGCATATCTGTTTGCGAAAATGCTGAAATCAGAAATTATTTATTTACATCATACCAAATGTCTTTACTCTTAGTATACATTATTTGAATATTAATAAATATTGCTGTATTGATTTTTTAAATTTTAAATTGTTACATCCGACTGCGCGGCTGACGTCACAACTATGAATTTTCTTTGCTGTTTTAATTTTGCAACTAAATTTAAAATTATTACAAAATTCAATATTTTACTTATAAATGCATTCACTTCATTTTTAATATTAATAAATATTCAACGAACTCTGACATAGAAATAATGGTTTCTATATTACATATCTAATATTCGTTTATAGCGCATAGATAACGTTTAGGTATACCGTGCCAACTCTCCGGAGTTCGAATCTCGACAGCGCAAACAATTTTTTCAGGGTTTAAATACTTCACTGAAAGTAGGTACATGAACATCTTCACCAGCAGCAACGACGAAGAACCCACCAGATACCTGAAGAAGCAGCTTCCGCTTCAACAATGCCCACATAGCCCTTTCCATATGCGCAATGCAATATCCCACCGCTCACGTACACCACTGGCCTCCAAACGTACCTTGCGCATCCACCATTGCCTGCCGAATGGGCCATGCCCCTTGATCCCGTCCTCGGATCCTATTGCTCTAACCACAACTTCCGAATGGGACGGGGCTTAAGTGCTCGTCCACGTCGCTGATTTGTATCACGTCACACCCTGCAAGTATTGCACAATATGCTGTTCCAGAACACACCTTGCTATACTACTTACAATCAAACGTACATATACACATGCAGGCGTAGATGGTTATGCAATCGCCTTTTTCTCACTACCGCTAAATCGACCTATTAGCTCAGGTTACAACGTTTGGCTAAATTTCTGCAATATCGGTTATGGTGTGTGAAGGGGAGGGGGGACGTGTGTTCGTGTGTGCGTGTGTGCGTGTGTGCGTGTGTGCGTGTGTGCGTGTGTGCGTGCGTGCGTGCGTGTGTGTGCGTGTGTGTGTGTGCGTGTGTGCGTGTGTGCGTGTGTGCGTGTGTGCGTGTGTGTGTCGTGTGTGCGTGTGTGCGTGGTGTGGTGTATTCGTGTGTGCATGTCTGAGTGTGTGCGTATGTGAGTGTGTGCGTGTGTGTGTGTGTGCGTGTGTCGTGTGTCGTGTGTGTGCGTGTGTGCGTGTGCGTGTGCGTGTGCGGTGCGTGTGCGTAGTGTGTGCGTGTTGGTGTGCGTGTGCGTGTGCGTGTGCGGTTCTGCGTGTAGATGCAGAATGCGTTGTGCGTGGTGTGCGTGTGCGTGTGCGTGTGCGTATGCGTGTGCGTGTTAAATAGGATTGAAAATGCTTAAATGGTATTAGAGTAGGCCGTGATATTTTTTTGTAGCGGTCATCTCATTTTTTAAGAATGACAAAAAAATTGCCGTTAGACAATTCAAAGGATATGGTTTCAGCAGGATGGAGCGCCTCCCCACTATAGTCGCATTGTTAGAGAACATCTAGACAGAACGTTTCCCAATAAATGGATTGGGAGAGGAGGGCCAGTAGTATGGCCAGATCGGACTCCTGATCTGACAAAATTAGATTTTTTCCTGTGGAGTTATATTAAAAGCTTAGTATACCAAGAATCTCCTACCACCAAAGAAGATATGAAAATTAGAATACGGAATGCATTTCAAATGGTTAACCAAAATATGCTGCGAAATGTTGAAGATTATTTTTTGAGGAGAATTCACACCCGTTTGCAAGAAAATGGTGGACACATCGAGCATTTGATTTAGTTATAACTTATTATAATTTTCTCAATAATTTATGATTTTTCAAATACAAATTCTTTTGCTTTATTACTTTTGTGTAGATCGTCGAGTTTGTCACAATTGGCATTAATTTTGCAACAAATCTTAAATAGTTCGAGAATGCGTAACGTTAGGTATATTACATGCATAATAAAAAAGTAAGAGAATTAAAAACAGAACACGCTGACATGATAAAATACAGGGTGTTCCATTTGAAAAACAAAAGTTATGGTCATTTCAAATTTGCAAAAATTGACCATATTTTGTAAACACCCAGTATAGTATAATCAGGAAAAACATAGAGCAAGGTCTTGTTTACCCGTCTGCCAAACTTTACAGTTCTACTGTTAATATTAAAGTCTTCAGAACAATTTAAGTAAAGGTATAAATTTTCACTTTTTTAAAGAAAAAATGCTCTAACTTGGCAACGCCACAAAATAAATTTAAAAATGAAGTACCGTTTTTTAGCATTCAACAAGACAAATAATAATAAAATTAAATAAATACAGGGTTCCATTTAACAAAACGGTCCTGCAATTATGGAACACCCTATAGGGATGAAACTATTTTTATTCGATGCACATCTAAGTCTGATATAGATCGGCGCTATAACATTTTTTTTTAATAATAAAGCCAGGATCTTCCGACGGCGCACTAATGACTCACCCTGTATGCATAATGTATGTATGTATGCTGGGAATCCATGATTGTGGCTAAACCTTAGAAAGCTCAAACAGCCCGTCCTCCCCCTTGGGGAGGGAATGAAATGCGTGATCTTTTCCTTTTTTTCGATACATCAAGGATGCAAGAGTTCAATACGCCTTAAAAATATCTAGAATCATTCAATTAAGGAAAGTGATGCTATATCTTTGTATTTACAGGATGTCTTTTTCAAAATTTGCATATTTCACTTATAAGAAGTGTAATTTAATGCGTAGGTGTGATTATTATTACTGATGCACTATTAATAGCAGTTAGTAGACAAAGTAATAAATTCTAATGGTTTTATTAATGTACCAAAGACAGCAGTTGTGAAGTTGTATGTGAAAATATACCTAAACTACCTCCACCATACTATATTTCTCCCTTTAACAAATAGCGACTCCATACTTAAAATAGTTTTCTTTTTTGGGCGAAAGTCGTGTATTGAAAAACTAATTTTACTCAGTAAAAATAAAGAAGAATTAGCATTTTGAAAATTTATAAAATATAATTATATACAATTATTAAGAGTCAATATATAAGTAGAAATATCTCGTGTGGCACACCACACGACCTTCCAACCTACCAAAATGAAAATTAAAAGAAATGAAATATTTTTTTTTTGGGTATTATTGCAACCTCTTCTATAATGAGTTCATTAGGAAAATAGGCAAGATTGTAAAAACAAAAACAATAATCTATGTCAAACAGATGTTTGAAACTTCATGTCAGATAAGTTAATGGATATCTATAATAGATGCTAACTTAGAAACTTAAAAGGAATGAAACAATTTTGATTATAATTTTGTTAGGATAACTATGCAACCTCTTTTTTATACGTTCATAACGTGAACCGGCAACATTATAGAAACGCAAAACATTAATCTACGTCAGCATGACGTTTAAAACTTCATGTCACATGGAGATTAATATAGTTGTATCCACGAGAGTTGGCGTGTACGTCATTACTTGTAATTGTATGTATTAGGATTAAAATTTGAAGTCACTGGAGCGTCTCTTGCATATTTAAGAAATAATGACGTCAGGAATGAAATCTTCCAAATCGAAACAAGGCAGTGTTGCAAATAATACTTTAATTACTCACAGGAAGTTGCTTGTACTACTTTAAAATTGTCGTAGTAATATTTTACGTGCTTAATTAATCCATTATGTACAAAATGTATCATAAAAAATTAATTAGAGCTTAGTAAAGCCTAATACTAGACATAAATATACATTAATTAAAAAAGAATTCCAAAGCCGTCCGCTTCTATAAGGTCAGTAATACACTAACCATTTTCATTCATATATAATTAATTTTGAAACTTACCTTGCGTTATACTAAGAAACTTTATGAATAATTTCCTTTAAAAAAATATGTCTATACTTTTTCTTATAAAATAATCGTTATTTAGATATTGAAGAAATTTTAACTAACACTTAAATTCTACCTTAGGAATTTCTCTGCCGCTAAATTGCGCGTCATACCAAAAAATTGCTCAGAACATGATTAATCGATATGTTTATGGCCTATATCGAGGTATTTTTATATCTTGGAAATATGCACCTGTTTTAAAAGTATTAGATAAAAACCAAAAACTGCCCCTAATAAACCCCCCTTGTCCGCCATTGGATTTCTTCTAAAACCTAATCAGCTCTAAGCGAAATGAAAACAAGCACAAATTAAAAATTTTAAGTACGCACAGACTGTTTCCTGGTTCTAGAGCTACGACGTCTGAAAAGGCAGAGAGGAAAATTCAGCATAAAAACTCGGCTAACGATTGATATGATAGGCGTGCGTAGTGTTATTTTTATATATAAGATTAAAAATTATTTTTTACGTTTGCAAATTGCGTTTGATATTACGTGTATATTTTTCATAAAACGCCACTGAATAGAACCGTCAACGGACAAAGCACGTTATGCACACAACACACATTTTGTGCACGTAAGCTGATCGCGACCGTCGTCTTGGTGGGATTTTCCCCTCAGAATCTTCAGTCGTCGTAGCCCTAGAACCATACCTAGGACTTTAGATGTTTTCGTTCTGGAGTTATCGTGGATACTAACATACATCCACACCATATACCTATATTAGGTCTATGATCCACACAAACACACATCATGGCCGATCTTGGCGAAACTAATAAGTCAATTTACACATAGTGAAAAAAAGTGGATTGCATAACCTTCTATTTCTACGTATGCACATGTAGGTTGGAAGGTAAAAATAACAAGTAGTCATGTTAACAAACCATTAAGGTAAAACAGCAAGCTATACTTAAAATATCTGTTAAAGGTGAGTTTACAAGGTCTACCTGTTTTTCATTAGAGGTATTCTTTGTTTATGTTGATAAATTTCGAATGCTCCCAAAACATCTAATTAATCCTTTTAATTACAAAAATGTACAAATTGCATGTTGCTTTGTGAAGTCATAAGCTGATTATGTACTATTAAATTGTTGGTATAATTTGAATTGTCTGTATGTTTATAAGTGTTTGTCAATATAAACAGAATTACGGAATGTCCAGTTTAATGTATAAATGCCCGACTTCAAAATATGCTTAGTTGAATTATAACTAAGTGTGTGATAATAGTATAAATGGTGTAAAAAAATGTTCTCGTAACAAATCGTTGAACTAACTCGAGATACAACCGTTCACCAAAAATAATGCCTTTGTACCAGTCGGTAGTTTAAACAGACCGGTTCATGTCTTTGTTTTGCTTAATTACCACAATTTATGCTGTTATTTCCACTTAACATCAAAATAGAAACAACATTGTAACACTAATAAAATGATCTCGGACGCCAAGTTATTTTTTAATTACGCTCGGAATAACTAAACCGAAGTTTACAATAAAAATTTTACCAAAATGTAAAAAATAAAAAACATACAAACTATGTTTATTAACAGTTAAATTTAGGGTTATCTAAAATATATCTTAAAAATAGCCTTATACTAAGAAATCAGTAAACTTATAAATACCTGTTTGAAAAATTTTTGTACACAAACTTTTTAATAACCTCTGGTATCTAAACGATTACGGAAATGTAAACCAAGAGTGATGTCATCTTTGCACCAATATTGCGCAATATCTCGAAATAACAATGCTTTACGTTGTAAACCACCAAAATGGAATTTTACTTCTTATAAATTTCTCTTCAAGAAATTTGAACAATCCAATGTTTATTGTAGTCTCCCGAAGGTTCAAATAAAAAATTGTGATCAAAATTTAGATCTGCATTGAATGCAAAATTGCAATCATAAAATGAAAGCGTACGTAAAAGTAAAATTAAAAGGTAATTAAAATAAAATTAAATGTGCAAAAAAATAAAATAAAAGTGCCTGCAAAAAGCAAACGTTCCAGATTCCAACATAATACCAGTCAAATTACCTTACCATTAAATCAATGGCACTTTTCACAAAATTTAGGTGGAAACCTAAAAATGGCTTCCTAAACAACACAACATTCATCAAGAAATGGACGCTTAGAATATTAGATGATGACGCTTTGCGCGAAAATATGAGCAGAAAAAAATAATTTAAAGAAGTGGGAGTAAAAACCATTTAAGAAGATATGCACTTAAGTTACGCCAAAATGCAAATTAAGTTGCCTACCACATACCTATGTTTCATTAATTATTAAAATTTTTTCTTACATTTACAACTAAATGAACCAAGAACATAAATTGCGGTATATTTTAATACAACTCAAAATGGGTTGTTACAGAATCTTTGGCATTAAATAAACATTGCTATTAGTTCAGAACGTTACCATGTACTTCTTATTATTTTGTAGTATGTGAGTTACTATTTTTGATATTTATTATTAATGTTAGCTGGGTAAATGTTTTTGATAGATTATTTGTACTCGTAATTATATTTAAGATGTAACCATTTGCTTATGCATTTTGTTTTATACTTGATATTTCTCTATCCAAATTTATTTGGATACATTGCTCTATGTACTAATGATCTATACGTATCTAACTTATAAGTTTTAGGGTGACATGAACCGTTTGGAATTATGTCTGTACATGTAGGTTTTCTGAATACGGAAAACTCAAACTTGTTTTGTGTGTTAATTTAATGTTTCAGTCTAGAAAATTATTGGCTCTAGTTTGCTTTTCTCTAATGTAAATTTTGTGTTAGGATGTAAATTGTTAATAATTAATTAAGAACTCATTAATAAAATCTCATGAACTATCAAAACATGATAAAATATTATCAACATAACGAAACCAAAATACAATCTTATTGGAAGCATTCAATTCGAAAATTCGATCTTCTAAATTATCCACAAAGATATTAGCTGAAGTGTGCTAAATTGGGCTGCCCATAGGCAACCCTTTTTTTTTTTGTAGATAAATCTTATTGTTGAAATAATATTAATTGACACAAAGATCAAATAATTGAATTAAATGGATTAACTCCATCCTTATAACTAATAAAAAGTTATTTAGTAAACGTATACATTTTTGAGGAGGCATTTTAGAAAACATGCTAGCAACTATAAAACTACAAATATTATGTACTGGTAATGTTATGTTTCCTAGTTTATTAATTAGTTCTAAAAAATTGTTAGTATCAATACATATCAATACAAAGTAGCTTTCTGAACTAATACCAACGTTCTTAAATGTTTATTTAATGCCAAAGAATCAACTAACGACATTTTGAAGTTGTGTGATTATAAATTAAGCTGCACATTCTGTAATTCTGTTTATGTTGGACAAACACTTAGCAAATCTGATATTAGATGCAAAGAACAAATTAGATGTCACAAGTGTAAACACACAGACAAGTCAACTATGCCAAACATATAATTGTAAATAATAACCTTATGACTTCACAAAACAACATTAAATTTTGACATTTTTGTAATAAAAAAGATAAAATAGATGTTTTGGAAGCATTACCCTTACCATTTTTAAATGATATTTTGGATAAATTAAGAGATGCTCGTTATTTAACTTCAATTGATTTAAAGAAAGCTTTTTGGCAAATTCCTTTAGACCCTCACACTTGTGAAAAAACTGCTTTTACTGTTCCACGTAGAGGATTATTTGAGTATACTGTTATCCCCATGGGACTTACCAACGCACCCAGTACATTACAACGATTTATGGATTCAATTTTAGGTCATGATTTATCTCAATCCGTTTTTGTTTATTTAGACGATATTATTATTTTTTCAAGTACTTTCAAGGAACATGTTGCGATTTTAAGAGAAGTTTTTAAAAGGCTTAATGATGCTCAATTGAGTATTAATTTATATAAATGTGAATTTTGTAAACCTCAATTATCATGTTTAGGTTTTGTTATCGATAAGAATGGTCTTCATACCGATCCTTCAAAGGTGGAAGCTATTGCTAAATTTCTTCAACCAAATACTTTTACAGAACTTAAACGTTTTATTGGAATGTGTTCTTGGTATAGACGTTTTATTCATGAATTTTCCACTATTTTTAGCTCCGATTAATAATTTATTGAAAGGTAAAAAGAAATCTCAAAAAGTTTTATGGAATACCGAAGCGAACGATTCATTTTTGAAAATTAAATCTCTATTAGTTGATGCTCCTATCTTAGTGAGTCCAGATTTTTCTAAAACTTTTTATTTACAGTGTGATCTAATTGCGGAGTTGAATGTGTGTTAACACAAGGTGTCGGAGAGAGTGAAGTTGTTATCGCTTATGGTTCTCGTACTTTAAATAAAACCGAGCAAAATTATTCAATTACGGAACGTGAATTACTTGCAGTTATTTTTGGAATTCAAAAGTTTAGACCTTATATTGAAGGTACCCATTTTAAAGTTATTACAGATCATCATTCACTTATTTGGATTAATAATTTAAAAGATCATTCTGGTCGTTTAGCCAGATGGAGTGTTAAACTTCAACAATTTGATTTTGAAATTATTCATCGTAAAGGTAAATTAAATGTTGTTCCTGATGCACTTTCTAGAGCCCCTTTGGAAGTTAGTTCTCTAGAATTTTCTGTTGTAGATTTAGACGATTGGTATAAGAAAATGTCAGCCAACGTTTCTAAAAATCCTGAATTATTTCCTGATTGGAGAGTTGAAGAGCATAAGCTTTACAAATTTATTTCAAATGATTTAAACATCGAATCTAATTTAGTAGAATGGAAGTTAGTTGTTCCGAAATCTTTAAGGAAAGATATTTTACAAAAATTTCATGATGATCCTACATCAGCCCATTTTGGTGTTTTTAAAACTTTTTCAAAAATTAAAGAATTTTATTATTGGCCTAAAATGAAGTCCGATATTTCCAAATATATTAGGAATTGCAATATTTGTAACCGAAGCAAGTCTTCACAATTTAATCATTGTGGCTTTATGGGTAAAGAGAAAAATGTCTCTTATCCTTTTCAATGTATTTCGATTGATTTAGTAGGTCCTTTTCTTAGATCAAAGAGTGGTAACACAGTTTTGTTAGTTATTTGTGATTGGTTTACTAAATTTACTTTGATTCACCCTATGCGCAGTGCTTCTGCCAAAGGTATTTGTCAATTTATTGAGAATTATGTATTTCTAGTTTATGGTGTTCCTCAAGTTTGTATGGTGGACAATGGTCCTCAATTTAAAATTTCACAATTTAAAAATTTAATGAATTCTTACAAAGTTCAATCCATTTGGTTTAATGCAAGTTATCACCCCCAAGTAAATTTTGTTGAAAGAGTTAATAAGGTAGTAGGTACTACTATTAGATCTTATATTAAAGATGATCATAAGGAATGGGATGTTGAAATTCACAAAATTGCCCATGCTATTCGTAACGCTGTTCATGAGTCTACGAAATTTACACCTTCCTTTTTGGCGTTTGGTCGGACAGTTCCGATTTCTGGAGATTTTGATGGTCGACTAAAGGATGTTAAAGAGGATCATTTATTTATTACTAACCGTGAACAATTAGTTCAAGATTTAAATGAACTTTCACCTGTTTTTAAACTTGTTAAACAAAATTTACATGTAGCTTACGAAAGAAATTCAAAATCTTACAATTTGCAACGGCGTCCATTGAAATTAAACGTCGGCGATTTAGTTTGGAAAAAGAATTTTACTTTATCTGATGCGGCTAGAAATTATAGTCAAAAGTTAGCTCCTAAATTTATTGAAGCGAAAGTTGTTAAGGTGTTAGGTCCAACTACGTACCGATTGGCCACTCCTTTTGATAATAAACCATTAGGTGTTTTTCATGTTAAAGATTTAAAACCCCATTAGTTCTTAGTTTTTGTATTCTTTTTAATTATTTTTCCATTTTTGAGATTTTTACATTCTGGTTTTCTTATTTACATTTTTATTATTTTGATAATTTTTCAAAAGTAATTTTATTTTTGTGCTTATTTCACATTATTTTATTTTATATTTTGTGGCTTTGCAAACCACTTTTTTTATTTTGCTACGTTTGTTAGCATGATGGTTGATATTTAGATCACATCGGATTTATTTTGCCGATTTTTGGGACATTAGTTCTCAGCAGATTATCTTCTTTATTGGATTTACAGTTTGTATTGTTACAATAGTAAAATTTAAGATAACCATTTTGAGTTTACCTCTGATCGTTATTTAACGTGTAATTTTCAAACTCTTACCCGTTATAAGAAAACTAGTAATGCTTGTATACATTTTATTTTTTATTTGATTTAGTTATTTTAGTTTCCCTGAATTTGTTTTCGAAATTTTAGCTTTTGATTATTCCTGATTTGTCTAGTGTTACTATTTTTGGACGGTGCTTGAGGACTTCGGTTCGCCTCGTGTCAACCTCGATTAGTTCACTTCCCGATAGTGACTTCCTGATTATGACGTTTTGGTAGTTTTAGGAGAGGGTTGTTGTGTTCGTAAGAGTGCTTCATCTTCTCTTTGCTACCTCATCTAGATTTCGATTTATTTACAAACGTGCGTGTTAGTTAGGGGTTTGTTTAGTCTTGGACGACGACTGTGGAATAACATGAAACCTGAATCTCGTGAAGGGTAGAGTGGCCTCTCTTGTTCTCCACGACAAAGCATTCTGAGCTAATGTGCCATGGAAATAATCGTATCTTGGATTTACCGATTTTAACGTACCGAACGTGTCTGTGGTAGTTGTGTTTGATGTACGTAGGAGGCTTGGCTTGAGATTACGGGGTAGAGAAATGGAACCGCTCTCTTTCGGCCTCAAATCTCGCGATTATTTATTTATGGTTTGTGAGGAAGGATTTTTTTTTACTTTTGAGTGGAGTGGCATTTTGCCATGATTTTTTTAACGTTTCACCGAATACTGTTCCCGGGTTCCCCGCCCACTGTCCCTTCAGGTCATGGTTGGTTCCGTTATTTTTACGTTAGCTTCAATGTTTTTTCTGTTTTTTTCATTTGTTCTTCTGATGGTGGTTTGCTTCACAGACCCCACCAGTTTAAAGGCTTGCGTAGTTTTGTTTAAGGTTCGGATCTTTATTCTCGACTAGTGGCGTGTGCGGTGGTAGCGCGTCAGTAGCTTTTATGTTGTTGCGAGGGTCTTTCCTGACCAACATCACCACATTTTCCGTACTTCTTCGTACATTTTCTTTTCATTTTCATTTACATTTTGCATAGATTTTAATTAGTTTAACATTTTTTATTTTCTTAAATTTTTATAATTTCATTTATTAGCTTAGAGTTTGAAATCTCCGCTTTGGTGAGTCCAAATTTTAGGAGGGGGTGTGTAACAAATTTTTTTAGTGTTGTATAAACAGTGTAATAAAAAATAATGTGTGTAACGTAGGTGTAGTATACAAAATTTTGAAATAATAATAAAGTAAGTTATCCAAAAAATACTAACCTTACACCACTTATAATTGTGCCTTTGACTCATCGGTAGATTAATAGGGTTGGTTCACTAAAATGATTTGCTTAATTACCACTTACCATTAATAATAAAGGATGTAAAAAAATGAAGTTATCTCGGGCGCCAAATTGTCTTTTTTAAATTATCGGGACAATTAAACCGACTTGACAAAAATGTAAAAAATAACAATATACAGACTATGTTTATTGAATTAAATGTAATAATGAAATAATGAAGGTCTTAAAATTATTCTTAAAGTACTAAATAATACACTACATAAATACCTTATAAATTTTTGTACACAAACTTTCCATTTTGACAACCACTGGTATCTAAATATGATTACGGAGAGGTTAACAGGATAAAGTCATTCTTGCGTCATCATGGTGCAATCTTGACATAATGTTATCAGCCACACCCCAAACAGAATTATTTTTATAAAAAATCCGTTTAACTTTCTTCTTAAAACTGTTAAATCCACTTCTTATTGCATTATATGGAAGTATCCATTCAAAAATTGCAATCATAAAATCAAATATGTACGCAACCATAAATTCAAATCCGTACTTAAGATGCAATTACGTTGTAAATTGAAGTAATGATATACGTGTAATTAAAGTAAAAACGTTATTAAAACGTAGAGAAAAAACCAAAGAAAAAAAAACGCCAAAAAAGAACAAAATGCTTTAAATTTTATGTAAATGTATTAAACATATCTCTTACCACCAAATTTATGGCGTTTTTCACATAAATTTAAATAAAATCAAAAAGAAGCAGCTTCATGCTTCGACATTAAAATGGAAGTGAAAATGGAGGATTTCGAAGTAGATGGTCAGGTCATGCGTACAAGATATCAGCAAAATAACTTAACGCAGATAAGAAATGAATACAAATTGAAAGCAGGATTATAAATCTTTACGAACTAAGAAGACAGACCCTGAAGTAAATGGTTCACCAAGCAAATATCCATACTCATCAAATCTATGCAAGATTTATCGAACATAATTCAACCCAATACTGAAATAAATTTTGGAACGATAAAAGTTTAATGGTATATGTTTTTATCGCACTCTGTATAATTGTGCCAACAAACAAACTAGTGAAATGTATTCCCATGAATCTTTTCAAGCTCTTCCTATATTTATTATACATGCTCAATGTTGCCAATATAAGAATTAATTTAATTGTTATTGTAAGTGGTCATAGTGTACATTAACTTATGGTTACTGAAATGTCTATGTCGCTTTATATATGGTTTCGTATTGTAATTGTATAAGTGATTTTAAACACTTAACCCGAAATATAAACTTCGTACTGAAATATATAAATGGCTATTAAATTCGACAAAGTTGTAAACTAGCGTTATGCACTTCACTCACATTACTTAATAAATATACAGTTCAAACCTTTGCTGTTACTGTTTCTAAAAGCTACCTGTGATTTAAACATTTAGTAATGTGCTTTAAGCTTACTAGTATCTATTTTCCTTACTATAATGATTTAAAATTTTTGTCTTTACGGCATTTACTAATGAGTATGATGGAATAAATTATTCTTAAATTATTATACAAAGTTATTCCTATTCTGCAGCTAATTTCTACTTCACGTATGATTTTCCTTTATGACGTGTACGTTTCTACATTATACGAACATTATTTCTCTCTCGTGTCCACTTTTGTTTTTAGTTCCCCTAGTTTAACGTATTATCTGTAGTTATTTAGCATTTATTAAATAAAAATTAATTTCAATTAATACCTATAGTGCCATCTCTGAGATGTACACGGTTCTGGTGATTGGTATACTTAACTCTGAAAAGGGATCTGTTATTTTGCTATTTCTTAATAAATACACTGTATAAATAACGGTTTATTTTGTTAACAGTACATAAAATCCTATTGTGGTAACAATGACTGATAGGAATATTTGTCAAGTTGTAAAATCGTTTCTTGCTGCGTTGGCTTTCTTTTTAAAACCACTATTACTGTGGAATGGTTGACATTTCTAGAAAATTCTAATGTTTCTATTTCGTAGAAGTTAAGCATAATTTTTTTGGAAAATTTTCACAATACGCTTTGCTGATAAAAGTGATATAATCGCTATTATAGGCGGATGTAATAGAAATATTTCACTCCATCCACACATGTTCGGTAAACTGTGTGAGATCCCGTAAACCTCGTTGTAAGTAGGACTTTTCTTTCAGGTTTAAAGCACAAGGGAATATTGTATTGCTTTTTCAAAGAATTACATGTCAGTAATTGGTTAAGACATTTACACTAACGCTCGCACTCGACCTTAGAGGTAACAACTTCTCACTGAATAAACACCGTTATAATCCTTTATCTTCGTTTTAGCACTTAAGTTTCCGTATAACTTAAGTTTCTATATAAATTAACCGTTACGATTACATCAAAGTTCGTGTTTACATTTGGTTTTGTTTTTATTGATGTAACAAGATTGCCCATTGTGTATTTCTTGGCTTATTATTTGGATTGTACTGCTGATACACTGAGGTCTCCTGTGTCTAACGTACTTGGGATTGTATGATCGCTGGCATTTGGCATTTAGCAATGTGCTTTAAGCTTACTAGTATCTATTTTCTTTACTATAATGGTTTAAAATTTCTGTATTTACGGCATTTACTAATTAGTATGGTGGATTAAATGTTATATAAAATTATTCCTATTCTGTAGCTAGTTTCAACTTCACATATGATTTTCTTTTATGACGTGTACGTTTCTACATAATACGAAATTATTTCTCTCTCGTATCCACCTTTGTATTTCAAAAGTTTACTCGTTTTTAGTTCCACTATTTTAACGTTGAATACCTTGAATAACGCATAAACCATCGTGAACGCAGGTCAGCTATTTCCTCTTATCGTTCCTAAATCGCCTTCAGCAGATTACGATCGCCTACAACGAAATTAAGTACATTTACCTTATTTCTGTTAACAAGTGTTTGACGAATATTTTACCCACGAATACAACTCGTACCTAAATTGCCTTCAGCAGGTTACGATTGCCTACAACGAAATGAAATAGATTTATATTAATTCTGTCAACGAGGATTTGTTAAACATGTTACCTGTAGCGCAAGATCGGTGTCAGCTTGATACCCGACTTCAGCTAGTTTTAATACAATTTCTCTTATGTACAACTCCTATATGTTGATTAAACCATTCTTCAATATTTTACACACTCTCAACAATCAACATTTTGATTAATTTTTGTTAAAATTGTGCTACGTCCAGTAGGGAGTTCAGGTACAACCTCCATTTTGGGGATAATTAATTTTGTACTATTATCTATATGGTCGTGCGCAGTAGCTTTGCTGCAACTTTTATGTTTATACCAGGTGTAACTTTTTGTGTAGCCTGATATAGAATAATGTCAAGTTTGGCGCGAGATTTCGTGCTAGTTTAAATGCTATTCGGTAGCTCAAATATATAATATACACTATCGTTTTATGGATAAAGTTGTTCAGACCAATTTCTTTTTCTAATTTAAATTGCTTAATTACTAATATTCTTTTTTATTCGAGATAAATTAAGTGGACTGAACAAGCTTTTCCAATTGTATTTAGGTAATTGAATTAAAAAGAGGTTTATTCAGTTTTGTTAAACGAAAGGCAAGCTGAATTACTTAATTAATTTTTCTTTTTTGTAAATAACTGATTTAACAGGTTTATTAAATTGGCCTTTTCAGACTAAGGTACGTAAGATCTTACGTCGGCCTGAAGGGGTATTATTGTTTTTAGTATTATAGTTATAAATTATAAATTACTGTGGGCGTATGTACAAGCTCACGACTTGCCCTCGTCAAGCTCATTTTAACTTATATTTTTTTGGTTTTGGGGATACGTATATACTGTGTATAACTTATTTTATTTATCATTAATATATTTATGTAGCTATACAATAACGTTTGGTTTATTGCCTCCTTAGTTGGGAATTTATGAAAGAAATAAATTTACGTTTTTTGAGGGAATTGTCACTTAATTACTATTCCTACTACTCCCTGCTTCAAGCTTTACATGCTCTCTCCCTCTTCCAAAGAATAAGAACCTATTTTCTTTTCCTTATTTCTTTAAAGTTGTGGCGCCTATTTCGGTTCTTTTTTCACCAACAAAATTCTAATTTAACTACTTTATCGATACCTCCAAAACACCTATGCAGTCGGAGTGCTCTGCGGTCTTCGGACCGTTTGATTGAGTTTTATCCGAGCTCACTCATTTCTCCTTGTGCCGTGTGGTGGTTAGACACGTGGCAATTGTTTCAAGCCGTTTCAGTGAAACATAAAAAAAATCAAATTTAGATTAGTTTTAATACTGTTGCATCGATTTTTATACGACAACGTTTGTTGAAAAATATGAGGATGTATTGAAAGATTCGTAGCCTACTATAGAAGCAAACAAAATTTGAAAGTCAAAGTATTTTGTTATTATTATAATTAATAATTTTTAAAGTATTTTGTTATACTTTCTCAATTGGACACATTTATTACAACGAACTTGCAACGCCTCTATACCTTTAAAAAAAAAATTTTACCTTGATTTACAAACCAAGCCTCCACAGCTACGATCACCTCTTCGTTGGAAGGAAATTTACGACCTTTTAGACTTGTTTTCAGTTGAGAAAAGACATGATAGTCGAATGAAGCCAGATCTGATGAATAAGAAGGGTGTTCGAGTAATTCAAACTCTAAATCACCAATTGTTTTCATAGTAACATGCGATTTATGTACAGAGACATTGTCCTGCGAAAACAAAATAACTTTGGACAACTTTCCACATCTTCTCTCCATTTTTTTTTCTTATAGAGGGGTCAGTAACGTCGAATAGTATTTTCCAGTTGTTGTTCTACCCTTATCCAGAAAATCAGTCATGTTTATAAAAAAACACAATGGTCCAAAAAATGACCGTACAGTTGTCAGTTACTTTATCCGTACGAGGAAAGTGTAGTCTAGTGCACACTGAATGGTTAATTCCGTAACAAAGCTGTCCTGTGGCCGTGATTTTGCAATAAACTCGTCCCTAGTTATCCTAGTTCTCTTGTTTGTTTCATTTATGATACACTGTATCGTTAACACATAACTATGGCAAAGAGGCTTCCAGTCTTACCTCTCGTTTTTCATTATAACAGATTGACCTTCATTGTACTTAAACTATATTTCTTGTTTGTACCAAAACGCAATCTAGTACTACTATATTTTATTATATCAGGATTTGCGACTAATTCTATCAGAAAAAATGAAAAGTGCTTCTTAAAATTGAGGGCAGTTTTTTCACACGAATTGTTTAGAAACTATTCACAATTATAAATCCTCTGCATGCTCTATAGTCTATTAGTTCTAATTACCGCACTTAATTTTGTGATAACTTCACGTTATCAACAAAAAGTACGCTTTACTCGGTCAACATTTCACTACTGTCGCCTACAACAAAAAGCAGAGACACTAGCTCTTTCCTTCCACCCCTTTTATGGCTTCGGCTCAACTGATTCTACAATTTTCGCATTTTCGCTAAAATTCAAATTTTACCTCACAAAATCGATAACATTCTTGCCATATTAGATTAGAAACGACAGTACGGCACTCTGTAAAACAAGAAAGGTAAGGAAATCGATTATAAAGTATTGATATTAAATTGCAGCCCAACTCTATTCCAGAATGTACAAAGCACATTCTTTCTCTTGTCCCTGAAATATTTAATTCGTAATAATTTTAAGTTCAGTACTATTGTCTTATTATACAATCGCTACCGGACCTCAAACTCTAGTTTCCGTCGCTTTGAGA
This sequence comes from Vesta saturnalis, assembly GCA_036346205.1. Taxonomy (NCBI): domain Eukaryota; kingdom Metazoa; phylum Arthropoda; class Insecta; order Coleoptera; family Lampyridae; genus Vesta; species Vesta saturnalis. The sequence goes on along the minus strand of JARFJB010000156.1, from coordinate 1,112,702 downwards.
CGCCATGACGTTTTTTTACTAAAACATCTCAAACTACATACCTTCGCTCAAGCAACGATAAGGATAAAGACATTGGGGTCTGTCATGTAAATGATCTTAAGCCTAATCCTTTACCTCATTATGACGACGAATTACCATAAATATTGTTATTTGGAGGAACTAAATTATTTATTTCCTCTTTGCTCATTCTTTGTTTTCTTCGATTCGACCATTTTTTTGTTCAGAATAGGCTACATTTATATTTATATTTCTTTTCAGGGTATGTTACACGCAAGTTGTGCTGATCGAACGTGATTGAGGGATTTTTATAGTTTTATTTTCAGTTGTTGGTGAGTACGAAGTTGTATTTCAATTGAGTTTTAGGTTTCGTTTGTACTAGGATCAGATTATTGTTTTAAATTAGGTTTGATTTAGTTTGAATTTTCAGTAATTAAGCCCATTATTTGGTTTCGTAACGAAAAAAACTAGTCCCTTGAATATTCTGCTTAGTTATCGATTTTGGGATTTATATTACCCGGCTTTAACTATTTACATTTTACAAATATTAACTGCTGATTTTGAATCATAATTTAATACACATGTTTTCGAGTGTTTTAGTTGTTACCGTCAGATGGTTATTGATAGCAGTAGGTATGTAGGAAGGGTTCTAATCCACTGTGGCCTAGATTCTGTACTACAGAATAGGATATAGTTTACAAGGTCAAGTGAGTTTTATCGTCGTGCATGTACGCGCCCCTCTCAAGGTCAAAATTGGAAAGCTAAAAATAGAAATTGCAAAAGTAATCGTTAAATTCTTATGGTGTCATGGTCAGAATTGAAACCTGAAAATAGAAATTAGAAGTATTCAAGAAAAAGTGAAAGTTAACAGAAAGACGCTTTTAAAGAGTGAATAAATCATTTTTTTTTTATATTTAGTGATGTGTAATTTTATATATGTAACTTTAAATAAAAATAAATACGGCAGTGATAGAAGTGTTGCCTAAACAAAAAAAATACGGAAAAGTACAATGCAAAAAAAATTTGAAAGTGCTATATTTCGCGGAATAATTTGCCAAAACTTACAATTTTTGAGTAAGAACTTAGAGTGGTATGATAAAAAACAACAGTAATTAATAAAAGTACAACGTGAATATTTGTATGCATAATGACATTAGATGTTTTCTCCTGTATATAACTGTATAAATATAAATACACCATTTAAAACCCCCGAAAAGAAAAGTGTGTAATGCTTTAAGATTATTAATTTTCTTTTATTGTTTATAAAATTATGCTGTAATTTACCAAAAGTGTTTTTTTATTGTAATAAAATGCTGAGTAATATAAGAAAACGGAAGCGATCATTATAAATGGACTTTCATATAAGCATATGTACACGTATGTGTGTTTCTATGAAACATTTTTCAAATTTTTAAAGTGCTATATTTCCCCTTGACAGCTACCCCCTCCATTTTTTTAAATAGTAAGGGGGGTCGTGCGATACATCGTTGGAAAAGATTTTAAAAGTAGAATTCAAAAATTATCATTTTTAATTTTTTTAAATAAAAATACAAATAAAAATAAACAAACAAATAATATTAAATTAAATCTTCAAAAATAAATGAACTGGGCAAATTATTCTAATTAACAACTTAATTACTGCAGGAGGTGATCAAAATGTTCTCCATTTAGTTCCTGGCAGAAGTAGATTCTTAGTTTGGTTTCATCCCTAACCCTTTGTAGGGTCTGCATATCAATTCTGTTGCATTCTTCGAATATTTTTTGACGAAGTCCATCACGTGTCATCAACTGGCTCGCATACACTTTGGATTTAAGGTAACTCCATAGGAAAAAATCCATAGGAGTCATATCTGGTGACCTAGGTGGCCACTCAATGAACCCACGACGCCCAATCCATCTCCTCGGATATAAATTGTTTAAAAAATTTCGAACTCGAGCAGCGTAATGTGGCGTAGCTCCATCTTGTTGAAAAACAATATCTTGAGTGAATTCACCTGGGTTAGTTCTAACCACATCATTAATTGCAGGGATTATTTGTGTTTCCAATAGGTTAAGGTAGCTATACCCCGTTAAGTTACCTTCGATAAAAAAAGGGCCTATAATGTGATTCCCTAGTATACCTGCCCAAACATTTAATTTAGTTGGGTATTGTGTGTGGAACTCTCGAAACAATCGAGGATTTTCGTCAGACCAATATCTTATGTTTTGTCGATGTACATGACCGTTTAAATAGAATGTAGCTTCATCGGAAAAACAAATATGTTGTAAGTAATTTGGATATTGTGTAATATTATTATCCATAATTTCACAATATTGCATTCGTCGATATGGATCATCCTCTCTCAATTCATGCACCATTTTTATTTTATATGGGTGAAATTTTTGCTTCTTTAAAGTGCTTAAAACGGTCGAGTGACTTACTTCGCATTCGCGAGCAACGTTTCTGCTTGAACTGGATGGATTTACTAAAAATTGGGATACAATATCTACTTGTTTTTCCTCAGAAGTCTTATTTCTACCAACCCGTTTTTTGTTTTCGACAGAACCAGTTCACAAAATTTGTTGTCTATAGTAATGTCGATCAATTGGACGATCCGGAAAACGTTCATTAAATATTCTTACCGCTTCATGAAAGTTACGGCCAGCTTCACTAGATATTAGAACGGCTTCACATTTTTCCACTAAACCACGAGGTTGTACCATTTTGTCTGTTTGGAATACAAAAATTTACAGGGTACCACCAAAACTCACCAATTGTTAATAATTACGCTTTGCTGTTGTCAATATTGTTTAGACTCAATAGTGCTAAATGTTTGTTATTTTTGACAATACTTGTCAAAAACTAGACACGCCAACCAGATTGTTTAAAAAAGTTTTCTAACAATGATACTTTCTTACCTACAAAGTATTTATTCGGCAATAAGTAAGAATAAAAATTAAATGAACTTTGTTAATAGATTGTCCTATATGAAAGTAAAACCAGTGTACCTGATTTGGTATTGTTGAGGATCTTAAAGGAATATATTGTACTTACCAGGAGACAACTGAGATTAAAATAAAGTGTTAGGGAGGAAACCAAACAAAGAATCTACTTCTGCCAGGAAATAAATGGAGAACATATTGAACACCTCCTGCAGTAATTAAGTTGTTAATTAGAATAATTTGTCCAGTTCATTTATTTTTGAAGATTTAATTTAATATTATTTGTTTGTTTATTTTTATTTGTATTTTATTTAAAAAATTAAAATGATAATTTTGAATTCTACTTTTAAAATTTTTCCAGCGATGTATCGCATGACCCCCTGCTATTTGAAAAATGGAGGGTAGCTGTCAAGGGAGGAGGTGAAAGAGGTGACAATTTTTTTGTTAAAAACACCTCGTTTAAAATAAAAATTGACGTGTCCGAGCGTTTTCAATTTTGTCTTCAGTAACGGAGATTAAAGGGGGTAAGACTTATCATCCGCAGTTATATATATATATATATATATATATATATATATATATATATATATATATATATATATATATATACTTTCATAAAAGCGTATGTACACGTATATGTTTCTATAAAAAATTTCGGGTATTTGCTTTTTCCCCCCAAACTCAATCAATTTTGAAATGCTTTTTACAAATTGTGTGTGTGTGTGCGTGTTCTTATTTTGAAAAAAAACGATAAATAGTTACAGTATATAGCAACTTACTGGGGAATGGGGATATAATTATGCGGGTGGGATGACATTCGACCACTAATAATACGCTCTAGTTTGATTAATAATTTTTTATTACAAGCTTGATTCATTCAATTATAACGTAAAAAATGATGATTTCAAAATGTACAATGCTGACTAATAGACTGCATACAATGTGAGTTATAGGTTAATACCTATAACTTTTGATGCCAGCAGTTTACTAGGCATAAGATTTATTAAAAAAATTGAAAATTTGGAGTCCTAATCAAAACTAAATGCTTCAGTAACATGCATATGTGTATGTGTTTCTTTGAACCTATGTAAGTACATAAAATTGTGTTTTATAAGTGCTGTTTGTTGTTTCAAAGTTGAATTGATTAATTTAAGGCTAATTTTTTCATATTTTGATAAATTTATACATGAAATGGATAAATTGCCACTTATAAAACACAATCGTGTTAAAAAAATTTTTTATTAAGAATTAGGCGCATATTTCAAAAATTCAGGAGCGCATCACGCTCCCAACCTGATGTTCGCCCTCCCCCAAACTCCACCTATACCTCGGGGAGAGAGAAGGACGATGTCACCTCGTCTTTTGTCTCTTTCCATCAATAGACATGTATATCTTCACATTCCGAACATACATACAAACACATACATTTCCACTTCAGGTGCAAAGTTTTCCAGATTTTAACTTTTTGAGAATTTTGAAACTGCTATATTTTGCGGGCTAAATTGTTTTATATATATGCCAAAAATCACAATTTTTGAGTAACAACTTAGTATGTTACGATAAAAAAAATGTAATTTCATTCAATGTAATTATAATTATGCGTTCATAACAGAAAAACCTTTTAATAATTGAAATGTTATGTTAGTGTTACGATAAAAAAATGGCAATAAAACAACTGCCAGCTAGTTTCAATGTTTATATAATAAAACACTTGAGATGAATTAATAACATTTATTACAATTACAAACACGTACAAGTACATTTTTATTCAACTTATTTCTTTTTTTTTCAGATAACATCATAATTCACTTAAAAAACTTAGTGTTATGTTAAAAAAGCACTTAATAACATTTATTACAATTAAAAAATATGTACAATAAATTCCACAAAAAAAAAACTTGGGATGAATTAATAGCATCTATTGTAATTAAAAATATGTACAATAAATTCCACAAAAACTAACCTAATCCTTACAAAGTTTAATTACAAATATTATAATTAAAAAGAGTAGATTTTTGCGGCAATTACTTAAATGTCTAAACTGTCTAATATTCTTAGTGTATTATGCGTATTTTTTATGTTCTGCCGCACAATTTCCAAATTGTTGTTGGCTGCAGACAACTCACTATTTAATTAGAGTATATACATCGATAAAATGTTCTCAAGCTACCTAACACTTTTATTTTGAATTGCTGTAAGTCCATAAGGCTCCTGAGTTGTTGTTAGTGGGGAATCTGCTGGTCGAATTAATTCTAAATTTTTTCCTCCATATTGGAGGAGTGCAACTGACTGCGGTGGTGGTGGTAGAGCTGCAATTCCTCCATATTGTAGGAGTTGCAGGTGGATGTTGTGAAGCTGCTGCTTCATCTGTGGTCATAGGGGGTGTGATGCTACAAAATAATTGGTTTGGTTAATAAAATATTTAGCAAATAAATCACTACATAAAACAATAAAAAAAATTAAGCAAGGAATACTTACTTTTCAAAGAATCTGGTAAAATCATCACCCTCTACATCACTATCTCATATAAAGATTATTGATATATCTACATGTGGCTCAACCCGTTCTGCTTGTTTTACCCCCCGGACTAATATGTCTTGCAGTGTCAGGATTTTTTTTGAAGTGATGATTTTGGCATTTGGTGCCATTTTGATTAGTATGGTATGTATGTATATATGAACATTGAAATAAAAGTTTAAAATTATACACATGTAAATCTGTTAACGTGTGCAAAATTGTTAACAAGTAGAGGTGGTATAAATCTAAAAATAGAAATTTTCAAGGTCATATACATTTAAACCTGAATGTGGGGTTTATATGCCTATGTAAGCAGATAATGAGCAGTTTTTTTATACCAGTCAGTCAGTCAGTACATTAAACTCGTGACTAGAATTGTAATTGTAATTGTAAACCTAATAAACCTAAAGTACTTATATAGTTACTTAAATTATAACATATGTTATAATAAATAAAATATTTGTTTCCATTACTGCACAATCGGTCAGTGTGTGCGTGCGTGAGTGTTTTTTGCATTTGTTGGATACAGTTTTTTGAAAGGTAACTATGAGTCAGGGTATACCAAGTAGTAGTCATACTGTTAATTTAACAAAAAGTATTATTCCCTTGTTGGAAACCAAAGATAAATTTGTAAAGCATATCCGCAAATTAACACTAATATTAAGCTATTGCGAGATATAATTCAAAATAAAATGAATTTAGAGACAGGTGAAAATTTGCTTAAACTCGAAAGTAATTTATCATTGTTAATGTGTTATCTTGTAAGACTTAAACAGGTAGTGAAATTGTCACTAAAAAGCGTACACGCAAATTATGCTGGTACTCTCTAAATTCATGTGTTAATGGTAGGTTACAGGAATTATAGTCAACGTGGCAAATATCAAGGACCCTCTTATTTTTTTGCAAAGTGCATACAATAGTTTCGCACGAAAGGTTAAATTAATGCTAAGGCAGTCCATGCTAAAGGTCAATACTGTTTTAGCCTGCAATTTCATCCAACTTCACAATGATACTATCGAGTTGAAGACTTTTGCCATGAAAAATTATGTCATTGATATTTCTACCAATTTACGTAAGTGGTATATTGAAAACGTGTATTACAAGTTACAAACAAAATTAGAGGAATTTTCCGAAAGGGATTCGGGTTGGGCATTACATAAAGTTTTACGTTTAAAGGTGAATATTAATAGCTATGTTCCATTTAGAGGTGCTCGTTCAACTTACGTTAAAGTTCCCTCCTTCATGGCAGTAAAGCGTACGGCAGTGAATGTTACAAATAATGATGTATATTGCTTCCTGTGAGCTGTTGTTTAGGCATTATATCCCGCGCGACGTCATACGGAAAGGGTTCAAAGTTATCCTCATTTTAGCGATGTTTTGAATTATGATTCAATTAACTTCTCCAATCAGCTGGATGACGTAAAAAAAATTTGAAAAACTAAACAAACTATCAATTAATCTGTATTGCATTCAGTCAAAACCGAAATAGTGACAGGTAGCCTATAAATCGTTTAGTGATTTCTACTAATCATCATGCTGCTTTTTCGGATGCTATTCGGACACTATATGTCATTCCACTTGGATTAAAAACATGCCAGCTATTGATTATAAACAACTATCGAGTAAGAAGTGTAAAAAAATTATTCGTTACCGATGCTTAAACCATTCTTCTTCAGATTGCCTTCTACAAAAACGTCACTCACTGTCGTCAACTTAATCAATGCTCTGCTAGACTGCCTACCGAAGCAGAAATTAATTTACAGTTCAAAAATTTTGCATTCCAAGAAAAGGTACCATTTGTAATTTATGCCGATTTAGAGAGTATTTGAGAAAAGTGTACAACAGACATCAAAAGTAATACTCAATTTCACTCCAAACATACACCCTTCAGCATTGCTTGCGATTTGAAGTGTTCATATAATGATTCATTATCTCAATTTAGGCTTTATAGAGGAAATGATTGCATTCAATGGTTTTTCAAAGAGTTTCAAAGTATTGCACATTGGACCACGGAAATAATCAATAAAATAATCCCCATGGATACTTTAAGTCCGTCAGCTTGAGCAATTTGAAAGCGCCGTGATTTGTCACATTTGCGGAAAACCATTTACTGATTATGACGTAACAGTTAGAGACCATAATCATTTTACGGAGCAGCACATCAGAACTGTAACCTAAACAATAAGGATGTACACATTCTGCCAGTTGCGTTTCATAATTTATCAGGTTATGATTCACATTTCCTCATTAGAGAATTGGCTAGTGTTCCCGGTTCGATATCACTGCTACCCATAAACAAAGAAAGATATATCTTTTTCACGAAGGTAATAGCAGGCACTAAATTTAAGTTTAGATTTATTGACTCTTCAGATTTATGAGCAGTACCATTGAGAAGTTGTCAGACTATTTTACTAGTTCGCTCAGGCGTGTTTCCTTCTGGCTAATGAGGGAATCAGTGATGAGAGTTACGCACAAGTGGTTAATGTTTGGAACAAATTTTATATTAAATCATTAGGGGAATACTCTGATTCATATCTAAAAACAGACGTTCTACTTTTAGCGGATATTTTTGAGAGCTTTCGGCAAACCTGTTTAAGTGCTTACAAACTTGATCCTCTGCCCTATTATACAGCCCCCGGTTTAGCATTCGATGCTATGCTTAAAATTACACAAGTAACGTTAGAACTATTTACAGACATTGATATGCTAATGTTTGTTGAGAGGGGAATTAGAGGCGGTGTAGCTCAATGTTTTAATCGATGTGCTAAAGCTAACAATAAGTACATGGGAGAAAAATTTGATCCCACTTCCGAAAGTGTGTATTTAATGTACTACGACGTAAATAACTTATATGGGGCCGCCATGTCAGAATTTCTACCATTTCGCAATTTTTCTTTTGTTGATGGTTTTGAAATTTTAGATTTAATAAACCATCTTGATGATTCGGAAGTTGGTTATACAGTTGAGTGTGATTTGGACTATCCCATAGAAATGAATGAGAGTCACAGTGATCTACCGCTGACACCTGAAGATATGGTTCCACCTGTACCTAATTCAAATTCTAAAATTAAAAAATATTGCTTACATTGTATCCAAAACGTAATTACATAATTCATTACAGAAATTTGAAAGTACATTTAAAATATGGATTAAAGTTGGTAAAAGTACACCGTATATTACGTTTTAGACAGTCAAATGAATAAGCTACAAGTATATTACGTTTTAGACGTTTCAAACACTTTTTTATTTCCATTACTGTTACACGCTACGAAATTTTCATAATAATGCTAAGCTCATGTACATGAATACGGATAGTCTCATATGCGCCTTTTCGGTTCCCGATATCTATGAATGTATTAAAGAGGACATTGATAAATTCGATACATCTGATTATAGCCCCAACAATATCTTTGGAATTCCATTAGTAAATAAAAAAGTCCCTGGATTAATGAAAGATGAAAATCATGGCGCAATCATGGTGGTCTTTCTAGAACTTCGTGCAAAAATGTATGCTTACGCGGACGATGAAAAAGTTGTAAAAAATCAAAGGGTTCTAGCCATGCAAGCGTCAAACAGGTCACGATAAATGATTATAAACATGTTTTGTTTGATAGTAACGTAACAAGGCGATATCAACGTTTGATAAGATCAAAGAAACGTGGTGTGCTTACAATCAAAGAGAATAAAGTAATACTTAATCCTTACGATGATGAACAATTAGTAAATTTAAATTTAACTGATACTAGACCTTGGGGATTTAACTATACATAGAATTTTATTCCTCTTCTGTTTCAGAAAGCAATTTTCTCATTATGAGCAACCTTGAAAACAAATTACAGGAGAACTATGGTACAGAAGTGATCAAATCTACAGAAAGTACCTGAAGCGTTCTTTGATGGGGAAGTATTTCCCTGAAAGCTATTTACTTGTATTGAGTAACCCCGATGAGTGCTTTAACTGGTGCGCTATAAATTCAAAGTGTGCAAATGAACTTATTAAGACTTTATTTGGTAAAAACTAAAAAGTTTTATGAAATTGCGCGCCGATAAAGGTTACAATTCATTAACTTTTGATGAAGTAGATAGGATCTTAGATGATATGAATTTACTTGGTGACATACCGCTTAAAATGTATATATACAATTTATTATGACCTGATGATTCAACAAATGTTAAATCTAGCTTAAAAAATATTGCTTATAAAGTCGATTTATTTATTATAACTGAATGTATTGATAAAGCAGCATATTATGCTAATTACAAGTGCCTCGGTATTTAGATTGAAATATTATTAGCACAAAATATTAACTATAAGTTTTAACCGTGGGAAAATGATGAGCACCACAAAATTTATTACTGGATAATAGACAACATCAATAAAGGTGAAACAAATTCAAATTCCTGCTTGGGATGGTGACGTGGGCCAGATTCCGGAATATGGCCATGCAGTAATTTAAGTGATTATAGAAGTACTTTAGGTTCACTTTATAAGAAAATGAAATTTTAGAAAAAAAATGTTCATGTAATATTTAAAAAATAAAATACAATTATTTTCTTTTTGCGTTTTATTTCATCTAAGAGCTACATCCTTTGATATAAACTATTCCTAGTCAACAACAGGTACCTGTTTTCCCAAAACAGGTTAAAACAGCTCAAAAACAGGCACCTGTTTTCCAGAAACAGGTCAAAACAGCTCAAAAACAGGTACCTGTTTTCCAGAAACAGGTACCTGTTTTCCTGAAACAGGACAGAACAGCTGAAAAACAAGTACCTATTTTCCAAAAACAGGTCAAAACAAATACCTGTTTTCCAGAAACGAATACCTATTTTCCAGAAACAGCACAAAAAACAGGTACCCGTTGGTCTATTTATTATATCTCCTGAAGACTGATTTCTTACAGAACTGAGGTAAATAATAATATAGATGTTACTTAATAAATCTTTATTTCATAGAATTTCATTACAATTTTTTCATATAAATGATATACATGAGCCAAAGCGCAGTGACAGGTGTTTAGTGTATGAAAAAAGCAGCATGCATTAAGTTTAGGTGAAGTAGACTGTTCTTCAACTGTTCTGTAATACGTTGTTTCAAAATGTTTTGAATATAATCCGCTTTTTCTCGTCCTTTCACGTACACCTCATCTGTTGTCGATACGAAATCGCAAAGTATACGAGTGAATAGATTCTTCTGACTGGTTTGGTTAGCGCGTTGTATGTAACTAAAGCGATCGTCCAGTGATTTACATATACTTTTAGAAAAAGATATGAAGTTGAAGCTAATGAAATTTCAACTGATATAGATGGGTTGATAGCTGAGCATGCATAAAGTCAGAACCTTGACCTACGCATGCGCAAACCCAGTCATTGATAAGGAATTAGGAATTTTGCAATTTCCAATTCTGTAGTATACCTTCTGCGAACGTCTGACTAACTAAAATATCAAGTTCATATAAATTGTATGCCGATTGAGCGTTTTACACTAAATAAACTTATAATCTTTAAAACACACACACGCACACACCCACACACGCACGAACGCACGCACGTACGCACGCACCCACGCACCCACGCACACGAGCGCACGCGGACACGCGCACACGCGCACACGCGCACACGCACACACGCACACACGCACACACGCACACATGCACACACGCATACACGTACACACTCACACACCCACAGATCCACACACCCACACACACGCACGCCCAAGCACGCACGCACGCACGCACGCAAGCACGCACGCACACATGCACGCACGCACCCATACACACACAAGTAAACACACACACGCACGTACTTACGCAGGCAAGCACGCACGCACGCACCCAAGCACGCACGCACGCACGCATCCGTATGCCCCTCCCCGACCGCCCGCCGCCCGCCCGCACGCACGCACGCACGCACCCACACACAAACAACAACAACAACAATAACAACAACAATAACAACAACAATAACAACAACAACAACAACAACAACAACAACAACAACTTCAAGAACCTGTTTTGAGCTGAACTTTTTTTTTGGCCTGTGCTCACTTATAACCAATGAGATGTCTTTGCAATTATCATCAATTTGTCTGTGTGTTTGTGTGCGCGCGTGTGTCTGTGTGTGTCCATTCATACTATACATTTTCTAGATCTAAAATATCTACACAAAAAAAACTACAGTTAATAATATCTTCTTTATTTAGTAAAAATGCTATACATTAGATAATACAATATTTTTTCATAGTGTCAATTAATATTATACTCTGCAGTAATGCATAACTTACGTATGATGATAATATGATTACTTTTGAAATTTCTATTTTTAGCTTTCAATTTTGACCTTGATACCATAAGAATATAATGATTACTTTTGCAATTTCTATTTTTAGCTTTACAATTGTGACCTTGAGAGAACGAGTGACATTGCAGCGAGGGGCGCGTACGTGCACGACGATAAAACTCACTTGACCTTGTAATCCTATACTGTAGTACAGAATCTAGGTTAAAGTGGATTAGAAACCCTACTGATAGGTTGATCGGTGGATAAAATTTGACAAGTATTTTTGTTGATTATGGGCATGAGTTTTCTGTATTGTTTTCACCTGTTACCGATTTGTGGATTTCTCAAATCACCGATCTTGACATTTGTATGATTTTTTTGTTTTGGGTTAAATGAGTGTTGCTAATTGCAATGGAAATAGATGGGTTCGATATAACACTTAAAATGACTGACATTTAAATTCAACCTCCCCACTCTTACCATAAAACAACAAATAACAGTATTGAATCGCGGATAGCGCTCTTTAGGAACCTACACAACTTAAAATTTATCTGAAATAAGTAGTCCTAGACGAGTTCTTAAGTTAATCTTATCTGACTGAGAATTTTAGCCTACTTAGAAACAGTTCAAGTTCAAACATTCAATTCACGCAGCACCCCATTCACTTTAAAATCGTAGCATTTAAAAACACTAATTTCCGTGCTAATAATTTACTAAATGATTAATCTAATTGTAAAATGAAAAGATTGATTAGTGTCTAGGTTATATGACCCTTGTAATATTTCAAATATGTAACACTATAAATTATTGATTACTTGCATTGTTTGCAGTATAAATTAATGTAGTGCTTTAAGTCTCAACTTTCTAGAGCTTTACGTTTTATTACATTGTGTTTGTTGTATGAAATCGTTTAAAACTAAGCATATTTTGGATTTAGAACTTTTTCTCAGCATTCTATTGGTTTGTTACTGTAAAAGTTTACAAGAGACGGGAAATTAAACGGATTTACTTTGAAAGACAATAGTTTGTACCATTACAAACATTAATCACTAATTAACTAACACTGGGTCTACAGTTTTTGTCCATTAATTAAAAGCACACCGCATACTTTATACATATTTAAAATGAATTTTCTTTTAACATTTTCGTCCGTTCTACCGTATTTATCAATTTACTATGCACACGTTTGGACTTCATACTTGGTTGATGCGGTAGTTCAAAGGGAACATGACGAATAAATGATATCATTCTACAGAGCAGTAAGTAAAATCTAGAATGTTTCGTTTATGAATTTTTAACAATGGAAACCATTACTATAATTTCCTCTCTTAACCCAACCAAAGAATTAAAATAATTTCTAGTGTCGAACCAACTCCCAATCTAAAAGTAAATGAAATACATTTTTTTAGGATAACTATGCGACCTCAATACGTTCATAATGATAATAGGCAACGTGATAAAAACAACAATGATAGTTTATGTAAAATAGACAGATGCTAAGTCGAAAAAAAGACACACAGACACACAGACACACAGACACACAGATACACAGACACACAGACACACAGACACACAGACACACAGACACACAGACACACAGAAGACACATAGACACACAGACACACAGGCACACAGACACACAGACACACAGACACACTGACACACAGACACACAGACACACAGACACACAGACACACAGACACACAGACACACAGACACACAGACACACAGACACACAGACACACAGACACACAGACACACAGACACACAGACACACAGACACACAGACACTCAGACACAGACACGCAGGCAGGCATGCACGCACGCACACAGAGAATATAATATATATATATATATATATATATATATATATATATATATATATATATATGGCTTCAACGTACAGTGTAGTTCACGGTGGATTGCGTATTAGATGTTCATGGAGAACCGATAATCGGATTTTTCTTTGAATGTTATGTCCGAATTTAACGTCTATGCTTTCAGTCTAAAATATTTACAGCGACACGATGAAGAGGGTCGAGTTCTGTGAATGTTGCTAATGCAGATACAGCAAAATTCCCGGTTTTTATGCAAACTAATATGGATTGATGAGTCTAAATTTTCTAATAGACTCAACTGTCATTTTTGTTTAAGTACAAATCCCCACGTTGCCAAAAAAGCAGTATTCCAACATAAAACTGGTTTTCCACGGTAGGCGTTCGTTAGAAGTATATGTGGTTAGAAACAATTTAGAAATCTGAATTTTTGGACTTAAGGGTTATTTAAGATTCTCTTTCATTCTAAAATATTTTTAAGGTCATGTTACTTCCGGTTATACCGGAAGTCGCCACTAACTTTCTTATTTTAAATGGAACACCCTGTATATTATTTTATTTTTGGATTCTTGACAAAATTTTAGGATGTCTATGCTATACCTTTTTTCAACTGTTTCTTAGATATCTTGATTTTTTCAAAAATTTTGAAAGATGTAACCCTATTTTCACCACTGCTTGTCTTACTTATTTTTGACTGATGGAAAGTGCTTCTGGAGTAGACAGAAGCATAGGAACTATACTTTTGAAATGCTCATTGACAATTGGTTTATTGCATACATGGTGTTCAAAATTTGATGAACTATTAAACAATTTTCAAAGATGAGAAACTTTGTTAATTCAAATGTGACACCCTGTATATTATTGGATGAATAGATGCAGCATTTAGTTATGCACGTTTGGCTATAACAATACCTATACCTATTATCGACAATTTTCTTGTTAATTAATATTTTCTACTTTAATGTGATTTTTGACAGAAACTGAAACGTTTTTCAAAAATAAAATGAACTTAATTCAAACTACACAAATTCTATTTTATTAAAACAATGAAATAAAACAAGAAGATAACAAAATTGAGAGCATAATAACAAATGAAAAACATAAAACAATTATTTGAACACAACTAGAAGAAAAGTGATAAAAAAGATAAAATGAATCATTACAAATGTTCCACATGACCGCCAATTTGATTTAAGCATTTTACAACTCTATCATATACTCCTTGCGAAATAGATCGCCGAATTTCATGTGGACACATACTATTGAATGCATTGTGAACACGATTTAGCAATTCCTCTCTAGTTTGAACTGGCCGAGAGTACACTAATTCTTTTATACGACCCCAGAGGTAAAAGTCCAGGGGCGTCAAATCGGGTGATCTCGGTGGCCAGTTCCAAGGTCCTTGTGGGCCAATCCACCGATCTTCAAACATCAATGTCAACTGTTGGTGTACAGCTATAGTGGAATGTGCGGGAGCACCATCCAGCTGATACCAACTGTTTGCCCTGTCACATGCAGGTAGAGTATTTAGAAAATCCATAACAAATCCACGGATAATTTCAAGATATCTCGCCCCATTCAAATTTTCATCGTACACTTGATATGCGCAAAAAACGTTAAAACTAAATTCGAACTGGTGATTACGTTCTCTTGTTACATGAGGATTATCTTGTGCCCAGTAGTGATTATTTCGGCGATTGAAAATTCCTTCTCTACTGAATTTTGATTCATCGGTCCAAATAATGTTGTGAAGAAATCTCGGATATTCGGTCATTTGTACAAGAATAAATTCACAAAAGTGAACTCGTCGTGCCTGATCACCAAGATGTAATCCTTTCACAGTTATTACCGAAACAGGATGCATTTTATACTTCTTTAATATTCTGTGGATTCATGTTTGTGAAATATCCAAATCCAGTGCAGCTGCTGTAATTGAAGCTCGTGGATAAGCGTGAAAATAAGCTAACACGTTCACCTCGTTAACTTCATTATCTATTACTGGCTTTAAATGCGTTCGAGTTGCCCTTATACTTCCAGTTGCAATAAATCGAGCTTCAATTCTTGCAAATTTTCCAGGTGTCATTAATGGTAGGTGTGGATACCGTTCGTTAAACAAACAGCATGTTCGCATAACAATTCGTCCACATTCACCATGCGTGTAAAACAAATTTCATAAATCATTGTTAGCATATTCTTGAATACATTCCATTATAAACAGTACTTGAAAAAATACTTAAAAAATTACAAAATCACTTAAATTGTAATGATTTGACATTAAATCAACAACAATGTTTTAATGCGTGTCAAAATCAAGGCTCATTAGATTGCAGTTTTGGAATTTTATGGGATTTTATAAAAAATACGGAGTTGTACGAGTTATATAATGCTTAAATCAAATTGGCGGTCATGTGGAGCATTTGTAATGATTCATTTTATCTTTTTTATCACTTTTCTTCTAGTTATGTTCAAATAATTGTTTTATGTTTTTCATTTGTTATTATGCTCTCAATTTTGTTATCTTCTTGTTTTATTTCATTGTTTTAATAAAATAGAATTTGTGTAGTTTGAATTAAGTTCATTTTATTTTTGAAAAACATTTCAGTTTCTGTCAAAAATCACATTAAAGTAGAAAATATTAATTAACAAGAAATTTGTCGATAATAGGTATAGGTAATGTTATAGCCAAACGATGCATAACTAAATGCTGCATCTATTCATCGAATAATATACAGGGTGTCACATTTGAATTAACAAAGTTTTTCAACTTTGAAAATTGTTTAATAGTTCATCAAATTTTGAACACCATGTATGCAATAAATCAATTGTCAATGAGTGTTTCAAAAGTATAGTTCTTATGCTTCTGGCTACTCCAGAAGCACTTTCCATCAGTCAACAATAAGTAAGACAAGCAGTGTTGAAAATAGGGTTACATCATTCAATATTTTTGAAAAAATCAAGATATCTAAGAAACAGTTGAAAAAAGGTATAGGAAACCCTTATAAGACTTATCCTAAAATTTTGTCAAGAATCCAAAAATTAAAATAATACACAGGGTGTTCCATTTAAAATAAGGAAGTTAGTGGCAACTTCCGCTATAACCGGAAGTAACATGACCTTGAAAATATTTTTAGAATGAAAGAGAATCTTAAATAACCCTTAAGTCCAAAAATTCATATTTCTAAATTGTTTCTAACCACTACACTTCTAACGAACGCCTACCATGGAAAACCCTATATACATATATATATATATATATATATATATATATATATAATATATATATATGTGTGTGTGTGTGTGTGTGTGTGTGTGTGTGTGTGTGTGTGTGTATATGTGTGTGTGTATGTATATACAGGGTGCGGCATTAGTGCGTCAAAGTACGATATATCGAAAAAAAGTTGTTTACAGAAATTATAGACAACTTCAAACTTCACATTATAAGACTATTTTCGGTTGTTACAATTACTAGGATGAACCAAACATAATTTTTTTTAAATGGGACACTATGTATTATTTCAAACTTAGATTAGATTAAGCTCATCTCCCCCATTCTTCCAATATAGGGTTTCATTACGTTATACAGGGTATTTTAAAAGTTATGGTCAATTGTACACGAAAATCATTCAACGTCCTGTATACCCTAGACAGAACAACCTAATAATAATTTTATCCAAACATAACTTTTTAACATTGGTACAGTGTTACGAAAAAGTGCTATTTCTTTTATTATTGCGCCAATTGAATGTAGAGCGAGCCAAAACTCAAACACATGATTTCGTCAATTTTTTCAAATGAATCACCCTGTATTTTGTTTTAAAAAGTGAAATACACTTTATGTTCTTTCATTTTTATTAAGAACTTCATATAAATAAAATCGCTAATTTCGGAGATATTTTCGGGGATAATATAACTAGTGTTATGATTATCATCGGTGATGGCACGAGTTAAAACCAGTGAAAATTGAACGAGTGCAAAGCACGAGTTCAATTTTCTACAGGATTTAACGAGTGGTATCATCGATTATTAATCATAACACGTGTTATATTTGGTAAGAAAATATAATGAACGTTAATAGAAAATATATTTTTTAAAGTTTACAATTTTAAACGATCTGTCACTTTGGTAGTAATTATTACAGTTATTACAGTTGTAAGATAATCAATATAATTATTTATTTCTTTAAAACTTTTTGTCACTTTGACAGTAAACTATTTTATGGATTAAAATCTTGTGGCAGTCAACATGCGGTGATGTAATTATCACCAATTTGATAGCCTACCCTGCGATTTTGTTTTTGTACTTTAACCAATGAAAGTAATCAAAAATGTACCATCTGACATGTGAATTATATTCTCAGTTTAATAACAGAAAGAAATTTTTTAACAATTTCTATTATAACAAGTTAGCCGTGAACAAAGGACAGATAGATATTATTCAGTAATAATTAGTACCTAGCTTGTCATTTAACAAACTTCTTTGAGATTGTGTAGCGTTTATTAACTTGTAAACACTTAAATACTCTTTGAAATGAACTCTCCTGTTGAGGAATTAACAGATATGACATGACATGAATTTATGAATTGTTTGTCAGCACAAAGAATTTAAAAAGAGAGAAATTCCGCACGAAGACAACCCGAGAAAATAACGTTGGAAAGGTTAGTAGATCGTTTTAGTCATACCGGTTCTGTAGGTTATGAAAAAAGGAAATGCCAAAACCTGTACTTAACGAGGAAAGTTAATTTAACGTGATGCTTGAAGATACGCATAATCCACATATTGGTACACGTAAAATCTCGCGTCAGCATGATATTAGTGACAGGTCCTTCCGAAGAATACTGCGTAAAAATAAGATGCATCCATACCATATCCAGTTGCATCAAGAGTTACTCGAAGATGACTATCCCAGAAGGGTTGCTTTTTGTGAACGAGCTCAACTACAAATCCACAATCAGGCGGATATATTTGATATTGTCCTCTTTGGAGACTAAGTCACTTTTCATAAAAATGGAACTGTGAATAGACGCAAATTCCATTATTATTCGACAAGTAATCCCTATCTTATAGCAACTCATAATCAAACTAGGTGGTCTTTGAATGTTAAGGGTGGTATAGTTGCAGATCACGTAATTGGACCACATTTTTTCAATGGAACAGTGAATGGTAAGGTTTATTTGGACTTTTTAGAAAATTATTTACCGTTACTGTTGGCAAACGTTCCTCTTAACATTCGTCAAAGAACACGGTAGATCACACTAGATTAATTCATAATCATCTTTATACCATTTTCCTGGAAGATGGGTGGGAAGAGGAGGACCCATTGCAAGGCCAGCTCGTTCACTAGAGTTAAGTAAAATTGACTTCTTCAAGTGGGGTTATGTAAAAAACCGTGTGTATCAAATACCTCCAACCACACAAGAAGATATGAAGAACAGAATACGAGAAGCATTCCAGAGTATTAATGTAGAAATGTTAAGAAATGCTAGTCGAGGATTTGAAGATCGACTGTAATGCTGTATTGATGATTTCGGTGGACATTTTGAACATTTATTATGAAATTAATTAATTTTATTTAGAATTTTGTCTTAATAACGGGTTTTTTTAATTTTTTATAATAATTTGTTATTTGTTCGAGGCTAACTTGTTATAATAGAAACTTTTAAAAAATCTCTTTCTGTTAATAAATTGAAAATATCTCAGAAATTATCGATTTTAGCTATAGGGAGTGCTTAATAAAAATGAAAGAACATAAAGTGTATTTTCACTTTTTAAAATAAAATTGACAAATTCATGTGTTCGAGTTTTGGCTCGCTCTATATTCAATTGGTGCAATAATAAAGAAATAGCACTTTCTCGTAACACTGTACCAATGTCAAAAAGTTATTCCTGGAAAAAATTATTGTTAGGTTGTCCCGTCTAGCGTATACAGGGCGTTGAAGTGAGAATGGTTTTGGTGTATAATTGACCATAACTTTTGAAATACCCTGTATAACGAAATGAAACCCTATATTGGAAGTATGGGGGAGATGAGTTTAATCTAAATTGAAAATAATATATAGGGTGTCCCATTTAAGAAAAGTATGTTTGGTTCACCCTGGTAATATGTAACACCCTGTAAATGAGAAAATGATTGTATAATGTGAAGTTTAAAGTTGCCTATAATAACGGATATATCGTACTTCGACGCACTAATGCCGCACCTATATATATATATATATATATATATATATATATATATATATATATATATATATATATATATATATATAGTTGAGAGGCAGTCAATTTATGTAGGTTTGATTAGGCCAGGGTTAAGCAGACTCTTTGATATGTGTCGAGCTTTCGAGAAAGTTTATTCTCATTTTCAAGACAAATGTCGTGAGACTAATAAATAAAGCAGCATTAAAATTTTTCTTCTAAACAGAGAGTTCAGCAATTAAAAGTTTTTTTAAATTAAAATATACTAAGATTAAAAAACCATAAGCTATATGTATAATCATTATACACATAGCTCTCATTTTATATTAACCGTATATTAGAATTGGTATAGTTTTAAATTAACGACAAGTCATTTAATGGAATTGTATTTGGAAGTTGTACATTGGTTCACTTACATCTACTTTAATTTGGTTGTTTCATGGTTTTTAATCTTAGTATATTTTAATTTAAAAAACTTTAATTGCTGATCTCTGTGTAGAAGAAAATTTAATGCTGCTTTATTATTAGTCTCGACATTTGTCGTGAAATGAAATAAACTTTAGCTCAATATCAAAGTCTTTAATCAATCATAATGACTGCTTCAACAAACTATAATTATACTATCAGTCAATAGTACCTTCTCTTTGTATATATATATATATATATATATATATATATATATATATATATATATATATTATATATATATATATATATATATATATATATATATATATATATCATCACACTACACTACTGTTGACAAAACTACTCCATACCTTTATTTACCTTATTAGGGTTTTGTTTCGCAGAAGGTTGCCAACATACTCATAAAACATGATCTTAACAAGGGTAGGAGAACATTTTAAGCAAATAAGAAATAATAATAGTGGCCCCAGTTCTCTCATTTTGCGGAACATAGTACATCATCTAGTCACCATTTTAGCTTTAATGTCCATGAGGCTGGAGTTTTATGTGTTTAAACTAACTTTAGTTAAACTTTATATAAAATCAATGTATATAAAAATAGAGATAATTGCGTTTTAGTCAATCAAATTATTAACAGGCCTCTTATCACTACCTCATTTATACTATAATTAATTATTTTTTAAGATTGTCAAATACTGTTTGTTTCTAGCTTCTTGTTCAGTTTATTGTTTGTTTTAGTTTTATACAGGGTGACCATAACTCGATGGCCAAAACGAAAACAGCTGATTCCTCTGGCCAAAAGGAACAAAAAATTGTTAATACAGGCTGTGTATTGTTGATGGTTTCCAAGATGAATTCATTCGAGACGAACTCATCATTCAACATTTTTAATGACATAATGAATTCAGAAATGACTTTTCTTCAAATCCCAAGAAAAATTTCCAAGAGGAATATTTTTCCAATAGAGATGGATTTGATACATGGCCGATAAAGGAAAAACTTCCTTTTTTCATAAGCTTCACAACGATATGAAAAAAATTATGGTTGACGTACTAATTACTGAATTGTTACAGGAATACACCTCAGGAAAAACTTTTAGAGCATAAAACTACCTTCAAAAATATGGTAGAGTAGATGAGAATTGACGATTTGTCCCTCACTTTTCAATCAATCTGTACATTTACGGCAAGAAATACGTCTCCTTTACTGATATCTTTTCATCACCGTAGCAACGACTTGTCATTAGTAAGTTAGTTGTCAAAATTTGTTTGCTATTACAGTTTTGCTGATTTCAATACGAGTTCTTTCTATTGTAGTGATATTGTAATTTAGTTTTTGAGTCGTTCTTGTTCTTGTTACTATTATTGTTTTTGTTCGTGTTCGTGTTTTCCTTCCTGAGTCATGTTTTCAAATGAAGAATGTGCCGATATTCATTATTATTATGGTGTTGCCCAATGGAATGCAAGTGAGGCTGCTAGACTGTATGAAGCTGCTTTCCGAAGAAGAATTCATCCAGAAAGGAGAGTTTTCTCTAGAGTACACACTGCTCTAAGAGATCTTTTAGGATCCTAAGAGATCAAGAGGAATTTCATAATGTTGAGGGGATTGACGACGTAATCCAGCATTTCGAAGCAAATCCTGAGACTAGCTTGCGGCGATCATCCAATGTATTGCAGATGCCACGAGAAAGAATACGGAGAACTCTTAAGGCTGACGGAAGACGTGCGTATCACGTGACGGGAGCTCAAGAACTTTTAGATGGAGATCTAGGTCGGCGAATTGAGATAAACTGAATTACAATATCACTACAATAGAAAGAACTCGTATTGAAATCAGCAAAACTGTAATAGCAAAGAAATTTTGACAACTAACTTACTAATATCAAGTCGTTGCTACGGTGATGAAAAGATATCAGTAAAGGAGACGTATCTCTTGCCGTAAATGTACAGATTGATTGAAAAGTGAGGGACAAATCGTCAATTCTCATCTACTCTACCATATTTTTGAAGGTAATTTTATGCTCTAAAAGTTTTTCCTGAGGTGTATTCCTGTAACAATTTAGTAATTAGTACGTCACCCATAAGTTTTTTTCATATCGTTGTGAAGCTTATGAAAAAAGGAAGTTTTTCCTTTATCGGCCATGTATCAAATCCATCTCTATTGGAAAAATATTCCTCTTGGAAATTTGTCTTGGGATTTGGAAAAAAATCATTTCTGAATTCATTATGTCATTAAAAATGTTGAATGATGGGTTTGTCTCGAATGAATTCAATATTCTTTAAGGCAATTCCATCTTCTACAAATTTCTTCTAATGTGTTTTCTTGTGACTCTTCTAGTTTGGAAGATACAGCGTGATTTAAAAAATAAGTCCACGAAATAGAAAAAATTAAAAAAAAGTTAACATCTTGGAAACCATCAACAATAGACACACCCTGTATTAACAATTTTTTGTTCCTTTTGGCCAGAGAAATCAGCTGTTTTCGTTTTGGCCATCGAGTTTGGGTCACCCTGCACATATTTTCGATTACATAGATATTTACATGTATTTTTTAAAATTTGATTTAACGTAATACTCGAACTTGTAATACTAGTGTATGCAATTGATGTTTGATTGTATATTTTAACATCAAGTTTATTGTTTGTGTGTTACATTCGTAAGTTTTAATTTTATTTACCTTTTATAATTAATTTGTACTTTTATATATTTTTGAACTTCACCATATACATATAATAAAAAATAATTGAGAATTTTGGTTTTGAGTTTTTCTTCCACTCCATATCTACTTCTCAATTTTTAAGCTATGTATCTATCTCATTATAGAAAAGCAAACAGGGCTTATCTTATCATTCCTACAAACATCTGCACTTACGTTTGAAACGTCTTATCCTGGAATCTGGTTTTTAAATAAAAGTAGAAAAATGAAACTTACTCCAAATTCCATCCACGTCAAAATTAACTATGTGAGTGCAGCTGCCAAAGAAGTAAAAAAGAAGGCCGAATACATTTGGTTGAAAAAAGAAATTCAGCACAAATATCAAGAAAGGTATATAATTACAAACAAAGGTGCATAATTACAAACTTTGGTACGTAGGCGTGATGTTAGGTAGCTTCATCCTGCCATCTTTGAGTGCTTAGATCATAAGGTTAGAGGCAATGTAGAAGATTGTGGTGCTTCTGTGTATAACAAATTATCAAAAAAACTAGAAACGCTTAAAGTTATGGCAAAAAGACAGTTTGTTGCCAATCAATGCACCGGATCTTTTAATTGTCATAACAGAGTCAAGAATTTCACAAAAATATGTTTCAATGATTCCGAATTAAACCTTATAGGACAAAATCTTAAATCGAACTTTCGTTTCCAAGTTAACAACAAAGCTTTACTAAATCTAGCTATTTACTCTGAAAACGCTGTAGACATTAGTAAAATACCCAACAAACGTAAAGATCTTGTTAAAAGTGAAATAGCTAATAAAATGTCCACCTGTAGTACCAGGTTACTCAGCCACCTTCAAATAAAATTACACCGCCAATTATCACTCATTAAGCGTAAAATACGGGATAATAACTTCACTGTAATCAAATCACACAAGGGTAATTGTAACATCATAGTAGACACGCTAACTTACGATAATAAGGTGTTTGAGTGGCTCTCTGATAACAATATCACAGAAATTAAGATCAGTACGATAAATAATTATCACAAACCTTAAATAGAACTACAAAGGTTTGTGGTAAACTTAATAAACGTTATTATTACCTCTTTAATGTATTACAAGAACCCTATAGTTCCTACTCTTTATTGTTAGCCAAAGTTGCATAAAACTGACTCAGATGACTTTAATAATTTACCCGGTGAGACCGGTTGTGTCCCAACAAAGCTCTGTCGTGAGTCGTCTTTAAAAATGGATTAACAATTTTGCTACTTCCAATTTAGAAGTTAAATCCAAATTTAGTATCAGAAATTCTGTAGACCTGGTCACCTATATCAAGGACATTAAAATTAGTAACAATTATCGCTTGCTTACTTTTGATATTGTTAATTTATTTCCAAGCGTACCCGTAGTTGAAGCCAAGGCTAAGTTGGGGTTTGATAGTGACATCAATTTGGATTTTAAAGATGAATTGTTGTCTTTATTTGATTTAAGTGTTGGCTGTAATTTCTTTACTTTTAGAGACAAATATTACAAACAGAATTAAGGGATTGCCATGGGAGGTGGTTTATCACCGTTTCTTAACGAGATTTTTCTTAAAAGGTTTGAAGAACACTATATTTCAGGTAGTCCTTTATTCAAAGATTATGTTATTTGCAGGTATCGTTATGTGGATGATATTTTGTGTATTTTTAATACAAACGATGATGCGCTAAAAGAATTCTTTTTTCATGCCCATTCTTGGCACAACAACATCAATTTCACACATGAGACAGAAGCTAATGGTTCACTTCCGTTCTTAGATGTTTTAATCACAAAGGCTGATGATCACCTAGAATTTAATGTTTACCCAAAAAACACACATACTAATAATTAGAGAGCGGATTTTAAGCATTATAAAATGCTAAAATATGTGCATAGATATGCACTTAAAAATTGTAAAATATGCATTATTTTTTCGAAATATGCAAAATAAACTACCAATAAAAAATGTGATTTTTACATCTTTAATCAAAAAAATTTAATACATAATATGCAAAAACTTTTACAAGAAAGTATTTACATAAAAAATTGAAACTATTAGTTAAAAAATAATACATAATTAACATCATACGTATTAATAATAATATAATATACTTACCATATGAACAAAAATTATTTAAATAAAGGGTGGATTTGGAATTCTGAACGTACGTAGCATAATTGATTCAAATCGAAACGGACATTTAATTGACATGTAGAACCAACAACAAGCTGAACCTATCAAGACAGTGATTTTGTTTACCGTGGCCACCCCTAATCTAAGTAATTTGTGTTCATATGGTATTATAAATTTTAAATTATAGGTACTTAATACTCCTATTTTTCATTGCGTTGATTTGCAAAACAATTTATAATTATATGCTTTTCTATATTTTCTGGTAGAAAATTTTGACGTCTATCAGAAAGTATATTTATAGGTGGAAAAACTTCTTTCCACGTCTACAGACGTTATAGGTGCATTTTTTAATGCGGTTAATACGGACAAATCTAATTGTACATCCAGATCTTCCCGCTTTTCGTCAAAATTTTGTTAATTTTAGTTGATAACCACTATTTTTTTGTACAATTTCTTTAAATTTATTTGAAATAATTTTGCCAGTATTTCCTGGGGCAGTATAAATTAATTTTTGAATATTATTTACTAGTTCTATCGATGCGTTAAGTGGCAATGCTTCCGTTTCCAATTTACAAATAGTCCCGCTTACAAAATAATAATGTGCTTTTAGAGATGCTAATTGATTGCGCAGTTCTGATTTCTTTAAAACCGATTGCGCTTTATTGATACAAGCACTTGAATTAATGCCGATGTTAGACACCACTTTTTAAAGATATATATTTTAAAAGGATATAAAAATTTCTAACTTTGAACAAGAGTCCCGAAAATATTTCATAACCTGAGTTTCAACGCAAAAATTGAAAAAAAAAAGTTAAATTATGCAAAAAGTGCAAAATATGCGTAAAACATCAAAATATGCAGTATTTGACCAAATATGCAAAAACTAATTAGTGCCAAATAATTATAATTAATGCGATTCGTATAAAAACCGAAACGCGTGGGTACTACTATAAAATATAAGCTATATGCAGTTTGCATGAAATCCGCTCTCTACTAATAATATTATCCCTTATCACAGCACGTCTCCTCTTAGTTTTCGTTTAGCAGATATTAATTAATTCATGGATTACACCACTTTGACCTCAACAACAACAACTATAACAAAGAAAAGCAGGTAATTTATCAGGTTGCTCTTCAGAATGGGTTCACCTAAAGCGATCGTGGACAAACTCTTTAACAGAATTAGATCTTCGACCACCTTAAAAGACTATACCACACTTACCAATACTGTTGATAAAACTACTCCATATCTTGTTTTACCTTGTTATGGTTTTATTTCGCAGAAGGTTGCCAACATACACAAAAACATGATGTTAACGTTACGTTTAATATGCCCTATTCTATTCGCACTAGTCTTTGCTATTACAAGGATAAATGTAGCCAATTACATTTTTCTAGTGTTTATAAATTAAACTGTGAGCAATGTGGGACGACTTCCAGCAGTATTCTAACTGGAGTGGGAGAACATTTTAAGCAAATAAGGAATAATAATAGTGGCCTCAGTTCTCTCACTTTGCGGAACATATTACATCATCTAGTCACCATTTTAACTTTAATATCCATGACTCTGAAGTTTTAAGTGTTTAGGCTAACTTTAATTTACTTAAACTTAAGGAAAAGTATTATATCAATGTATATAAAAATAGAAATAATTGTGTTTTAGTCAATGAATTATTAACAGCCATCCTATCACTACTTCATTTGTACAAAAACTCAATTATTTATTTTTTAAGGTTGTCATATACTGTTTGTTTCTAGCTTCTTGTTCGGTGTATTGTTTTTTACATTTTTAGTACTGTAATATTTCAATTGCATTGATATTTATAAGTATTTTTTAAAATTTGATTTAACGTAATACTCGACCTTGTAATACTAGTTTTTGAAATTAATATTTTGTTGTATATTTTAACATCAAGTTGATTGTTTGTGTGTTACATTCGTAAGTTTTAATTTTATTTACCTTTTATAACGCAAAAAATGCAACATCTAACTTTGTTTTTTCTTAGGGGCGCCATTTCGGATTCTTGCATTTTATATCAAGCTTTTTTTTTCTGAATACAATGATGTATCATACATAATAGTTCTGCCGTACATTTACGCCAAAATGTTCCATTTTCCAATTCTGAAATGTTTGCTTTGGCAGGATAACAACGTTCGGTTGTTTTAGCAAAACATTTGACAATTCCACAATTTCTTGTGTGTAATTTACGTTTGTGTTATTCTTGCCGCGAAAATGCCTTTTTCCGATAAAGAAAAAGAGATATGCTGCGAATTTGTTATGCTTCGCATCGCAATGCAGTAGTCAGTGCGCAAACATACTTGCAGTCTTATCCAGAGCGACCACAACCGAGTTTAAGGTTATTTCAATTTATGGATAGAAATTTGGGCGAATATGGTTCGTTGAACAACCCTAGACAAAATTATAGCGGTAGGTCCAATAAACAGAAACAGGAAATCTTACAAGGGGTGAAAATTTCTTATAACGAACATCAAAACACTGAGTATAAGTTTTTCATTAGGTACAAAACAATCATTCTCATCGAGGGAACTTGAATACCCCCGCTATCACACCAAGTCGTTTGTAGATCACTCAAAAAAGATAAGTATCAGTCTTACGCAATCCATGTTTCGCAAGTTCTTCGTCCAGGAAACAGTGTTAAACGTGTAGCTTTTTGCAAGTTTCAGATAAATGAGCTACAGAAAAATCAAAATTTGCTTTGATGTTCTATGGTTTAATGAGTGCTAGTTCACCAATGTAGGCAAATACGTTTTGGCCTTGATGCGTCTGTTAGTTTTTGTGCGATGCAGTAATGAAGAAAGATCGTTACCTGAATTTCTTAAGGACGTTTTTATAGGGGACAACAATATTTCTCTTCAGCATTTAAATGCAATCGGGTTCCAGCGAGATGGCGCGCCGTCGCATAATGCCAGGAGGGTTAGGGAATACTTGTAGGAATGTTTCCCAATCGAGTTATTCCTAATAACGGTGACGTACACTGGCCAGCATGGTCGCTCAATCTTTCTCCTTCAGACTACCATTTGGTGGGTGGCATAAAATAAAATTTAGTAAACGTTACCATTGTCGTGTAAACTTGGAAGTTGTTACCTTTAACATACATGTATGTGGAAGGATGTTGATAAGCAATATGCTAATGAAGAATAGCGCCGTTGTGTGAAGTGCAATTGATAACTGTTATATTTTTACATGTTTATATTATATGTTTTATATTTTCTTGTTAAAATAATATATTTCTATTGGAATACTATTGCTTTGTTGTGTCTAAAATAATGGATAATGTATCGTTAAACAATGAATTGTTATCTTTAGCAAATGTATCAAAAATTTATATAATATCAATGCAAAATAGTGCTATAAGATAAATAATTGTGTGTATCTTATGATAAGCGTGCCATATATTCGATAAAATTAGATTTCTTGTTATATATAGTGTGTAATGTGTGTGTGTGTGGGGGGTTATTAACTATATATGTTTGTTGTAATTATATATATTTTATGATATATTATATCATATTCCATTTTGCAATAGTTATATATAATATGATTAAGTTAATTTTTTCAGTTGTTATATATATGTGAAATTGTGTGTAATGTTATTTATGATGTGTGTATGTAGATGATGTGTATATATGTGTGTGTGTGTGTGTGTGTGTGTGTGTGTGTGTGTGTGTTTTGTGTATATGTGTGTGTGTGTGTTGTGTGTGTATGTGTGTGTGTGTATGTGTGTATTGTGTGTGTGTGTGTGTGTGTGTATATGTGTATGTGTGTGTGTGATATGTGTATATGTATATTATGTGTGTTGTGTTGTTGTGTGTGTGTGTGTTGTTATATATATTTTATTTATATGTGTGTGTATGTGTATGTATGTGTTGTGTGTTGTGTATTATTATATATATTTATATTTGTATTATATATATGTGTATATATATATATATATATGTGTATATTATATATATATATATGTTATATATATGTTGTATATTGTTATATATATATTTATATATATGTTATATATATTATTGTTATATATATATTTATATATATATATATATTGTTATATATATATATTATATATATATTATATATATATATATATATGTGTGTGTGTGTGTTATTTATATATTTTTATATATTATATTATATATTATTGTGTGTGTGTGTATATATATTTATATTGTATATATTATATGTATAGTATTATATTTTGTGTATATATGTTATATGTTATATATTATTGATTATATATTGTGTTTGTTATGTGGTATTATTTTGTGTGGTATTATTATATATTTAGTGAGTTTATTATATTGGTGTGTATAGGTGTGGTGTATTGAGTGGTATATATTATATATTGTGTATATATATAATGTGTGGTTATATGTGTGTGTAGTTTTTGTGTGTTATTTTTTTATATTTTTGTGCGTTTAGTGCGTGCGTTATTTTCGTGGTATTTTGTGTTTGTCGTGCGTGCGTTTTTGTGCGTTTGCGTATCGTGCGTTATTTATCGTGTCGTGCGTGCGTGCGTTTGCTGTTGCGTGCGTGCGTGCGTGCTTTTTTTTGCGTGCGTGCATGTTGCGTGCGTGCGTGCGTGCGTGCGTGTTTTTTGCGTTCGTGCGTGCGTGCGTGCGTGCGTGCGTGTTGCGTGTTTGTGCGTGCGTGCGTGCGTGCGTGCGTTGTCGTGTGCGTGCGTGCGTGCGTGCGTCGTGCGTGCGTGCGTGCGTGCGTGCGTGCGTGCGTGCGTGCGTGCGTGTGCGTGCGTGCGTGCGTGCGTGCTGCGTGCGTGCGTGCGTGTGCGTCGTGCGTGCGTGCGTGCGTGCGTGCGTGCGTGCGTGCGTGCGTGCGTGCTGCGTGCGTGCGGCGTGCGTGCGTGCGTGCTGCGTGCGTCGTGTGCGTGCGTGCGTGCGGCGTGCGTGCGTGCGTGCGTGCGTGTGCGTGCGTGCGTGCGTGCGTGCGTGCGTGCGTGCGTGCGTGCGTCGTCTGCGTGTGCGTGTGCGGCGTGCGTGCGCGTGCTGCTGCGTGGTGCGTGCGTGCGTGCGTGCTGCGTTGCGTGCGTGCGTGCGTGCGTGCGTGCGTGCGTGCGTGCGTGCGTATGCGTTTATTTATTGCGTGCGTGCGTTTTGCGTGCGTATGCGTATGCGTGCGTTTTGCGTGCGTGCGTTATTATGCGTGCGTCTATTGTATGCTATGCGTGCGTGCGTTATTATTTTTTTTTGGTATGCGTAAATTTGCGTGCTATATTGCTGCGTGCGTGCTATTTTTTTTGCGTCGTGCGTGCGTTTATATGTATTAATCGTGCTGTGCATGTGTTGCGTTGTGTTTGCGTGCGTGCGTGCGTGCGTAAATGCGTGTATGTGCGTGCGTTTAATTTGTATGGTCTCTTTTGATTTGTGAACTACAGGTATTCAAATCTATTTATATCATATATAGAAAATAATTGAATATTGAATTAAGAATACGAAAAATGTATATCAATTGATGAGAGTTGGAAGACTCAATTTTTTTATTAAACAAATTGCGACCATAGGGTTTAAAATACAAGAAATGACTTACATTTTATCCTTGTTGACCTCTTTCCCTTCTAGCTTATGTCTATAAAAATTTACAATTTTAACATCTAAATACGAACGGTATTGTTGAGATTCGAACTTGATACGAGTTGATGTTCGAACTTAAGTATGAATTGTTGAGACTATTATGTGTTGTTAAAATTGAGTTAAAATTCTAGAATTTTAACAATGTGTGCGTGCGTGCGGGTGTGTGTTTGTGAGTGTTGGTTGGTTGGTTGTGGGTATAGATGTGCATATGCGCGCAGGCTCGTGTGCGAATATATTATATTATTGCTTTGTGCATTCTCCAAATAAAGATGTACAATCCATTTATATCATTCTACGTTTGACGATTGACTTAAAGCTGTGTGTGCGAATTGCACGTAAGCTAGAGGACATAAGAACGGGACTAAATGTAAACGGTTCAAATTATAGTAGTTGCAGGATGGTTCTTAAGAAATGTCACTATGTTATACACGCAACAAATACATTAATGAAACTACTGTCATTTATACGTAAAAAGACACACACACAGCTACTCAACGCACGCACACTGCAGCGCACGCACGCACGTATGCTAAAAATCACCACTATGATCAGTCACAGAAACGCACACTTACAAGACATAGCATCACTGCACCAATAAAACATAACTAATCACCACATCAAACTATACTCACATTACACTCATGTATTGATAACAGTTATATATAACTATTTTATCATCACTATTAATATAATAATTATATACATATTTCTAATTTACTCAATATTAGCTTTACTCATCACGCTCGTAATAGCTCCGTGACTAGTCAACGTAAACAACACACCCCAACAAACAAAATATATATATATATATATATATATATATATATATATATATATATATATATAATTAAATAAATTTATCAAGTTTTAAAGAAAAACTGTGACACTTAACAATTGGTAATAAGTAGTTCTTTATTGGTTCGCACAAAAGAAGGAAAACATTGAAGAATGTCGCAATCAACAAAAAACATATTTAATCAAATTTAACATATGTTTGATTAACAGTTATGTAGTAATAAACCTATCTTTAATCAAACATGTTAATAATAAGAAAGAAATTGATTACTAGGAACAAAATGTTCTTAACATTCTCCTACATAATGATGATCAAGAGCTTTTTGACTCCACATGACTCGTTAAATTCTCCTGATAAGCAATAAAGCGTGACACGTTAATGATATACATTAGATATTATTTTTCTAAGTGACCGTATTTTGTTTGTTACAGATTTTACCACAGATTCAGTGTTTCACATCTTCAAACGATAAATATCGTGTCTAGATAGTTATCTAAACTTCTGTGTTTTGTTGTGTTTTCACATACCTGAAACCTCATTATTGTATTATAAAGACAAATTTGCTATCATATACTTTTTTAAGAATTAATTGATATTAATTGTGTATTTTTGAGTTACTCATAATATAAGCCAGGTGATAGTATTGGTTGCGGCTTATATACAAGGTGACCCAGAAAGGTCTTTACAACGCTGTTCCACATAGAGTACACCTAAAAATAAGTGGATTTAACTAAACTTACCCAAAAGTTGATAATAACTGACCTACATGATTACAAAGTTGTATAAATAAATCAGATCTTTAATATCCTTTGACTAACTCGAGCTAATTTCATGAAATTTGGTATACAGGGGTTTCTTGATATGAGAAATTCAAATTTGTGAACGGTTCTATTGTATCTCGTAGAGGGCATCACACGTGACGATTAGGGGACTTTAAAATCGCTATAGCTTTTTTGTGCCACAGTGTATGTCATGTTTGCCCTGATAAATCTTTTTCCCAATCTTTTCCAGTTAAGAAAGGTGTACTGCATTGAAATCGCTAGAAGCAACCCTTCCGAGAAAAACAGTTTTTCAATTTACATGCGTCATCAGCTTCAGATGCGTTCTTCTCGGAAAGGGTTACTTTTAGCGACTTCAAAAATTACACCTTTCTTAACTGGAAAACAAAATGATCATACACTGTGGTACAAAACAGTTATAGTAATTTTGTACCACAGTATGTTCATTATATAATATATATATATATATATATATATATATATATATATATATATATATATATATATATATATATAAATATATATATATATATATATATATATATATATATATATATATATATATATATATATATATATATAGGATATTTCAGATTTGACTGAATTCAGAACTCCAAAATAAGAAAAAAGTTTCGTATAAATACTGCAACGGGCGTAATACCCTTGGTTATTACTGGTGTTATTTTCACCATGCTACAAAAAATAATATTTGAGTTCTTTTACCATTCTTTATGTCAAAATTATTGAATAAAAATGTTCTATTGTTTCTGTGAGACTGTGAATAATTACCTTTTATTTGCACGGAATAGGTTCAATTTATAAAGATATAATCTACCAGTTAATTTTAATTTGCTTGCCATTTAATTTCAGTTTGAGTAAATGAACTTTAATATTTACGTTTGGGAATTATTTTCTTTCTGAAAGGCACCAGTTAGCTTAAATATTAAAAGAAATGATCATTGCTATCCATTACAAAAATTTAATACTCAATTCGATTGTCTTAATATTCGGGATTCCTATTGAGTTTGCTTCTTTCTGCATTTGCACATTCAATATTCGTATAAGCTTTCAATATTAATAATCTTTAGTAATAAAAGCAAATAAAACGTTATACATATTTAATTAAATCCAAAATGTAAACGAAAACACATCAATGGGTTGTTTACAAAACATATACAAAATCAAACCTGTAATTTAAAATAACATTCTTAAAACTAACATGTAACAATAAAGACTTTATCAGAATTAAACGCTTGTTTCCTTTTAATAAGGATGTTGAAATTCAAAGTTCAGTGAAATTAAAACACACAAACGTTTTATTTATTCCCACAATTAAAAGGTTCTTAGTTGTTACTATCGTTGAAAGCGGACGACGTAACCCTGCGTCTCTTGGACCGGTGAAGAGGCCTCAAATAGGTTATTGGGCTGCTCCTCCGACGATATCAGTATGCCGCTAAACTGGAACCACTTCCTTCGTTCTGACACGATCTTTTTGATGCCTTTGTTGTGGGTTAAGATGACATTAATTTTCCTTCCAATAATTTAACGGTTGTTTTAAATAATTGCTTGATATATCAAACCGCGAAGCTTCCCTTTTTATACGTCAATAATTCGAGTTATTGTCCTTTATACTTTGATTTACCAATTTGGATCGGTTTCTGTCCTTCACATTTATTGTTCACTATTTAATCACAATTGATTGCCTCTCTGATACATAAAAAACGCGTTATATTCACTAATTACGCCACTTTTAATGCGAATTCTAAATTATGGTGTAATCCTTTTTTATATGACTAACTTGACAATACTTGAACTTTTATTATTTACTGTAGCCTTTTATTATTTTAATAAGGAATGTATTTTTCTACTTCTTCCCTATTACACTACTAATCAGATTTTATTTCACAATTTATAGGACCGCCAGACAATATAATTGTCACTCGGGATGCGGCGTCAATCGATAACAACAACTCTCTAACACAAAAACTGCCAGCTACTTTGATAGCGTCTCATCCCTTGAAACGCATCAATTCACTTGCAACTTCCGCGTACTTTAAATATTTTCAAATTATATATGTAAATACTTATTGAAAATAAACTCAAGGTTTTCATCTTAATATTAGTTACATTTAAATACAAATAACCAATAACGATTTGTTTATCTAGAAAAACAATATTTAATCTCGTATAGAACAGTTAGAACATATATCCGGAAATGCTTCGTGAAATAGTTAGGCGCCTACAAAGAATTTAATCATAAAAGATATGCGCTGAAATGGTTGCTTTATTTAGAAAATTTTATTACTATTCGATTTCTTTGATAGAACAGCTCTTTTTCAAATAAAAAAATTAAATATTCACTAGCCACGCGGCTATTAGGGAAATTGGATTATTTAATAAGGCGGCTACTATCAAAAAATCTATTAAAATACATTAATTCAATAAGAAACAATAAAGTTCAACTCCTATTTTAAAAATTATTTTGTTCAAGATGAGATCCACCAGCACAAGGATAAGCATTACATCTCCTATTAATAAAGCTAATGGCCGAATGACATCGTACTGCTGTTAATTATTCACATGTCTGAATAATCCTTTCCCTATGTTTTCCAGTTAAGAAAGGTATACAGTGTTGAAGTCGCTTAAAGCAACCTTTCCGCGAAAGACGCACTTTGACAATTTACATGCGTCATCAGCTTCAGATGCATTCTTATCGGATAGGGTTGGTTTTAGCGACTTCAATAAAGTATACCTTTCTTAACCTGAAAAGATAGAGAAAAAGGTTTATCAGGCCCAAAATGGCATACACTGTGGTACAAAACAATATATATATATATATATATATATATATATATATATATATATATATATATATATATATATATATATATATATATATATATATATATATATATATATATATATATATATATATATATATATATATTTTCATTGCCACTTTTCTAGCTCTACTTAATGCTGTTATACAATTTTTGGTACAACGTTTCGTTTGTAACCATCAAACTTTGTTTTTTAAATACACGAAAAAATTATTTTTGCCATATTTAAATTCTCCCCTTGATTCTGAATTCAACGATATATTTATTACACTTTATATTTTTGATACGTGTCGGATGAGAAAATTCATATTCAATGTAAAACATCGAAAACGTACAGTTAAAACTAATACTAGAAACATTAGAAAACTGTAAAACTATTATAAAATAATGTTTTCTCATTTTCTAATATGTTGCGAATAAAATAATTTACAAGTGAAAATACTATTAATTAAACAGTTAAAATACATCTTCCGTCGTACTAATGCGTTGGATAAAAATAAGTTGGCTTTGCATTTTGTTTACCTACTTGTCATAATTAATTGTTTCCGTATTACGTTTGTTTGGTCGTCTTTGAGTTAATTACATTTTGTGTTTACCTAAAAACAATATGGTAGGATTACATTTTTCAAATAATGAAAAATTCGATATACTGACGTGTTACATTTTGTGTCAACGTAATTGTTCTGAAGACGAAATAATGTATTTAAACAAATATTAGCAGTTAATCCAAAGGAATATGCTGCGTTCAAAAAACCTGTAAAATCTCGCAAAAAACCTTGCAATGAAGAAAAAGCCAATGAAAATGTATTGTAGCCAGCCCGTTCTCCAGATATAACACCTTTGGATTTTTTTCTTTGGGGATACATTAAAAATTACATTGGTGGAAACGATATTGAAAACGAAGAAATTTTACAAAGATTAGTTCTCGAAGCATTTGCTAGTATAACTCCTCAAATGCTGAAGAATGTTTTAGATGCTACAGTCAGAAGATGCTATTTATGTTTAGAGAATAACGGGAATCTTTTTGAACATCTTTTGTGAGTTTATTAACCTTTAAAACAAATTTGTTTTTTATTTGTCTATCATTTAAAATTACAAAACATAATTTAAAATAATTTTACGGTTTTCTAATGTTTCTAGTATTAGTTTTAACTGTACGTTTTCGATGTTTTACATTGAATATGAATTTTCTCATCCGAAACGTATCAAAATTATAAAGCAGAGAATTTAGTGAAGATCCCGAAAAAAGAAGCAAACGATTTAAAAAAAAAAAATAAATAAAAAAAAAAATATGGCAAACATAATTTTTTGGTGTATTTAAAAAAATAAAGTCTCTGTCTTCAAATAAGGTCAGAAAAAAATAAAAACGAAAATCAGAAAATTCATTTTTTTCCAAATATCTCAAAAGCTAAAAGAGATATTCGAGTCATATATATATATATATATATATATATATATATATATATATATATACGTACATACAGTAAAAAATTTCCTCGAGTGAGGCTCGAACCCACAACCACTACTTATTTAGAGTTCTATACAGGGCGGGTGTCTACTGCGTGAAAGGAACATTTCTCGTTAACTATTAGAGATATCAAAACCAATTTGGGTGTGATAATACGCGATCATTGGACCTACATTCTAAAATATTAAGTATACCCAGTGTGATTGACAAAAATATGCCAACTCAAACCTGTGTTTTTTAAATGGAACACCTTGTATATTTTTACATTTTTGGATCCACTGTTACATTTAAAGTAAAATTATAGGAATTTGTATCAGTATCACTAACCGTTCTGCAGATGTGGATTTAATACCAAAATAGAGTTAACTTTGGAACCACGATGCGAGCGTTGTCACCATCATTTTGTAAATCTGTTTATACCACCGACTATTAATAATAGCCTACTAACAAGCAAACTGGAAAAATTTTCGAAAACATGTAAAACTATACAGAATGATTATCTTAACGCGAAATGTAATTTTTCTCAATTTTTTTCAATTGGAACACCCTATATATTTTTTCACATTCCAATTCCCCGTGAAAAGTAGTACTAATTGATAGTAGATTTCATAGACATAAGACTGACCCTTCTTGAGATATTGACGCTTTTTCGTTAAAATATTCTAAAATACAAATTTACTGTGAGAATAGAATTCAACAAAACAAATCAGGTAGGCAAGCCGCTCGTAATAAAGAGGAACAATTGCATTTATTGTTTTGACGTTTTTATAATCATTAAAATATTGTTCCATTAGTTTGTGTTTTTGGATTGTCGTTTTGTCAATTTTTGTATAAAATTAATTTTTCCAAAGAAGAAATGGTTGATATGATCTTTAGTTACGACGAAGCTGAAAGAAATGCTTTACTGCCTACCCGTTTGTACTGTGAACGATACCTAGAAAGAAGACAGCCGCGTAAAGAATCGTTTAGGAATGCAGCTGAGAGATTTATAAATTCTGGAAGTGTGTGTTATTCCAAGCGCGCAAAAACAAGCTCAAATGAAGAAATTGAGTTTCAAGTTGTGGCATCTCTTATAGAAAATCCGCAAATTAGTACCAGAGAGCTAAGTCCACATCTAGACCTAAATAGAAATACAGTTCGCAGCTTTATTTAAAAAAATAAAAAACAAATTGCATCCTTATCATATCGAGCAACATCAAGTGAAATAGATTTTCAAAATCGTGAATCTTTCTGCCAATAGGCAACTACTAAAGTCAATGAAGATTAGTTAATAATATTCTATTTACGGCTGAAGCAATTTTTTAAAATAATGGCAATATTATTACACATAACTATCATCACTGTTCAGATACTAATTCACACATACCTTAAGAGCTGTTGATCACCAGCATGGATGGTCAGTTAATGTGTGGTGTGGTATAATCAATTTTAATGTAGATGGTCCTTTTTTCTATGATGGGAGTCTTACTGGAGAAATATACTTAAAGTTTTTGAAAAATGATTTACCCGAGCTTTTGGAAAATATCGAGGTAGATAATATTCGTACGATGTGGTGTCAACTGGATGGCGCCCCTCCACACTATGCAATCAACGTTAGGCAATATCTCGATAGAAATTATTCGATGAGGTGGATAGGACAAGGTGGTGTGCAAAACTGACCAGCCAGATCAACGGATATTACGCCCCTTGATTTTTTCCTTTTGGGCTACGTTAAAGAAAAAGTTTACCAACATACTCCCA
Source organism: Vesta saturnalis (assembly GCA_036346205.1). Classification (NCBI taxonomy): domain Eukaryota; kingdom Metazoa; phylum Arthropoda; class Insecta; order Coleoptera; family Lampyridae; genus Vesta; species Vesta saturnalis. The sequence continues at coordinate 1,074,482 of JARFJB010000156.1, read as the reverse complement.
CCACAAGCGAAGATATGAAAAATAGAATTAGTGCTACATTTCAATTCATTTCGCCTCTAATGTTGTTGCGAGTTAACCTTTCGTTTACCGAGTGAATTGCAAAGTGTTTAGCTAGGCGTGGTCAGCATTTTGAACTTTAATTTGAATTTGTGGTTTTATTCGTTGATGTTTACTTGTTCAACTTATTTTTGGGTGTAGAGAAATATTTTATTGTTTAGATATTAATCAAGTCTTCCTATCAGTTAAAGAGTTTATTTGCCATTCTTATTTGCTCTGGATGTTGTTTTATTTGATGTTCTGTATGTCAATATTTAAAAAAAAAGCGTCAACGCCTCAAGAAGGGTCCGTCTTATGGCTATGAAATCTATTATCAATTAGTATCTACTTATCACGGGGAATCGAAATGTGAAAAAATGTACAGCGTGTTGCATTTGAAAAAATTGAGAAAAATTACATTTCGCGTAAGTTAATCATTCTGTATAGTTAGTAGACTATTATGAATAATCGGTGTTATAAATAGATTTACAAATTCGTGGTTACCAAGCTCGCATCGTGGTTTCAACGTTAACTCTATTTTGGTACTGAAGTGACGATATCTGCAGAACGGTTAGTAATACAGATACAAATTTCTATGTTTTTATTCTAAATGTAAAGGTGAATCCAAAAATGTAAAAATATACAGGGTGTTCCATTTAAAAAATACAGGTTTGGGTTGGCATATTTTTGTCAATCACCCTGTATACAACTAAATATTTTTAGAATGTACGTCCAATGATCGTGTATTACAATACCAAAATTGGTTTTTATATCTCTAATAGTCAAGGAGCAATTCTCCTTCAACGCAGTATACACCCACCCTGTATATATATATATATATATATATATATATATATATATATATATATATATATATATCAATTCATATGTATTTATGTCACTTTTGTGGCAAGGTTTCTGCAAGCTTGAATTCTCCAAGTTCTATACAGACTCATACGACTGGAATATAGAAATGTTGCTTTTTAGACAGGTAATTAATACAAATTAAAAAGAAATTGTAAACTAAACGCATCTAAGTGCTAATAATGACAAAGTCATAACAGTATGTAAATTGTGAATTATAAAAACTACCAACGTACTTACAGCAAAAGATTGCCTCGAGTGGGACTCGAACCCACGACCACTAGTTATCTAGAGTAGGACTTTTAACCATCTAAGCTATCGAGCGGCCTACTTCTTCTCGATTTAATCCCAAACTGTATACATGTACGGTAACAGCTTCTTACCAAAACGAAAAATTTGTATCTATGTCCGCCGAATTTAAACAGATTGTTCTAAAAATGGCGTAATCGCAATTATTCTTAATCAAGGCACAAATCACACTGCGGAATGCTTGGGGATTACTGAAAGAAGTGTTGTAAGAGAATCCGTTGCAGAAGGGGCAGGTAGTACTGTCACAGTGTCAGGGGCGCGGCCGAAAAGTAGTAGACCGAAAGAACGTGTCGATGATTTTCTAAATGGCGTTATACGAAGACAAATATTAAATTTTTATGTGAAAAAAAGGTTTCCAACCATAGTCGAGTTGCATCGAAGATTGACAGGCGAGTGTGCGGATTTTCTACAAGTATGTACCACCACATTAAAAATATTGGTGAATTTTATTTAGAAAAAATTAGAGAACAGGCCAAGAAAAGCGCGCGAGTTTTGATCAATACCGAGGGACAATTCAAGAAATAAACGGATTCAGAATCAAGCAACTTTCTGGATCTAGAGTAAGAGTGATCATATTGGATATTTGCAACGAAAATGTCTTTATCCAGGTTGTACCAAATGCTTCGTTGGAAAAAAAGGTTCGGCTGATTACCATAGAAGAATGGTTACGATAGATATTTGGAGTGATCCTCAATAAATCGGTGATTGTGCTAGATTTTAGAAATCCAACAACCGACAGGAAAAAACAAAATATAATTAAATGGTTGAACAAACGCGAACCTCCGTTGCCAGAGCAATTTAAATCATTTGATGAAATGAGGAGGGCTCCACTTTTGGAATTATCTCGTATGTACAATTAAAAATAATATTTGCTTGAAAAAATGGCCAAAGAATTACGAGGAGACAGTTATGGCTTCCAGTATACACTGTGAATTTAATCCAATTGAATTGATATAGACTTATCTCAAAAATAGAGCTGCAATGGAGTAACACGCCGTTTAAAATATAGGACATTTTGTAACTTTGCAAGTTAACATTACAAACTGTGCCAAATATCGTTTGGAGTAATTGTGTAAGGCTTCTAAACTCTGGAATGATCTCCCTAGTTCCTGTTTTCCGCTCACTTATGATATGAGAAAATTTAAGGTAGCTGTTCATAGGCGTCTATTGGCAATTCATTATCCCTCTATCTATCCTCCTAAGTGTTCCTGAGTGCTTTAGCACGATAGGCCTAATTTAGCCTGTTCAGGTCCACAATCATAAAAAAAAAAGATCATCCCAAGAAAGTTGAAGATATTTACAGAGAAAATTTTGTAGACGTTGGTATAAAACCGTTAGTTATAAATTCAGAGGACAACAATGATTATGATTATAACGATTTTCAGAACATTGAGGAGGATAGCAAAGAAGAGAGCGATGATTACATATAAATGTACTTATTATGTAATTTGAAATAAATAATTTTCGAGATCTAGAAATTTCGCCTTTTATTGTAACTTTAGTACTATGTTCCTACTTAAAAATGCATGCATGAATACATGAAACCATCTTACCGCACTGTATAAATTGAGAGTTCTCAGTAGAAGCGACACAGGGTCGCGCGTTCAATTCTCTTCTCTTGTTACTTATGCGTGCAGTTAGATGTTATCCTTGTGCAACGAAATATTTAATTCTATCCCTTGGTTAGTAATGATATAAATTAAGAAAAAGTCGATATTTCCGTATTTGCTGGTTTTAATTTACATAACTCTGTAAAAATATTGCGTATAGAGCTTAGAATAAGGCAGTTAACAGGCATGTCATTTATATATATATATATATATATATATATATATATATATATATATATATATATATATATATATATATATATATATATATATATATATATATAATATATAAATTAATATTCAGCTTACTAACAAATAATATATTGACTTAAATTGAAGGTACAAACATGTGTACACATTTTTCATTCAAGCGCTATAATACGTATGTGCCGCCTCTCCTAGATTAAAAACGGTTGCGGTTTACCATCCTTATTCAATAACAGCACATTTTTCAAAACAGCATAACCGTACACACGAGTATATTTTACGAAAATATTTTTACATTGATTTTATTTAGGCAATTCGTTAATGTGACAAAAAAATTTACTTACTTCAGTGATATTTGGTCATGTTTGACTGTTTGGGCTATTTACAAGCAAATGAAACCAATTTGTTACAATTTGTATTTGGTAATAGGTTCAGAAAGAATCGATCTACCTAATTCTCGAATTTTATTGATTTGCATTGGAAAATAAAATATTTATGAAGGTTTAAAGTCGAGCGTGTTGAAAAACGATACGATTTAAAGTACCTTTTTGCAAGTAAAATTCAACAGCTTTAAAAATACGCCAACTAAATACATAGAATTTACATATTTTAGCAACAATATATCAGTTATTAAATAGCACAAATTTTAGACATTTCGTAATTTTGTAAAATAAGTCTTCAAAGTGAAGTGACAAGACTTTTTACTTTGATAGTAATGATTTATTATAACTGGATATGTGAAATTGCATATTAACATCTGTAGACTCTTTGGCATGTAAATTACAATATGATTATAGTTAACATTTTATTATTAAATTGATAAAATATTCAAGGGCGTTGTGTACATACGGTTGGCTAACAAAATGTTAGCAAATATTAAACTACTGTATAACTAGTTGCAGGGAGGAAATACGTTATTAATTAATTAATAAATCTTCCCATTAATGTCTGTTATTTTGAAGAATAGAGCGATGGTGCTAAATACAAAATTAAATGGTCTAAATACTATAGAACACATTGTAGGTACTTGTATCGCGGTTTCAGAACATTATTGACCTTTAAAAGGAAATCTATTTCTTTACATATTTTGATGACTAATTATATGAGTATAGACGTTTAAATTGAATTTAAGGAATCTAAAGCATTTTAATCACGTTTAAACAACCAATTACGTGTGTAATACGGAGTGAAGGCTTTACATTCACTTCTAATAAGAAAATCTATTATTATAGCTGTAAAGTTTTCTTTTTTATAAAAATCAATAAAAGTTACATTAATTACAGTGATTGTAGACCAAAAAATGCAATTCCTAGTATAAGCTCAAGTTCAGGACAAGATGTAGTTGTATTAAAGCAAAATTTGGTACAAAAGTTTATCAGAAATTATAATCCTATCTTTATTCCAATCATTTTTCGCAATAAAACGTTTTACGTAAAACGTTACTAAATTTTAATAACCAAGTTTGAATTGTAGATATTACAGTTAGATACCGTTTTAGTTCACGTATTCCTTCTAACAAGTCCCATAAGATTAAAATAACATCAAGATTTCAACATATAGTGCATTCCCTAAAGGAAAGTGAAAACGTTTCCAGCAATATATCATACGTACCTGGAATGTTAATGTCAGTGTTCTACAGTTTAATGCTTCCTAAAAATTAAACTTGTTTTAATTTGGATTTAATTTTCTTATTTTCGTAAACTGTTGCAATGTTTACCTAATAAAAACTATTATACTTGACTACCAGCACTAAAAAACGAATACAGAGCTGTCATTTTAAACATCTCTGTAATGTCACATTATCATTTACTATACTGTATGTACTTATTTAACTGTAAGCAACCAAAATTAAAAGCTCGTGGTAAGATTATAATGTATAAAGGCATATCGCGTTTTTTTGGAATACCCTTTTGTGCTGCTTTGCTCGTAAATCACGTTCTCATATGTTAAGGACGCTGTGAGGTACCTAACGATGATCAAGAGGATCTAGAGCCGCAAAGTAGAAACTATAAATTAAACACGACCCTGACTTTATAAATGAATTCCTATTACAGAGGAATTATAGTATTTACTGATTATAATCAAACAAAATCAATTTGTACCTGATAATGTTAAGAAAAAAGTCATTTTAATAGTATATTAACCCTTTGCGGCCTGAACTATGGTTTAGCAAAAAAATACATTTTTGGGAAATTTTATTTATAAAGACGCACAAATGTGATTAATGGAAAAAAACAATGTTTTTAAAACTCAAAAATATAGAAAAAAAGGTGGTCTACCGTAAGGACCACAAGGTCACAAGGTCATGTTACACCACATCATCGTGATGTAACTTGAAGCAATTTCTTTCCTTCTGCAGGCCTAGTGGCACATTGCAACTTTGACACATAACATTAGAGCGATGCACATCTTTCTTTGTGCTGCAATAATTGCACCTCCTCTTGGTAGAAAAAACAGGCATGTGAGCATTTTTGTCGTACCGTTTCTCTGGTAACACTGTAATTTTATAGTTGTTCGTAGGTTTGCTGCAGGAGGGTCTGTCTCTTCTTGGGGTTTTTGGTTTAGCACCAATAAGTCCTGTTGCTACAGAAAGTCGGAGTTGTTTTAGTGATACACAGGTACCCTGAGATTTTGCCTTGAAAATGATAAAAGTATTTACGACACATAAGTCCAGAAAATAAAAAAATACTCTGTGCCACCATTTGTTACTCTTTCTATCTACTTCATACAAAGACTTGAGCATATCTGCTTTGTCCACCCCTCCCATGTATCGGTTGTAGTCCTTTATGACTTGCGGGAAAGGAATTTGTATTACGTCAATCCTGTTATCAACTTTCTGTTTTCTGTTGGCCAGTTCAACGTTAGCTGGACTATGAAAATTAGACCCCATCAGTACAGAGCGGTTATCCTTCCATTTCAAACACATTATGCCATTTTTCAACATCCTGTAATCAATGTCTCCTTGCACCATATTTTTGTCACTTTCCAGTACAGGAAGATGTTTTCTGTTTTGGCGCATTGTACCACATCCATAAATTTTTTCCTCTTGAAGCCGAATCAAGAGAGGTATCGAATTGAAACAGTTATCATAGAAAATTTTATGATTTTTTCCTACGAGATCTTTATTCAAGTCTGTCACTACACGTTCCCCTAAACTATTTTCGGTGAGATTCTCCCTTTTTCCCGTATAAATCTGGAATTGATGTAAAAAACCCGTTGTACTATCAGCTCTTATCCATACCTTATATCCCCTTTTTATGGGCTTTTTTGGCATGTACTGTTTTATACTGGAGCGACCTTTAAATTTGATCATCGACTCATCTATAGATTGATGTTGCCCTGGAGCCCATGATCGCTTGAACGTATCTGTTAGGCAATCCACTAGTGGTTGGACTTCATATAATTTATTGTAACCTGGTTCGCCCTTCTTGGGTTGAATCAAATTATCATTGACCTGAAGATTTCCCAGCAGCCAGCTAAAGCGATCTCGCGACATGAGTGAACTTATGTATTCATCACGTATCTCTTGTATGGAAGACCAATAGTCTTTGTAACTGGGAAGTTTCTTCAACCCCATCATAAGATTTATGCCAAGAAAAACTTTTACTTCTTCTTTTGTAGTTGGCGTGTAGGTTTTATTTGCTTGGGTGGCATAAAGATTAGTCTGGAATACTAACAACGCAACTAAATCTTCTGGAAACAATTGAAGAAATATTTCTAATGGTGTTTCACACTCAGAGATCGGTCCACTATGTTCTGAAAAATTCCGAACTGTTGGAGGGCTAAAGTTACGTCCCCAAACAATTTTTTCACGTGGATCTGGCACAGAATTGATCAAAGGCACATCTTCTTTATCAAAATTATCTTCACCAGTGGTACCTGACGCGTCTTCATTCTCATCCAAAATTGAACGTATCTCTTCCTGATCTTGTTGCATAATAATTTCTTCAGTTATTGTGTGCTGGAAGTATGGGTCAATTTGGTATACCACGGCTTGTTCTTCTTCATCATCCGAGACAGAATCGCAGGCATCCGATTCAATATCAGGGGGAATTTCCTCAATTAGGCTATTGAAGTCATCGCCAGAGAGATTTTCTAAATTTTGTAATGTCCATTGTTTCTTTTCAATAAATTGAAGAAATTTATCTGTAATCAATAGAAATATGACACCAACCCACCACCAATCCACAAGCAATAAAAGGAAACTAACAAAATTACGTGGGAAATTGTCTCCGGTGAAGAAGGACAAGAGTGAGATCCTATTCAAACATGCAAAAATATTTTACTATAATAATATGGTGGTTCTAGCCAGACCCATGTGGCCTAGTGGTTCCGACAGGAACCACCAAATGTTGACATCAACTGACTCTACATTTTTACTGGAATATTGAAACAGATACATTTAATTGATTCTAAGAACCATTAGTAATAAACAAAACTACTTACCGCTCATTTTATGCTAGGATTTATTAAATTATTAATACACAAACTAGTTCAGCACCAGACACTGACTGACTCTGGCAAATAAGTGTCTGTTATTTCAAATCAAGTCGCGTGATATTTAAAACTATTCTTGTTTTCAATAGACGGCGCCACTTGGTACATCGAACACGTGCCTCAACAGAAAACCACTCAGCCGCAAAATTAATAAAAATTCAAGGAAAGGTGGTATCATTAAGGAACCACTAGGCCGCAAAGGGTTAAGTATCAACAACAGTAAGGTACGTTTACCGGTCGGCGGCCATGTTTGGCCGGAGACCGGTACAACCATTAATGTTCGTGATGTTCATACTGTTTTTTGCACGATTGTATGAAATTTACCACAATTGAAATTATTTAATTTCTACGAAATAACGAAAAGCCAAAAGCGACGTTTTAAATAGAAATGTCAAAGTTTTTTTTTTCTTATTGTTGTGCAGTATAGTACCTATATATAATTTTACGTTGGTTACTAAAAGACGTCGGTAAGTAAAATCTTACCGACGAGTTGGGCCTCGCAACCAGTAAACATATCCTACTGTCTTGGAAACAGATATGGTAAATAAACGAAAAAGCTCAATCGTGCAAAAAAGTATTTTAGTTAAGGTTATATTTGTAAATGTAATTTAGATATATAGTATAGGTTGGCGATGCCGCATTCATACATTCGTAGGTGGCACGTTAACAGAAGTACCACCACAACCTTGGTGACAAAGAAATTCGTGTTTTTTAAGCAGTACAGAAAACTCGAGCTGAAAAAAATGGCGTCACATTATAACGTGTTTTCGACTCTTGTAATATAAATGACTATTTTGCACTATCGACCTATATTTGTCTGATTAGCAGGTATGTTGTCTAGTACTTCCTAACGCGGTGCTGAGTGCTATCTTAATTTTTCTTCAAACGCAAATTTGGTATCGAAGTATGCATAATGACATAATCTTGAGAACATGGTGACCACACCTTTTTCTGTTTGAGCCAATATTCTGTTTAGTCTCAGTTCTACGTTAATACCTATTACCATTTATAAATATAATTACAATTTTTAAGATTTCGATCTTGCCAAAAATATTCTAAGTTATTTGATCGTTAAACAGATCTTAAAGGTATAAAAACTCGACTTTCGGGTTTTGTTCTTCTATCTTTTTGACCTATTACAAGGTACTTACCGATCTATATCGTAATATAGTGCACATTATGCTAATATTATACTAATAAAAATGGTTAAATACAAATCAGGTGACAATTTCAAAGATTTCCACCCTTAATACCTTTGACACTGTAATTAATAACAAAAATTTGCAAAATCCGTCAGTTTCGTAAACTGGGGATCTATATTTATGTTGGTGTACTTGAGAGATTAACGGACCTGCCATTGGCGAGAATGAAGTTAACACCTGAAATTATAATAAGATAGTAGAGTAATATGACACTCGTATTTAGGCGCGCAGCACCATAAGTAACGTGTCGTTTTCAAACTGTTGACTATCTAACCCTATAAATTTTTTTTAGTTCTTATGTTCTGTATACTATAGTTTTTTTTTAAATAATTGTGGTCCTGAACACTACCTTACCGTGCTAAAGCACTCAGGAACACTTAGGAGGATGGATGGGGTTTAAGTGCCAAGAGATTCCTATGAGGCTCCCCTAAATTCCAGTTCATATCATAAGTGAGAGTAAAATAGGAACTAGGGTGATCATTCTAGGGTTTAGAAGCCGTGTATAACAATGTTGATTACGCTCGTTTGGTACGACACGTTGAGATTTTTACCGCATATTTATGTGAATTAACGAACCGAGCATTTCTAGCAAAGGTGGATCGAGATGGAATCAAACAGTGTATTTCAGCAGCGTAATAGCCATTGTAATACCGATAATACAAAGAAAGAACTGGAACGATACCTCTATGCTCAAGCGACTGTACTTTCGTATCTGACTGAAGACGGGCAACCCATGATACATTTAATGATAAAATATTGTCAATCTTTAAATCATTATTAGGTCCATTTCATCAATCTCCTGCATTAACTTCTTTTTTATGGGAAATTATGCAATTCACACATAACTCTTCAGTTAGTAGGGAATTTCAAAAACGACTTTGAATACTACTTGCACTAACACATGATATGAGAAGGTGACCTGATTTATTGCATTCTTCAGCTTGATACACCATTTAACGTATCCGTTCTAGAGGCTGGCTTATTTGTGTACAATGTATGTTCTGGGACCTTAAGATGAAGTCGTTTATATACATTATGATAACTTGACAATTTGAAAATATGTAATACTGAATTTTTGGCAGAATCTGTAACATGTATACCTACACACCACACAAAATAGACAACACCAGACATCGTTTGAATAGCTTAACTATCTTCATCGGCGGTCGATTATGACTAAATAAATAAACATACATATATATATATATATATATATATATATATATATATATATATACATATACATACACATATATACAAGGTGACATAGAAAAAAGTGCCATGCATAGTGCCACGCGATAGAGGGAACCAAAATAAGAAAAAAAGTTCCTATGAACTTAGGCCCGCAATGCCTTCGTTTAAAAGATATAGGGTGTTGAAGTTTAACTATTTTTTTGTTTTTTTCTTAATATCTTCTTACAATGATGTAATAAGCGGACGAAATTTTGTATACAGGGGATTTTTATCACGCAGAATTCAAATATGACTATATCAAATATTACTGAAGAGTAGTGATCATATTACAAGCCCCCCACGACAAATCCACCTATTTTCAAACCGTTTCAAAAATTTCCTTACCACTCAAAAAAAGTGAGCTAGCTTGCCATCGAGCATAAAGTCCACTCTTGCAACAATGTCCAATGAAACATCTCCTAATAATGTGTTCAGATTATTCCTTTTCAACAGTGCGATGAGTTCTGGAAGCTCCCACTATTAACTTTTTTTTTAAATACACATTTTCACTACCCATCTTCATCCAAACGCCTGTGCACGTCAATAAATGTTCGAACATTAGGAACCTGTCCTAAAGGATATCATTCTCGATAGATACGTTGAGCTTTGGAGAAATTTGACAGAGCTTCTCAGTAACACATAATCATTTCCCTGTATTCTTCAAAAGTATAGTGAACCATTTTAGGAACACAAAATAATATGTACTATTGGAGTGATGAAAATAACAGGCGATGGAAATTTACAAAAACAACGAAATCTATGACACTTGTCAAAATATTATTGTCTTGTTAGAGATGTTTTGTGTTCTTGATTAAGTTTTTCATTGATTCTCTTATTGATTGTTCAAAATTACTTTCAAAAATGGTTCACTACAATTTTGAAGAATACAGGTACATAATTATGTGCTACGGCGAAACTAGATCAAATTCTTCCGAAGCTCAACGTATCTATCGAGGAAGAGATCCATTAAGGCATATTCCTCATTATAGGACATTTATTGGCGTGCATAGATTTGGTGAACATGGCTGTTTTAAAAAACCAAAAGTTAATAGTGGAATTTCGAGAACTCGTCGCACTACGCGGAACGAATAAACTGTTTTACGAATGGTAGAATATAATCCGAGAACAAGCACCGGGAAAACAAGTTCAGCGGTACGATATGTTAACCATGAATGAGTTAGACAAATTTTCAATGAACAACTTCTTCGCCCGTATCATTTCCAAAAGGTTCATTCACAATTAGAACATGACTATCTTCCACGTGTACAATTTTGTGAATGGTTGCAAAATCGAAGACGCGATATTTTTTCTTCAATTTTGTTTACTGATGAAGCTGGTTTTAACCGTGATGGTGTTCTGAACCTACATAATATGCACCATTGGAGTGATGAAAATCCTCACCAAACCGTAATTAGAAGTCACCAATATGGGTTTTCTATTAATGTGTGGGCAGGTATAATTGACAATTGCTTAATTGGGCCATTTCAATTGCCCAATCGATGGACAGGTGAACTGTATCGAAATTTCTTGGAGAATGAACTAAATACGTTATTAGAGGGTGTTACATTGGCTATTATTGGTAGAATGCGTTACATGCATGATGACGCGCCAGCTCACTTTTCCCGATTGGGAAGGTAATTTTTGGATAGGAGGACCTGTACCCTGGGCAGCTCGTAGTTCCGACCTTAATCCCCTCGATTTTTCATTTTGGGGATTCATGAAAAATGATGTTTATTCTGTTGAAATACATAATGAAGAGCAACTGTGGATAAGAATTATGGAATCCGCACATAGATTCCGTAATAACCCAGGAATATTTCAAAGAAACCGTCAATCCTTAGGAAGAAAAATTGAAAAGTGTATTCAAGTACAAGGACAACAATTTGGACATCTTCTAAAAATTTAATGCTTTTTTTAATCACTGCCTTTCATTGTTGCTATTAAAATTTAATTGTTGAAGTGTTATGTCATTGTCTTTACATATAAGTTACTTTGGTGCTTTTGAATAATTTGCATACGTCAGATGCATTTTTCTCGTAAACTGTTGGTCCTAGCGACTTCAATAAGGTATATCTTTCTGAAGCAGAAAAGATGGGAAAACAAATTTTTCCAGTCGAGGATGACATACAGTGTAAGGCAAAAAAGTTAGGACCGATTCAAACAAGATGGAAACCTGAATGTGGCGTCCTCTATCATAAACGAATAAAAGAACTAACGTAAAATTTGAATTGTGCGTGATAAAAAGCCCCTGTACACAAAATTGCATCCGCTTATTACATCATTGTACAAAGTTTAAAAAAATAATAATTAAACTTCAACACCCTATATCTTTTAAACGAAGGCGTTGCGGACCTAAGTTCATAGCAACTTTTTTTCTTATTTTAGTGTCCTCTATCGCATGGCACTATGCATGGCACTTTTTTCTATGTCACCCTGTATGTATGTATATATATATATATATATATATATATATATATATATATATATATATATATAAAGATAATGAATGGGTCAACACTAAAATGGAAATACTAGACACCAAAATATTATATTTGAGCTCATTATGCCTTATATGAACGTCGCTGGTCTAAGAAATACAAGATGTTGAAGGTTTAAACTTTTTTATGAAATTTCTCAATAATTGAGAAAGTTGTGATAGCATGAATCTGGTAATTGGTATTGTTGTGTTTTGTGGTATGACTATTACGAATTTGAAGCTTATTTTGACGTTGCTCCTAGAGGCCGCCAGTTTCACGGTATTATTTAGGTAAATCAAAACATATTATCTGTTCAGCTATACTCAAAATAATCTAAAAGAACGTTAAATTCTAAAGGTACTCTTGCCTAGGTCGCCTAACTTTATCGGTTTTTGAGTTATTTGCATTTAAAAGTTTCAATGTATTTTGTTCATTTTATTTCAGGCGCTGATATTGTTACTTCTTTTATAAGTAGGATTGGCTGTGGGAGTGAATTTAGTTAGCCACCGAGAAGTCCAGACTCCCAGAACTTCTCAGTATGGTCAAACTTGAAGGGTGTGGTGTATCGTGAACTAATTCATTCTGTTGAGGAGTTGCGGTCGAAAATACAAGTAGCCGCGAATACATTTACAAATGATAGGGACATTTTGTTTAATGTTCAGAGACGTTCACGAGAATGTATAGTAAAATGTATTGAGGCAGGTGGTGGACACTTTCAACATTTGATTTAAGGTTTGTTATTATTACTATTATCAATAATTGTTATTGCTATTTTCATATTTTGGGAATAAAGAATCACCACAATATATGTTGAAACCTTTAAATATATCATTAAATATATTAAATAGATCCATTGGAAAACCCATTGCAGCAATCTATTTAATAGTGCGTAATTCTGGACTGAAATACAACTTAACGAATATATGGACCAAAAGTTAAGATCCGCGAGTTATGCTGCTTACAGTGATTGGAATAGTTTAGTGCTAGTTTCCTTACCATATATTTGCATATCTAGTTTACTACGATTTCTTGTATCAAGAATTTGGAGACAACAACCAAGTGAAAGACAAACGTAAACCCACAAACGAAAATATTATGATTAATAAACTTTAACAAAGAAGAAATAGACTTTTAAGTAAAAGTTTGAAATATAATCTTAACAAACCTCCGTTGGATATAGTTATAGTTGACAGAGAAAGTTCAACTTATCGTTGGGTGACAATTACAAACCAGTAAAATTCAAATTTCAGGAAAATATACAACAGGATCAACAGAAACACTGTTTATATAATATTTTTAGAAAAAAGTCCCTATTTGCGTTATTTCTATTAGTAAATCTTTCAGCGTAGACGCAGGATGTCATCAACATGTTTTGGAAACATTCTCTGAGAATAAATTTCATGTGAATTCGTTTTTCTTCAGAATAAACTTTCATTTCAAATTATTGTAAAGAAAAAGACAAAAAACCGCAAAAAGGTCTAACTTATTAAATGCAACCTATAAAGTAACGCATTTAAGTGAATGGCAAATCAATACAATTAAACAGGACTTGTCAAACTGACATGTGTGTATATCGAGTTCAGTAAAAAATCTGTCTATATTTTGAAAATTGGCATGTTACGTGCCAGTTGGAAAGACACTCAAATTTTACATTTATAGGTGACATAAAATTCATGTTGTCCTATTATGATTAAACAAAATTATTTCCTGTAAAAACCCGAAATTATTCACTCTTAACTTTTCACGCCCTGTATAAGTCAGTTACTTTTCTACAAATTGAATCCATACCTTAATCAATTAGCGTGGACCAGTATAAGTATGGCCACAATAAAAAACACTGGTCATCCACCCTTTTCCTACATTTTCAGAACACACAAAATAATTCGAAAACCTGATGGTTTATATGTGGTAAACTCTAATAAAATGTTGAAATGTTTCATTAAAAAAAAAACCTTTGATGGTCTCCTAAACTTCATGATACTGTATATTATGAAACTAATTTTAAAGTGTGCCTCTAGAAGGTCTATATTCATCCAACACACAACATTATTCTTAAATCTTATAGTTTAGCCATAATATTCCGCGATCCATAATGCATCATTCTAATTATACTCAGTGATATGGAAATTTCAACACCAAGAAAGGGTAGGAATTTTCTGACCAAGCTTAGATTGACTTAACTTAAGTAGATATACTAGGGTGATCCTTGGCCACTTCGTCTATAGCAAAACAATTTCTTTTCATAGGTCAAGGTCATTGCATTGCATACGTCCAAGTACATGGTTTTTCAAGGTCAAGGTCGTCGTACAAATTGCCTGCATTGAAGTATATTACTCAAAGTCCAGATTGTGCAAGGTTTTCAAGGTCAAGACCATTGAAGCTCTCTTGCAGATTCTCCGCATCACAATGCATGGTTTTCAAGGTCAAGATCGTCGTACAAATTATCTACATCGATGTATATTCCTCAACGTCATCACATTACCTATCTCAAAAGTGCGAGGTTTTTCAAGGTCACGTTCCTGCATCGGTCTTCGATGCCAGGAAATGTTCAAGGTCAACAATCAATTCTTTGGCTGAATCAAGTGTTAGTTTGACAGGAAATTTTCAAGGGTACCAGGCAATTCTTAGAATTTGGCCGAGGTAAAATTGCAATTCTCAAGGCCAGGGATATTAAATACACTTTTCCAGGTATAGAAGATTCTACTTTTCAAGGTGAAGTTTTCAAGGTCACCAATTCTTGCCTGAGTCAAATTGTTAATTTAGTTATTACAATTATTCTCAAGGTCACCTGCTCGGGTATCACATTACAGATTATTGTCTGTGCTAGTAGTCACAGTTCATTAACCTTTTCAAAATCGTCGATTTCAAAGTTACGCCCACCCAGAAAAGTTCATTGACCTCTGTGGTTCAGGTCAAAAATAAGCTCCTGGTTTTGCGTAGGATATTTCAAATACCTCAAGATCAAAGGTGATTCAAAGTTCTAGTATTGATTAAATTGTAATGAAAGGATTATGCTTACGTGGGCTCACACTACTGTCCTAAACCACCAGGATTAGTTTTCCTAAGAACCGGATCAGGTTCCCAAAGACAGATAGCCATTTATCAAAACAGGGAGCCGTTTCCCAAAACAGGAATCTGGTTCGCAATGCAGGTAGCCGTTTCCCCCCATTTCAAGGTTACACCTCTGAGAAAAGAACAAAGGCGATCCATTTTTCAAGTAATTCTTGACTGAGTCAGGGTCCTAATTCCTATAAATCACCTGCAGGGATATCAAATATGTTGTTATCTAGGTTAATGGTTAAAATGTATTGGTATCAATTTTCAAGGTCAACTAATAAATAAAAATACTTTTTTATAAAACTTGTAATTTATTAACCACAATATTCATCTATATACTAAATACGTATTTTATTCACATACAAATAAAAAATCGATTTAAGTCAATATACATATTATGGGAAATTTAATGTACTGTCACTTAACATTTTGTGATACCTTTGCTGGATCATAACTATTTAATTTATTATTTGTTTCTCACACTCAATTTCCTTCAACGGATTTTCGTTTAATGTGGTCCACGGCACATCATCATTCCTAATAGGTATTTTCATCGCTTCAGTATAATGTTTACTAGCCATACATTCAGCTTTTCTTAAAGCCTACATTTCAGGATCTGAGATCTTTTTACTTTAAGACATTGTTCAAGACTTACTTCAAACCTACGTCTCCTAAACTTACATCCAAAAACACAAACTAAAATCTTTTAATTATACCCTCTAAACTAAACTAAACCCAAATTTCAAGGTCAATTCCAAAAAATGTACTTTCAAGGTTAAAGGTGATCCGAACTTATCCGACCTTACCCGACCACCTGTAGGGCTATCAAGTAGATTGTCAATGGCTAATATGTATTGAATCAATTTTCAAAGTCATAAGTCCTAGAAATCAATACAGTATCATATATAGTCTAAATGTATAAGTGTTCAATCACGTATACAGTAAGATATTTCTCGTTTTTAAAGCCATTGTACAAATTGCATGCGTATTTTTAAAGTATAGTGATCCATTAGTAATTTATTAAGAAAAAGAATTAGGTCAAGTCTACACTATTAAGCTATTTCAAGATATAATTAAAAATAAAATTTATTATGAAACCAATGAAAGTCTGCTTAAGTTTTAGAGCAATTTAGCATTGCTCAAGTGCTATCTTGTCAGATTGAGGCGGTTAAAGAACGCTTCAGGGAAAGTGAGTAGTGGAATTGTCAATAAAAAAGGTATACATAAACTACGTTGGTATCCCCTAGACGCATCTTTTAATGGTAGGTTAATTACACGAATTATAATCAATATATCATACATTAAGGACCCTTTGATATTTTGACGAAACACATATGATAGCTTTGCACGTCAGCTAAAATTAATGTTAAGGCAATCCATGCTAAAGGTGAATGTGGTCTTATCCTGCAATTTCATGCAACCCCAAAATCATAGTATTGAGTTGAATACTTTTGCCACAAAAAATTGCGTTATTGACATTTCAACCAATGTACGTGTCTGGTACAATGAAAACGTTTACTACAAGTTACAGAAAAAATTAGAAGTTTTCCGAAAGGGAATCCGGTTGGGCATTACAGGAAGTTTTACATTTAAAAGTGAATAATAATAGCTATGCCCCATTTAGAGGTCATTTAACCTATGTTAAGGTTCCCCCCTTCATAACAGTAAAGCATGCAGTACTGAATGTTCAAGTATTGCTTCCTATGGGCCATTGTTTCGGCATTATATCCCATTTCACAGCATTCATATCGGACTTCAGTTATCCTCATTTTAGAGTGTTGAATTATGATTCAATTACTTCCCATTCATGATGATGTAAAAAATTTGAGAAACTGAGTAACCTCGCAATTAATTTGTACTGCATAAATGGTAAAAAAATTGTACCCTTTGTATTGAGTAATCAGCAAAGCGGTAGAAAACCCATAAATCTTTTAACACTCTCTGCTAATGGTCAAACCGCCAATGATATTAACACTATATACCATTTCATATGGATTAAAAATATACCTGCTCTTCTTTATAAACAACTATCGAATAAGATGTGCAAGAAATTTATTTGTTACCGATGCTTAAACCATTTTTCTTGAGATCGGCTTCTACAAAAACATACCACTCACTCTCAGCAACTTAAGCAATGCTCTGCTAGGCTACCTACCGAAGCGGAAATGAATTTTCAGTTCAAAAATTTCGCATTAGAAGAAGATGTACCATTACATGCCGATTTAGGAAGTATTTTGGAAGAGTGTACAAATGGTATCGAAAGTAATACTATATTTCACTCGAAACACATACCTTTAGCATTGCTTACTATTTGAAGTGTTCATACAATGATGCTTTATCTGGATTTAGGCTTTATAGAGGACGCGATTGCATTCAATGGTTTGTTAAGGAGCTTCAACGTATTTAACATTGGACCACAGAAATAATCAATCAAATAATTCCTATGGATACTTTAAGTTCTAGTCATGTTGAACAATTTGAAGGTGCCACGATTTGTCACATTTGCCGAAAACCATTTACTGATTCTGATATAAAAGTTAGAGACCATAATCACCTTACAGAAGCATTTCGGGGGGCAGCGCATCAGACATGTAACTTAAACTATACAGACTCCGATATTCTATTAGTTGTATTTCATAATTTATTAGGTTATGATGCCATTTTATCATTAGAGAATTGGTCAGTGTTCTCGGTTCAATTTTACTGCTGCCCATAAACAAAGAAAGATATATCTCCTTCACGAAGGTAATGAAGGCTCCAAAATTAAGTTTAGATTTATTGACTCTTTTTTCAGATTTATGAGTAGTAGTATTGAAAATTTGGAGAATAGTAAAAGAATGATTACCCACGCTAATTGCAACAATGATGATCAATTTTCTCTATTAGTTCGTAAAGACGTGTTTCCTTATGAGTATATTGATACTTGGGAGAAATTAAGCGGGACCACGCTTCCTCCCAAGGAAGCATTTTTCAGTCATCTTAATAATGAGTGTATCAGTGATGAGAGTTTTGAGCATGCGGTTAACGTTTGGATCAAATTTACTATTAAATCATTAGGGAATACTCGGATTTGTATATAAAAACAGATATTTTCGAGACTTTTCGGCAAACTTGTTTAAGTACTTACAAGCTTGATCCATTGCACTATTATACAGCCCCGGTTTAGCATCCGATGCTATGCTTAAAAGTACGCAAGTAAAGTTAGAACTATTTACAGACATTGATATGCTAATGTTTATTGAAAGAAGGATTAGCGGTGGTGTAGCTCAATGTTCAAATCGGTATGTTAAAGCTAACAATAAGTAAATGGGGGAAAAATTTGATCCCACCTCCGAAAGTGTGTATTTAATGTACTACGACGTAAATAATTTATATGGAGCTGCCATATCAGAATTTCTACCATTTGGTAGAAACTTTAGATTTAATAAACCACCCCGATGATTCGAAAATTGGTTATATAGTCGAGTGTGATTTAGACTATCCCATAGAATTACATGAGTGTAACAGTGATCTACCTCTGGCACCCGAATATATGGTTCCACCCGCGCCTGATTCCAAAATGAAAAAATTAGTGCTTACATTGTACCCAAAACGTAATTACGTGCTTCAATACAGAAATTTTAAAGTATATTTAAAATGTGGATTGAAGTTGTTAAATGTACACCTTGCATTACGTTTTAAACTGTCCCCATGGTTAAAAAAATATATCGATTTAAATACCGCCATGCTTCAGCAATCTCAAAATGAATTCGATAGAAATTTATTTAAATTAATGATTAATAGTGTTTTCGGGAAGCTGATGGAAAATTTACGTAGCATAAGGATATACGTTCAGTAACGAAATGGGAGGGTCGCTATGGTGCTCGTGCTTAAATAGCAAAACCAAATTTTTACAGTTGAACAATATTTGACAATGATATGCTTATCATTCAAATGAGTAAGCTAGAAATACATTTCCATGAACCTATATATGCGGGATTTAGTGTTTTAGACGTTTCAAAACTTGTTATATAATTTTCATTACAGTTACACGCTACCCAAGTTGCATAATAATGCTAAGCTATTGTACACGGGTACGGATAGTCTCATATACGCCTTTTCAGTTCCCGATATCTATGAATGCATTAAAGAAGACATTGATAAATTCGATACATCTGATTATAGTCTCGAGAACATCTTTGGACTCCCATTAGTAAATGAAAAAGTCCCCGGCTTAATGAAAGATGATAACCATGGGGAAATTATGGTGGAATTTGTAGGACTTCGCGGTTGACGAAAATGTTGTAAAAAAATCAAAGGGTTATACACAAGCAAGCGTGAAGGGGATCACGATTAATGATTATAAACAGGTTTTGTTTGATGGTGACGTAATAAGGCGCTATCAACATTTCATAAGGTCAAAGAAACATGGTGTATTTACCATCAAACAAAATAAAGTCATACTTGATCCTTATGACGATAAACGCTTAGTAAATTTCGATTTTACTGATACTAGACCTTGGGGGTATAACTTTCAGTAAACAATGAGCGGTCTTGAAGACAAATTGCAGGAAGAACTACAGTACAGTAGTGACCAAATCTACAGAAAGTACCTGAAGCGTTCTTTGACCTCCACTGAAAGCTATTCATTTATGCTGAGTATATTGCAACATATTGTTATTCCGAATGAGTGTTTTAACTGTGTGCTATAAACTCAAAGTGTGCAAATAGAGTTATTATTAAGACATTATTTAATATAAAAATTAGCGTAGACAATACCATTAAAAGTTTTACAAAATTGTGTGCCGATAGAGGTTCATTAACTTCCAATGAAGTAGATAGGACCTTAGATGGAATGAATTTACTTGGTGACATACCCCTTAAAATGTACATATACAAGTTATTATGGGGTGATTCACTGTATACTTTGACAAACGTTAGCGTAGAAAATATTGTTTATAAAGACACTCTTCATTATAACTGAATGTATTGAGACAGCAGCATATTATGCTAATTACAAGTGCCTCGCTATTTTAGTTGAAGTATTATTAGAACAAAACATTACATATAAGTTTTAACTGTAGGAAAATGAGGAGCACCACAAAATATACCGCTGGATATTAGAAAACATCGAGAAAGGTGAAACAAATTCCTGCTTGGGATGGACATGTGGACCAGATTCGGGAATATGGCCAGCCAGTAATTTAAACGATTATAGAAATACTTTAGGTTTACTATATAAAATGATGTAATATTTAAAAAAATTAAATATAATTATCTTTTTTTTTATGTAGTTTTATTTCATATAAAAGTTACAAACAATCCCTATAGCTACATTATGAAACTAAATCGTTTTTATTGATCCATGATCTTTCATCCAATCCCACCACTTTACAAATAACTTATTATTCTTGGAGCGAAGAACTTTTTCCACCAGGTACACATCTGGATACTTTGTTTTCTGTAATTCGTGTTCATAAAATCCTCCCAGTACAGGTGATCCTTTCATGTCTTCCAACATGTAGGTGGTTGGGTTAGCAATGCGAACTTTCACAATCTTAAATAGTTCGCTTGACCAACTAGGGGTGTATCCTTTGGCGAAAATACTTTTAAACTTACTGATTCGTACTGTCACCCACACAATAACGATTCCTATCAACTGTTTTTATGTGAGTGTAAGCCTATAGCTTTGTATGATTGCCCACATATTTGGGCTTCATTCCTGTAGTTCTGTGCTTACCATTGTTATACTCCATCGTTCCGGTGTCAATTGTATCAATCCATTTATATTTACCCTGTAGGCTGAATTACTTATATAAAGCAGACTTAATGGTGCTGATAACACGTTCCGCAATTGCTGACTTTTTTGTGCTATAGGTGGAGTAATAGTTGACTCCATAACGCTGCATTAGTTTAGTAAAATGCTCATTGTAGAATTCTTTTCCTGCATATGTCTGCAAATTGGAGGGTTTCCGGCCCGTTTTGAAGATTGCTTACATGACATTGACAACTTCCAAACCCGATTCCGTTTTTAATCCTTTGGTCTACAGGTATTTGGAAAAACAGTCAATAACCACTAAAATTTACTTGTAGCACTTATTTTGTTTGGCATATGTGTTAAATTCGGCCAAATCTGCTTGCCAGGGGTCATCATATCCCTTAATTATTGTGCGCCTTCGTTTAAAATTTTTTCTTGCGGGTTTTTTTAAATTCGTTGACGAGTTGTGAATTGGACATGGTATTAATTTATCCACAATTTCTTTAAGTTGGTGTTACTTTGTTCCAATGCTAAATAAGCGTTAAAGTTTCCTTTAACAGCTTTCTGAACTGCTTGCAGACAAAAATCAGGGTATCCCTTACTTATAGCATCACCATCTTCTTCCGGATCCGCCAACTGTGTCAAACGGTTTCCATCCAAATTTAACCTTGTCGATAAATGGTATTGCTTGGTGATGACATCTTGAGGATCTGTGTGGTTGGCAACATTGCTGAGTCTCTTATTCTCGATATCGAATTGATTATCATCAATAAGTTAAAACTGAGGGGTTAATTTCTTAAATTGATACTGGGCATATGGCCGTCTAAATTTATCAGGGGCATTTTAGTTATGATCTGTCGGCATCAATGCATTCTGATTTATATTGTTCAAAAAACGAGTGTCTGGCCTTTCAATGTATCCATCTTCATACAATTCCTCTACAACTGATATTATACCATTTACTACACCTGTGTTTCCAGCCAATTTTTCTGCCCACAATACTTCTAGATCACGAATTAGTTTGTGTACATCATTCCAATATTTATATTCAATCGGTTTGATTGTTAATTCCTTAAAAAACATAGCTCCACCTACCTGAGTTGTGGGTGATAATACTGACAGCAAGGGTTTGATTATTCGTCACCTTGGAGTTACACTGTGGTATGTGACATTACCCTTATTCTAAGTTATTACAAAAAGAAAATATGGGTTTCTGTTAAACATGTACTAAAGCAAAAATGTTGAATAAGCTACCAATTAATACAGTAGTAGGTGCTAACAATACTGATTTTATGAATAAAAGTTGAAAATTTTAATTTAAATATAGTAATTAGGTTAATTAAAACACATACAACTTTGTTATATCAGTGTATTCCTTTACTTAACAAAAGTAGTTACATACAACTTTGTAACAAAAACTATAATTCTAAAACTGAAATAGAATTGGAATTTTAAATAAAGAGTTAACTAATAAAATACATTAAAAAGTAATAAACAAGAAATTTTTCAAACTTAGGAAACAATATGGTTTAATAAATCTAAAACTAAAATAAAATTCTAATTGAAATAATAGGTAATCTAAGAAAATACATTACAAAAATTAAAAAAAACTAATAAACAAAGAGTTTTTTCTTACTTGAAAACAATACAGTTGAATGGTGTACATAACAGTATTTTAAATTTTTGGTAATACTGCTTCAAAGTATGTTTTGTCCACCATGCATCCATCGGTACATACTTAATTGCTTTTACTTTGTCAGCTGACACAGTCTTCTTGTCAGCAGCTACAACAGCTTTCGTACTTCTTGCACCTGATCTAGTTGTTTGTAATGATCTAATGGAAACCTTTGTCTAATTGGATGACTGATGCGATTCTTTGTATCTATCACAGTAAACAGTTATGTGAATTTCAAGGCACTTACTTTTGAAAAAGGACCACTTTATAATTGAACTCTGACGCGCAAGACTTAAAATCTTTAAAATCAGCTGCTTTCATCTGCATAACCTTATAAGGTCTAGATGAGTTAACTTTTAGAAGCAGTCGTAAAAGCGACACAGGTGAATAGTATTCAGCTTTGCTGAAGATCCTCTCAATGCAGCTGTTACAGAGTCTATCTCCTGAACACAAGAATGTCCAGTTGAAAACTTCATTGTTATTGATTCAATCATTGGATGTTGGTTTAGGAAAAAGTAATCGCATGGTCATTAACGAATTCCTATTTTGTGGCACGCAGCTGTCACTCCAAAGTATGAGTTTCCTTAGATGTTGGTTTCCGTGAAAACAGCTTCTAAAATTTTGACGAATACTTGCTGTCATTAGCTCTGCATTAACATTTCATGCCATATAGCACAGTAGACTTGTTTTGTGCTGGATAATATTGCAGTTAAATTATATACATTCAATTTGCTCTTGTAGTAAAGTTACTAATTTCTACCTTTGGGCAAGGTAGAACATTTTGCAAATCAAACACCAAAAATGTGGAACTGCTGCTTTCTCTGTCTTTTCTTTTTCAGCTCTTGTTGCAGTTTTTCTTTTTATATGGTTATCATACTCCTGCTTTTTCTCATCAGTCAGTACGTTTTCTTTTTTATTGATCTTCACTTCTTCGCATAAGTCACCTATCTTTCTTTGGCTCATGAAAGAATAAATTATATTCATTACAGAATATTTTCTATAGAATGACTCTTTACAGGCTGCTTATTAGCTTCTTCAAAACTCAACATAGAGACTGTACATTTTCTTGATATTGAGATTAGGTTCTAAGTACTGCCTTTGCGTATTAGCCCTGCAGTAATGGGAGTCCACTTTAGGAAAGATTCTATATGCTGTTTTACAAAATTAACATCGTCATCAGGTATTTTATGCTTCTTGTATTTTCCTTGTTTGGGAACGTCAGGTATATTTGAATTATCTCTTTTAGAATGTGCTGTATAAATCGGGGTTTGACTAATATCTAAGGTGCTAAGATAAAATTTTTTGCATACCTGAATTTTTCAGCTTCCGATTTGAAAATAATATGCAAAGGTTTGGCTTCTTCTACTGTTTGTATCTGTTTTATTTTTTCTGCGCCGTTCAACAGTAAATTTGTTTGTTGTAGATAAGATGAACATTTTTTTACCGTGGCCGTTTAAGGTATAATAACGATCAAAAATTGTTTTTCTTTCATCTTCTGAGATAACTGTTTGGCATTTATACAAACATCTCTTCCAACAATCCTTTACAGTCTTCATTCTTTTAGCTGGAACTACCTTTTTTCTTACAGATACGTACTTCTTGCCTGTATCATGGGCTTCTTTCCTAATATTGTACTTCCATGCTGCTGGATTTCTCTGCCTCTTACGCTTCAATGGTTTAGGTATGTTGGTTGAGGAGCTCCATTTTCGATATCACTCACAGTGTCAGCAAAACGTGTCTAACAGCATTACATGAATCTTTGTGTAAACAGATTCATTTGATTCATTATCAGAATCAGAAGGCACATAGTCTTTATCTTTCTCTGAATCGTATCCATCACGATCTATTATATTTTCTACTGTATTTATTTCACTTAACCTCATTTTCCTAAAATATAACGAAAATGCCTTACAAACTGTAGTAAATATAGGAATAATGAATTTACCTTAATTCTATCAACGGAATGTTATTGTCAGACTCTGAATCACTTGAATCATATGGCATTTTGACTAAAAACACCTGTAATTCACTTAAATAACCCACTCATAATATTCGATACACCGTTTGTGTACTTTTTATCAGTCACCCAAAGTTGTATGTAAATAATAATCTGTAGAATTTCAGTGTTACAAAGTAGCATGTGCACATACCACTTTGTAAGCCTGAAATAATTATTTTATACAGATACAACTATGTACTGTTGGTAACTACTACACAGGATAATACATACACCTTTGTAACTCTGTGAGGATGAAGTCTAACCTACATACAACTTTGTAATACTGAAAACTAAAATTCGACAAAAATGTGACATACAACAGTGTAACTCTAAGGTGACGTATTGTGTATACTTTTTGCCGCGGCTTCCTCGAATCTGTCCACTTACATCATAATCTCGCCTTGTAACATTCGTAGCTTCTAAAATACTTTTATAATTCTTTGTATCTTTTGAATTTACTAGATTCCAAGCGGGCTCATTCATAATAAGCAGATCATGTAAACCTGGAGTCCCTTTAAACATGACACCTTAAATGATCATATCGTTGCCTTTAATTGTGACGGGGGTATTACTAGTTGTCCATTTGTCTGTTTTAATATCGTGGTGTACCCCATAAGCGTGATCAATAGCACCTTCAAGATCCCTCATAATACGTTCAACGTATACACGAGGTAATTCGTGGTACTGCTCGACAAATTCTTCTGAGATGGACTCATTACGGGAATCATCTGCGATACTAAGAGGTACTTCCTCGGTATGAATCTCTCCTAAGACATGTTTCTAGGAAAGATGGTGTACGAGGATATGAGGGGGATTTATTTGTAGGAACGGAAGCTGGGCTAGGGGGCTTGTAGCACTCCTTGCTAATGTGCGTGGAATGAAGCCTGGAGCTATCGGGCTAATGGGAGTATGCTTTCTTCGAAATATGAATAAAGGTGGGTTTTTTGGTTTAACGTCAACGGACTCCTTTTTGGGTGTTTTTTATCAGGATGCATTTTATTCACTATTTCAGTCAGAGGTTCTATTAGAGGTTTTTAAGTACTTTCAAATGTTCTTTCATTATCAATGCGGGCAGTTTTAAGACTGTTATATTTCTGCCGTATTATTTTACGAGAATCCTTATTTATGACTATGAAACCACACGCATATTCACAATCGTGAATATGCGTCAAGAGCTGATTTGAATTCGATCTAGAAGCGATACAAACTGCTACTATAGTGACGTTGATGCGGATATAACCCTAAATAAAATTCAATGGAAAGTACCACACTTAACACTTAGTGATGCTGTAAAACTGGACTTGACGATAATCCTCCATTATTCCAAATACGTGATTCAATGGTATACATACTGTAAAGTATTTTTCACCATTTCGCTCATCAAATTCTACTTGTAATGGTTCCTCATTCTTTGGCGACCACCCCAAATGGCTTAATGCTTTGCTTGTCATATAAGGAATATATCCTTTAAGTGTAGATGTTATGCCGGGATTTCGGTAAACTCTTTGACTACCTAACTCATAACGAAACCCTTCGAAAAGGAAGTTGGGGAAATTATTGGTTAAGTTGAACGATTTTCCTTCATATTCTTTTTTCAGCTTACCTTCTATGTACAGAAAACTATCATAAGTAGCAGTAATTAGACCCTGACTGTAAATTATAATGCGTATTTCTTCGGAAGGTCCATACTTAGAAGAGCCATACGGAAGATAGGTGTGAATATCTGATTTAATTATAGCATCATCAAAATGTACGTTTTGAAAGATGTTTAATGATTCGGTCATTGTATTTCTGTAGATATTAACCACAATGAGGGTTGATGACTAATTAAAGATTTACTACAGGGATGATGTCTTTTATATGAATTTCTTCTTAAACCTATGTTCTAAGCGTACCGTGAATGGTTCACCCTTTAAATTAATGGTTACTAATTATTCCTTCTGTATTATAAGTGTTTTGTAACTGTGGTTTCCTATTAGTGAAGTTGATCGGCCTATTTCCACAGTTTATGCTTTTTTAGCGCGACGTTTCGGAAGCGGACTCTGCTTCCGTCATCCGGCTTAATCCTGAGAAGGAGTGTTTTCGCACTTCAGTCGAATTCATATGTTATATATAATTTTTCCCAAGCAGTTGACTACTCTTAGATTCGAACCTGGTACCTTTCACTTTATATGACACCTTTGCCATTGAGCCACGGAGTAATCCAATGTATACATATATATATATATATATATATATATATATATATAAAACTTTTGTTGGTTGCGCAGAAGTTTATTGCGCATGTTGCGCAGTAACTTCTTGCGCAGGTGCATTGCGCTTAAGCTGTTCGCGAATTATTGGAATCCATATGGCTTGGCTTATTGGATTTTCAGCGATGTACGTGACTTCTTTGAGTTTCGACGAATAAATACTTTCATTGTGAAAATCCCTTGTTCATAATACATTAAATATTGCATTTTTTAAATTACATGCGCACTTTTGAATGCAAACCTATTGTTTTATATAAAGCAAAATTTATTGTATCTGTGGTTATTTATAGCGAAATCTTTTTCTTCATAACACATTTTCAACAAAGTCTACTAATTATATTACTACTAATTCTGCAATGTAGCTTTGGGAAGCTTTATTGTTAAAATTATTAAAAATGATTACTACATTTTTAAAGAATGCAGATGCATTGTGTGTTTTACACAAAGAAAATCCCCATTAACTTGAATATTAAATTTTTTATACGTTTCTACAAATTTTTAAATATGCGAATGTATTACTAACAAAGAAAACCCATTGTTCAATGAAACATTGATTTTTTCCGCATTACATATCTGTGTATTTTTCATGAATACATATACATTCAGAGTACTTCGAGAAAGCGCACAATAACTTTCAGGTTGCGTTGTGTGTAAGCGAAATATATCATTGTGCAAAAGAGATAGACGTTAAACAATTAAACTTCATTCATAAACTTTCAAGGTCTGTTTCTTACACATATTACAAATTTATTTCAGATTTCTTAGAGATACATTAATATTTTAATTCTTCACCTAAACTAAGTATTTACCACATATTACTCTTCGTAAGATTCATGCATCGTTAAAATGTACGTTTTGAAACATGTTTAATGATTTGGTCACTCAGAACCTTCAATCGAATTGATGTTAAAAAGTATTTCTCTGCAGATGCTAACTGCAATGAGGGTTGATAGGGATGAAGTCTTTGTACGAAGATGGAATTGTCCTATGATTAATTCGCAGACCCACGTTCTTTTAGTTCTAAGCGTACCGTGAATGGTTCACTTTCATCATGGTCTATTTACCGTTTCGAAAAGATCCTTTCATAATGTTGCACTCTACATGTAGATTAGTGTGTTTAAATATTTGGATGTCTAACGCGGATATATGTAAAATATTCGCTTCTAATATTTTGGGCTCAAAACCGAGCATGCGACCAATGCTGTTCTCTTTGGTAAAATCGATCTCAAATGAATTGTTTATCTCACACTTAAGTATATTGTTGTTTGCCCTGTTTTCTGTGGTTATCTTTGATTGCAAGTAATCACTAATTTCATCTAACTCACCGTGTGGAATATTGATCACTCGCAAATGAGATGAATTCGTTCTAAAATAAAATCTATCTTTACCCGTATAAATGTTTCTAATGCTTTGCAGCCGTAAAATCCCACCAATCCAACAACGTATTTCTTCTCCAAATCTAGCTCTATGGGTGGATAGAAGTTGTAGCTAGCTATGTTACCAACACCTTCTAAACTGAATGTTATTGACATAACTGAGAAAATTTAAGGTTGTATCGATCATTTATATAGAAATTTTAGGCATAGGTACCCACAAATAATGGTATTAAATTCCTGATCTTGATTGTAATTATAATAAATTTTACATCCCCGAAAGTAGCTAATCACTTCGACTGGTGGTCGAACAGTACAGAAACTACCGTAGTACCATACCTTTTTACCACGCTTTTTGTAGCAAACCCAATGTGTACCCGGTCCGCCTTTGACTATCTAAGCTGATGATTCCAGATTCATTTTTTCATGGTAATTTAGGCAGGCTATCTCTCATAAAGATACCTCTGAAGTAGGGTACATCTTTTGTGTATTTCTTTAAATCAATTTCTGTTAACGGTCTTTCGGGTAATCTAATGGGTTTTTTGGAAACGGATTTAAGTATAGCGCGCCACCACCAGATTTGCATGGTTGTAGATAAAGTGCGCAGCCAGCGATCGATTCCATCATGCGATTATGGCGCGATGTCTCTTCTTGCATTTTTTTTTGGCATTTTTTGCATCATTGACTGCTTCAGCAATTCCCGATGCGCCGCTAGCTAAAGCACCGATTGCTGATAATCCTGCGAATAACGGAATAATAAATGGTAAAACACCTCCTTGTTTAGGTAAGGGAATTGCGCTAGGAACTTTAATGTTTTTCTTTCCCCGCAACCTTTTTACTACACGTTTTGCCGTTGACAGAGCTGACTTTATTTTGTCTGTGAAATCTGCATTAGCTTTCATTTCTTTTAGCTATTGTTTTTCGTACATGCAATAAATTTCCACCATTCTTCTTCTTCTTGGAGCGACGTTTAGACCCCATTCCAAATTTTCTCTTTGCTTTCATGACGGTATCGACTGCTAAGCTGCAGCTCGTTCACCTAATGTTGCGTCTACCGATTTAAAGCCTTTCGAAACTTTTTCTTCTAAAATTTTATCTGCTCTATGTCTACTTTCTAAATCTCGGTAGTCTCTACAACTGATATCATGCAGTTTGCACTGAGCATCCAATTGATTAGTACCCGGGTCACCGCGTGCGAGTCGTTTCTCTGAATTTGTACCAGGACCACAATACTGGTAACAGGGTAATTGCAATTCCACCGGAAGTTTATTGATTAGCGTATTCACTAAACCACCTCCACTCTTCCGCTTCTTACCTATCATTGTTCACCTTGAAGGATAGGGCAGGGTATTTATACCTAAAATCGAGAACACAAAAACTTTATTTTTAGTAAATGCTACACATTAGATAAGCAGGGCGATAGTACAACATTTCCATTAATCATACAGTGTTATGTGAATTAATATTATACTTGGCATTTATAACATCTCGGATGTCTTTATAAATGTCATCATCACCGAATTTCTTCTCACGAAAACGACGGTAGTCGACCACTTGTCGTATGAACTTTTCATAGAAACACACCAGATTGTCAAGAAATTCCAATCTATAGCTTATTATATCGTTCAAATTGAATAGTTCTTCTGCATTATGGGCATTGAATGTACACGAACAGCAGTTGTAGTTTTTTATCATAACAGGTTGCAAAATTCTCTCATACCCTTTAATCAATTTCCAATTGTAATAAATACCGAGATTGCTAGATAGAGATTCGTAATCTTGCTCATGGACTATATCTTCCTTGTTTACTCGTGACCGACCAATTTGTTCAATTGATTTCTCAGAATTAAGCATGAAATGGTGGGGGTAGCTGGAAATTGATCTAGATAACAATCTATTTTTAGGAATTATGACCCTAACTCGTCCAGAACAACGGATCGCCTTTGTTCTTTTCTTAGAGGAGTGACCTTAAAAATTGTAAGTATAGACCTTGAAGCGTCGGTTTAAACAATGGGCTGCCTTTGTTCTTAAAAATTGATTTATCAAAATTGAGAATGAAATGGTGGGGGTAGCAGGATAACAACCTACTTTTAGGAATTATGACCCTAACTCGGTCAGAACAATGGATCGACTTTGTTCCTTTCTCAGAGGTGTGACCTTTAAATTGGGGGAAACGGCTACCTGAGTTGCGAAACAAAATCCCTGTTTTGGAAAACGGCTTCCTGTTTTGAGATACGGCTATCTCTCTTTGGGAACCGGATCCGGTTCTCAGGAAAACTACCTCATCCTGGTGGTTTAGGACAGTAGTATGAGCCCACGTAAGCATAATCCTTTCATTACAATTTAGAACTTTGAATCACCTTAGATCTTGAGACGTGTGAAATATTCGACGAAAAGCCAGGAGCTTATTTTTGCTGGGGGGCGTAACCTTGAAATCGATGACTTTGAAAAGGTCGATAACTTTGACTACTAGCACAGAGAACAATCTGTAATATGATACCCGAGTAGGTGACCTTGAGAATAATTGTAATAACTAAATTAACAACTTGGCTCAGGCAAGAAACCTTGAAAAGTAGAATCCCTATACCTAGAAAAGTCTATTTAATATTCTTGACCTTGAGAATTTTAATTAAAACACACATGACCACGGTCAAATTCTAATTATTGCCTGGTGCCTTTGAAAATTTCCTGTCAAATTAACACTTGATTCAGCTAGAGAATTGATTGGTGACCGTGAATTTTTCCCGGCCTTGAAGACCGATGCAGGGAACGTGACCTTGAAAATCCTTGCACTTTTGAGATAGGCAATGATGACGTTGAGGAATATACTTCGATGTAGGTAATGTATACCATGACCTCGACCTTGAAAACCATGCATTGTGATGCGAAGAATCTGTATGAGAGCTTCAATAGTCTTGACCTTGAAAACTTTTCAAAATCTGGACTTTGAGGAATATACTTCGATGAAGGCAATGTATATGATGACCTTGACCTTAAAAAAGCATGTACTTGGACGTATGCAATGTGATAACCTTGACCTCTGAAAAGAAATTGCTTTGCTATAGACAAAGTGGCCTAGGATCACCCTAGTATATCTACTAACTTAACTTAACGTTCACGCCATTCCCTTGCGGGATAGGTAAAACAATCCCTCCATGCTTTCCAACCTTCGCATACCTCCCTAGCTTCCGCAAGACTCATACATTGTCCCTGACATTCCCTTTTATTTTTAAAACTCCTTATCTTTCTTTCCTGTATCATATATTCTGCTACTTTCAGTCATGTTTTACGCGGCCTACCAGGCACCGCCTTACCCCTAACCTCACCCATATATTTGCTTCATTAATATTGCGTTGTTCATTCTCTCAATGTGACCAAACCAACGTAATGTGCGACTTTTATATCTATCCATCGTCTTTTCCTCGCCACAATCGGTCATTATGCACTCATTCTTTAGCTTATCCCTTTCTCAAGAATCTCATACTCAGGGCGTCTCACTTTTATCCAGTACGGACGGGATAAGCACGCTATTATGGATTACTCGTTTCGCAGCTAAGCTCATGCTTTCGTTTATCATTATCATCCACATACTTCCAATAACTTTGCTTCTAGTGTTGACCCTTTGTCCAATCTCGCCCTCCATTGTACCGTCTGCAGTAAACATTCTACCCAGATATACCACTTGCTCCACAATTTAATATCGTTCCTCATTTGAGCGCAGGATACCCCCCTTGTGATATTATAAATGTTCCGCATCCCAGGGATCGTTTTGCTACTTACCTGCGAAAATGTTGCCCATCTCTGCCACTGAATCGCCAGCGGTGATTTGGAATGAAGTTCGTCAGAATTTGGACAGACGTGCAAGAGAGCGAGTACTTGGTTTCAAACATCAAGGTGACAGACTGTGTATCGACGACTACGTTTTACTTAACGAGAGTAATATTTCGGACGCCTCCAGGAAACAAATATCAAAATTTCTCCCCCTATTTTTCGGCCCCTTTCGTATTATAGCTAAACCCTACCCGAACATGTACCGTTTGTTGGACGAAGAGATGGATTCTATGAAGGGGAATTATAACATTATTATCCTGAATTTTGTCATAGGCCCGAATGTTAGGAATATCGACGGCTGTGCCCTAGGCACCTTGCGTGGACCAAAAAGAAGTAGAAGCTTGGTATATACCGTTTCTTCAATTTTTTTGTTCTTATTTTTTTTCCTATTTTTATTTTTCCAGGAAGGGGATAGGTTCGGTCAGGATATCGCTCCTAGACCGCAGTAGTAAAGAAAACAATTATTAGTAAAGTAACACAAATCTGTTAAATCGTTGTAGACATAATCGGTATTGATAATAATAAACCCCAAAACTTAAATCTATTAAAAAATGGTTAACATAAACTCGCCAAAGGCATACTAGTGTAAATATCCCAACGTAGTGGGGATAGTAAATAAACATCCGAACAACGGGTATCGTAAATCGATATAGCTATTATTCAGCAAAAGAACCCTAAAATATTTAAAGTTTCCGCAATTTGATAAAATAATATTTTGTGATTAGTACCACACTTACCTTTATCTAGTGCTTCAGTTAATGAAAATGAAAGGAAGCAAAATTTGATTGAATCACAAATACAGTATAATGAAACAGCGCTTTTTATGCATAGTATAACATCCAGCGTTGAACCTAGAAACAAAATACATAACCCAAAATAAATGCAAACTACAAGGATGAAACCGTAGTTATAGGAAGAGCTCTCCTTACAAAGGGCATCTCGGTTTTAAATCAACCGAATCATAAGCTGACTTACATATAAATAACCAAAATTACTATCCAGATGTCCAGCATTGCATAAAAAGGTTTAAATCTGAAAATACTTAATGAGCAAAACACAAAATAAAATAAAGTAAAGGAAAATTTGCAAGCAACGCACATAAAAATGATAGTCTGCTACTATTGTTAACCACGAATTTGTTTTAATGTTATATGGGGAACACGCTAAGAATAAATCGTGTTATGTTTACAGCTGTAATTCGTTTAATAACAAACCACTCGTAAAGTAGGTCGCAGTTGCACTTAAAACAATTGCCTATCGATCCAGAGTACCGATATGGAGTAATTAAACATTTAAAAGATTCACCAATCAATCGATGGTAAGAGGAGTGTCTGTGTGTCTTACGTGACTTAAGCTTAATGTGGTTTTAGCGAGAATCGAGTTATCTTCCTGCGGGCTGGTGTATAACCTGATCGATAGTCAGTCTTGACGTAGTAATTATTCGTATTCCCATTCAGGTGTGAAGGAGTAGTTCGTATACCGGAGGGACAATCCGTTATAGCATTGATTGAACTGAAGAGCGACGAAAGGACCACAATCAGAGAAAGAAACCTAAAGAAACCGTTTTGTTTTAGCTTTCTCATTGCATACTAGATTGTTATTTTAATTTATATAGAATTGGAGTTTAAAGTGTGTTGCCTAACAACAGGCATAATAATCTCAAAAAAAGTACTAACAAAATTCCGCTTCTCAAATTACACGTTACAGGTTTGCCTAGTTAAGCTGGTTACTAATTAAGTTTTGTTTTAGTACTAATGGCTCTGGTTCATAGCGAAGTATGTTAGGATACTAAAAACTCTCCGGATGTATCCGAGCGGGCATCGTCGAGCTTCCTAAGAGGTGTTCTGTTGGTACCGGACAGCAAAAATGTTATTATTGTAATGAGCGTTTGTCAAATCGCCATTGTTATCGCGATAGAAAAAATAATTAGTGGATTTTTAATATCTTGATAATACGTCGTGATTTGCTAATGTTTTCGGAATATTTTATTTTATGTATTTTTATGCAAGAAATTTGAGAATGTATGTAACTGATATTTGGCTAAGGGTTAAAAAACATGTTGGGGTTTAACTAGCAAGTGTACGCTTAAAAACTGATTTACTGAAGGGGCGTAACGAATCATTGGAAATTCTTATGCGCATATTCTTGACGTAAAAATGTTACTAGCTTAATAATTAATTACGTCGGTACACACTGCAATCAAGTACGTTTTTGTTTGGAGCTAGAAAATGTGATAGTGAATGTAGTGCTTGTTACGGACGAATGCATATTTTTAAAATTACGATTTCGTTCTGTTAGGAATGCGAAAAATGTCCCGACGAAATAATTTCTTGTTTCTTTTTTTATTGTTACTTCTTGATTTTTGGGAGTAAATGGAGTTAGTTTGAAATCGGAGGAAAAGGCAGTTGCGGTTGAAATTTTGATCGAGCCGGTTGTAAACCGTTCGGTCTATAAAGATTTTGTCGTGTACCTTTTAGCAAAACCAAAACGCTAATTCGTTATTTTCTTTTAGTGTATGTTTTAATGTAAACTTTTCCAAAAATTAATCTATAATTAATCCCCGGAGCACCGAGTTTTAAATCGTGTATCTTAACTCGCGGTGTTGGTGGTAAAGTATTTAACTAAAGGGAATATATTCAAGTGTAAGTAGGTATTTTTATATAAATGAATGCTCGCAGCAAATAATTTTTCAAGCCTATGTAACGTATTAAAAATCGAACATTGCCTTGCAAAGGTATCTTATTCGCACGCGGACTCAATAAGCTAATGTCTGCTAAAATAAAAGACAGTACAGTGCTCCCTAACTCTTGTATTTGGATCAATTGGCATTGTTTGTTGTTTATATTTATATTTGTGTAGAGGTGAGCCTGGCGAGCGGCTACAGGATAGACCTTGGTTAAAATTGTAATAGGCGATTGCCGAGTGTTTACATACTCCCGGGTCCATTAATCACCTAGAATTTTATTTTTATTGTTTTTATTGTTGTACAGATGAATGGGTTACCTGAGAAAGGGGCGCTGTATTTTTCTAATGCACTCAAACTTATAATATATCGGTCACGATGTTATGATCTATTTACAACTTACCCTTGTAAGGTTTTGTTTTAATGAGTTTTTTTTGTGTCAGTTTGTTTAAGTAGAATTGTTTACCTGCGAACGGATTTCTTTTTATATGTAATTTATTGCAACTGTATCGTAAGTTGCCCTATTGTTTTGTTTGCTTATTTACTTAAAGACCGGCATGGATGGTTTTAGAGGGTCACATGTTTGGTATTACGATTTTTATTCTGATTTATTTATGACACAATTCAGTTGTGGGTGTGACTACATGGTTTTCTTATTGTGTTTATGTGTAGTTAAACTGATTATTATTTATTTTTTTCTTAATGTATAATTTTGTACGCCCTTAAACCTGATTTAATGGTGTTTTGTTATCTATTTAACCCTTTCATTGGTATTTTTGAGTTAGTTGATTTATTAATGTACTTATACATTTACTTATTTATGAATAAAGTGGGTTTTATTGGTGGTTCTTCCCCACAATAGT
This sequence comes from Vesta saturnalis, assembly GCA_036346205.1. Classification (NCBI taxonomy): domain Eukaryota; kingdom Metazoa; phylum Arthropoda; class Insecta; order Coleoptera; family Lampyridae; genus Vesta; species Vesta saturnalis. Next base: position 1,038,577 of record JARFJB010000156.1, on the reverse strand, counting down.
ACATTAACGGGTTGAACCTTTTTTACCTGCCCCACATGATGCCTATCTAATTCAAATAGCAAACGTACCTACCACTAGACGGCCAATTGGCCAATTGGTTTGATTAAATTTGAGGTCTGCGAGTAATTAAATATCAGACTTGTAAATAAATTCTAATGTTTTAATTATTGCCAGGAAAGTCAAGGCAAGGCAGGTAAAAAATTTGAGTAATAGTAACATTATTGTCAGTGAAGTCAAGACAAATCATTTAGCGATTGTTTTGTTCATGAATTTGCATTCTTGCGAATAGGTTCATATTGCATTTTTCAGGATAGGGTACGTGGGGGGAGCAACATATGATTTAAAATCGGAAAATGAATTTAAATATAACTTTAATGAAAACTGTACAAAACATTTCAGCAATAAACAAATTCCCAACGAAGTGTTATATTCCATAAGTTTAGGAAAATAGTTCAATTCTCCACTAACTAATATTAAAGGTGACATATTAAAAATTATAAGAAATATTGAAGTAAACACTAAGAAAGAAACGGAAGAAGAAAAACAAGAAATTCGCAAGACCGTGGTTAAAAATTTAAATTCAATTATTAATCATAAAGAATCTTATTTGGAAGAAAAACAGAATAAATTCTACCGAAGTATTTATTATAGAACTAAAAAATTCTTAAGCAAATGTCAAGACATTGTTGTAGCTTCTGCGGATAAAAGACAAATAACAGTTATTTTGGACAAAGATGAATACATATCTAAGGCATTAGAACACTTAAATGACATAACATGAAAAAATCAACAAAAATCCTACTAATATGATTAAATAGAAACTATAAAATAAACTCTCAAATTTGGAATATGACCCGGTTTTTATCAAATTTTTCACACGGCCCGAGTTCGACGAGATAAGAAACGTGCCGGGTACCGTTTCGACGGAAACATACGCATTCAGAGATTCGCGACCGACGGCGAAGATAAATTACGTCGTGACGTATATTCGAAACTACACTCACACCACCTCGAGAGGACGGAACACACACAGAAGGTGGCAGAGGGATGGGGTCCACGCACATCGATTCTGAGGAAAGTCGACTTCGCGCATCTCTTAATAAGTTCGTTATTTAGCGACTAATATTTTCGGAACTTTGCACTATTGTAGATCCACATCAAATACTAAAACAGCATTTTCAACTTGTTTGTATCCCCTCCACTTTTCGAGAAATAGAGCACTCTTCCTTATCTCGCACATCCAAACTCTGAAATTTGAAATATAAGTTCTCTGGGACACCTAGAAGTAGAATCTCTCAAAAAACGCAAGTCGGCTTTTTTGGCCCAAAACTCGAACTTGGAATGGAGCTAATGTTCAAACTCAAGTTAGACGTGTTCTACTATAAGCCTGAAACACAATACAACTTTAAAACTGAACCTAAATTAAAACCGAGCTATACAATGAGCGAAAAACGTGATCACCCCAAATCGATCCAAACTACCCTTCAAATCATTTTTAGATCTTTTACCAACATTTTGGGTTTTAACTAAATTTGACCCATCTAACCTCAACCCTTTCCCAATCGCTCACAATGTAAATTTATACCCATAGTTGTTTTCGCTCATATTCCGTAGAAATTCGTGTGATAAATATATACTTTTTAAATTTGATGTAAAAGGGTTTGCTCACCAAATTAGTTGAATATTTAATAATTTATAATGTTTTTATAATTTACATTCTTTTTATTACAATCTACTATACTTATACAAAATGATAATTCATTATATAAACACTTCAAATTGAAATAAGTTTTTAAAAATTATTTTTAATTTGAAATAGTTTCAATATTATTAAATATGAAAAGATAAATTCACTTTTTGATGCTTTACATTTTTAAGTTGGCATTTATGTGCGTCGAATTAATACAGAGTGATCAATCTCAAGTGTATACCACGTGATCAAAATATTTAAGTTGGTACCACTGATAGGTTGGTAAGGATCTGTATTGCTCTAGCTACTCTAGAGCATGGTTCGAGTAAAAACTACGATCAGTTTCAAAACTGTATGAAGGTCATTAACTTATACATATTATAAAATATTATCTTAATTTAAATAATGACTATTTTGTATTTGATTAGACTGCATCCCTATAAAATACAACAAAATAAATAAAATATTATTTAATGATTGGATTAAATCATTACAAAATAAAGAATCTTAAGTATTTAAATGTAATAATTTCATTATAATTAAATAAAATTTACAGTACATGTTTATGGAATGACAATGTCTTTTACAAATTTTTTTTAACTCCTTAGGTACACATTAGTTATCACACTTTGCTTTACAGCATATGTTCAAAATGACCGCCATTAAATTGTAAACATAGGTTCACCCTACGTTGCATATTCACAAATACATTTTGTAACTTTTCGGCACTAATATTATGAACTTCATGAGTTATAGCATCTCGCAATTCTTGAAGAGTATGCAATCTTCTGCTGAACACTTTGTTTTTTAAACAACCAAAAAGAAAAAAGTCTAACGGTGTCAAGTCTGGTGAATTCGGTGGCCAACGATTTACACTAATGATTCTATCTTCAAAGAAGTCTCGTAAATAATTAATTGTAGCCTGTGCAGTACGTGGGGTCGCGGAGTCATGCTGGAAATACCCGTTTCGTAATTCCAAATTATTAATAAATGGTTCTAAAAGTATTTCTCTGTATCTTGCCGCAGTAATTGGGCCATCGAAAAATACTGGTCCAAATATTCGTTGTCGCGACATTGCTATCCAGACACCGACCTTGATAGGGTGTAAGGTAGTTTCTCGAAATACATGTGGATTTTCTGCAGACCACGTACGATAATTTTGGCTATTTATGTAGCCAGACAGATGAAACCAAGCTTCATCAGAAAAAAAATTTACATCCAGTAAATCATTGTTCATCGTATTGTTGAACCAGTGACAGTAGTTTACTCTAAGCTGAAAATCTCTATCTCGCAACTGTTGTAATACCGACACCTTGTACGGGTACAAATGTAAATTCTTCTTTACTGCAGTGTGGACACTTCCATAGGATACACCTAAAAATTATTTATATAAAATTAAGTTTGTATGGTAACATTTTTCATACGTGTTTGTGCAGATAGTTTTCGCAAAGATTTATTGGGGCTTGCATTCATCCTTGTTTGGATATCTGCTAAGGTGTCCTCTGTTAAGACAGTAGCCGAAGCTTCAAGTTTGCGTTTTAAAACACTACCAGTTTCCATGAATCGATTACGATGTTGACTAAATGTTTCGTAACTAATATTTTCATTTGGGTACTCAACAGTAAATTGATCGATGCATGATTGCAATGAATAATGCCATTGCCCATTACCATCTTGGAAGCCGCTTCGAAAATGAACCACAACAATGAATGTGTCGTGTTCGATTGAAAACGGCATGACGATTAAATTCGATATCACAATTTGAAATTCAGAGTATATAATTTGTCTTGATGTAGACAGTTTGTAAATAACTCAAGAAAATACAAAAGTGAAAAACGAAGGTATAATATGACATAAACTAAAACGACTAAAACCACACTAAAAATCCAAAGCAGCCAACTGCAAAACACAACAATATTAACAACTAGGGATTTTTGTCATACCACTACAGTACACTTGAGATTGCTCACGTTGTAACTATCAAAAATCCCAAAATTTAAACTAACCATTTTGACCAATAAAAAACATACTTTTTAGTATAATTATGTACTTCTTTTGATTAACAGAATTATCTTAGCATTATTAAAACTAACTTAAAATGACACTGCAATATAAAAATGTTTATTCGTTTTCATTACTTATTTAAATTTGTGTATAACCATACACTTTTGTTTCCGATAAGTTTTTAACTAATTTTTCTTTTATTATATTTCAAGTATCTGATTTTAATTGTAATTATGTTATTATTGAAACAAATTTTATTTATAATAAAGAAAATATTTCGTATTATATTTAAAATTCTCAATTTCTTAATTTCATTGGAACCACAACGTTTACTGTAAACGTTACCACTGATTGAAAAATTTTTAAGAGAACCTTACGTTGTCAGTATGAATGTTACATTTGTTATTTTTGACACACATAACCTATCTCTAAAGTACTTTCACAATTAATAAACATATTTATTTAATCCAAGTAAAAACAATTATAATGATTTATTTTTTATTCTTTCAAATTTATAATTGAAACTACTATGTATTTGTTTATAGAATATAGGAACATCGCCAAAAATTTAAACATATAGTTCTGTTAGTAATATATTAATCCATAACAGTGTAAGTAAGTATGATTAGTAATCTTTTTTAACATTAATTTTAATTACTATTCACATTTAGATCATTTGAAGATACGTAAAAATGTAAAAAGCATATACGAATCGAATGAATTATTAGCGTTTAAAGACGCAATTGTTTTAATGCAGTAATATGCTTTTATGTATCCTTATTTGACTACTTTCCAAAATTAAAGTTGGTTATTCTTAAAGGTCTGAATGACATTTTGAGGGTCAACAATTTAATTTAATTATTACGTATCAGACTGTACTTGGTAGCATTGCACGTCAGACAGACATTTTATTTTACAATTATCTTAGCATTATTAAAACTAACTTAAAATGACACTGCAATATAAAAATGTTTATTCGTTTTCATTACTTATTTAAATTTGTGTATAACCATACACTTTTGTTTCCGATAAGTTTTTAACTAATTTTTCTTTTTATTATATTTCAAGTATCTGATTTTAATTGTAATTATGTTATTATTGAAACAAATTTTATTTATAATAAAGAAAATATTTCGTATTATATACGTAATTTGGCAACTTTTAAACTTTCGTGACATTTTTACTTTCATATACCGGGATATCAACAATGAATGACCGAAAAAAAACTGCTTTTTACAGAATTTTTATCAAAAGTTTATTCCAAGTTACTAGTGAAATTAGGCACAAATATTTATTTCATCTTCGGTTGACATTTCATAAACGTACATAGATTTTTCCTTTTTCAATTATTCCTTTATCTACATTTGTATTACAATAAAATAGTTTTTTTCAAAACTCATTAATAAATTAACCAGCACTTTCGAGGTAAATTTATTCGTGTATTTTATGCCTTTTTCGTAAATAATTTTTTTTAGGTTATAATGTCTTTTACTGTGGAACAAGACAAGTTTATTTTGGAAGCTTATTTCCGAAACGGCGAAAAAGATGTAGATGGAAACTGGAAGTATTCAGTACGATTATGTGTTGAAGAATATCAACATCACTTTCAGAACATCGAATTAGATGATGATGTTTTATGCCGACACATTCGAAGAATTGTTAGTCGTTTTCATGAGCATGGTAGTGTTTGCAAGGGAAAATCTACGGGTCGCACAACTGTACTTACAGAGGAAGTAGTGGAAAATGTACGCACACATTTTGAAAGAAGTCCGACAAAACCTTTAAGACAATTGGCCCAGCAAACAGGTAATTTTGCATTATACAAAACATGATTGACATGAATGTGTAAGCAATAAAATAAAAAGAATCTTAAAAACCAAAACATTACATAAGTAAAGTTAGATTGACATTGTACATATTTCAATATAAGCAATTGTTACAGGTCTTTGTTATGGTACATGCCATAAAGCAGTCAAACGTCAACTACATTTTCATGCTTACAAAATAACGGTTGTGTAAGAATTACTACCTTTAGATTTTCAAAAGCGTTTAGAATATTGCCGATGGTTCAACAACAACTTGAGAGATGACGAAATACTAAACTTAAGTTTCTTTACGGATGAAGCTTGGTTCCATTTATCTGGTTATGTGAATTCGCAGAATTACCGTATGTGGTCAGCAGAAAATCCACACGTTTTTGAAGAAACTACTTTACATCCTGTGTAGGTCCCATTTTCTTTGAAGATACAGTAACTGCGGCTCGATACAAAACTATTTTGGAACCTTTCATTGATCAACTGCACGATGACGAGCTCCAACATGGATATTTTCAGCATGATAACGCAACTGCTCATACAGCTAATCAAACACTGACTTTTTTACGTGAACATTTTAATGAAAGAGTTATAAGTGCGGGAGTTTGGCCCCCAAGATCTCCTGACCTTACTCCACTGGATTATCTTCTATTTGGACATTTAAAAAATTAAATCTAGAAGACACGCCTTCATACAGTTGATGAACTAAAAATGCAATAACTGACACAATTCAAAATATCACAGAAGCTCAATTAATAAATGTATTTGAAAATATGAAACGAAGAGTAGGTGCCTGCAATGGTGGTCACTTTGAAATTGTTTTATAGATAATTGCCAAGTTTAATTTTATTTTTCTATTTTTAACTGTAATATAAACATATAAAAGACCATTTATTCCAACGGGAAGTGAGGTGTGCGTCAGGATACCGTTATATTTGTATGTAAATAATATGTGCACTAATTGAAAATCTTTACTCATTATTTACTATACTTTAGCTGAATTGATCTCATTTACATGCACGTTTGAGATCTAAAAAAACAATACATTATTAATTCATTATTTGCTGTGCTTTAGATCAATATATACAGATTTGAGTTATCTTAAAAAACAATAGGTACATCATAAAGTAGACATAGTGACTAGTTCCATATGAGAAGGACTAAATTAGTGGTATATAATCTGAAATAAGTTTTTGTTCAAAAATTAGAATGCAATGCAAAAGTGATATCTAGCATTAAGTTAAATAAGTTCTTTTTTTCCATTATAATGTATTTGTGATGTTCACCGGTGTACATTCAAAGGTGGTCAGCAAAAATGGTGTACCTGACTTGTGCTGAATATGTTGAATGTATGCATTTATAATAAACTAACCAGTCATGCATGTTGTATTGCACTTCTCTCTTTGGTGGTTTAAATGTTAAGTGTATTACTACTAATGAATAATTTTCACTTTGCCCTTTTAGCTCAGTCGGAATTTTGTACTTGCGAAATAAGAATCGGGGTTCGTTATTCAGGCTCTCAACACGCTGAACAAATAGATTACAAGGTTTATATATATATATATATATATATATATATATATATATCTTTATTCCTATTTATTTTATACGTCTACTATATTTTATTTAAATTACTTATCTAACATATAGAAATATATTTTACATTCAAATGTCCTTTTCTCCTGCAGGATCGTCAAGGGACATCCTCCGTCCTGGGGTCCCAACTAAGGGTTAGGTGGTCCTCTGGAGTTTCTGTAATGTAACATTAATAGAAGGTTTGGGGTTTTGACTTTCAGTTTACGTCCTTTGACTGTTTCAATTTATACTTATTATTTGCCGAAATAAATAAATAATTTTACCTGAATGCCTCCCTGTATAAAATACAGAAGCCGGTAGCAAGATAACGCTGTATAAACACGTGCGCGATAAGACACTGAGTTCAATACTCTGCCTTTAAAGAAATAATCGATGTTTTGAAGCGGTCGGTTATAAGTGTATAAAAGTAATCCAATTTTATACCTGCTTTTCTTATGAAAATAAACTCCTTCACGTCTAAATTCAATTCTTGCCCTTTTTAAATAAATGAAAGCTTTTCGTTTATTTAGGTATTGTACGGTAGCGCGATTATTTGTTTCCTTTTACGATATTAATTATTTTAGTGTACCGGTTTTTATTTAAATAAAATAAAACTTTTGTTATGTTGGCCGATTTTAAAATATAAAACCCTCGTTTTCTATTAAAGTGAATTTTTCGCGTCTAACAATAATGATTTGAATTATTTAACACGAGATATTATCTGATAGTTTCTGGTTCACAGGTAACAATCTTATTAATTGCCAATGGTGTAACTTACGTTTTTTTCGGTGGCGGCGGTGGTGGTTTTTATTTTACAGGCGATAATTTAATACTGACGGACACATCTAGTTTTTATGCTTATTTTTCTATATTCCTGGAATTTGCGGTGTTAACTAGGTGTTCGGCTGAATCTCCCGACGAGGTTTTAATTACAGGTATTTTGCGGTTGCTGATACGTTTGTCGAGGTGTGGTTTTTGTGTTGTAGTGTTCGTGTAAATTTGTATAGGTGGATCTCCTTTGTTAGTAATCTGGGCAACCACCCGCTAAACTACGTAAAGGATCTCCGTCGGTCAATGGAATGTCGGGCAACTACCCTTCAAACTCCACAGTGTAAATGTGTGTCTAGCAATATAGAAGAGTATGTCGGGCTTACAACCCCTGCATATCCCTATCACCAGGTATCTCAACTTACGTACTTTCAACGATAGATCTCTGCAACTCTAACCTTTTGACTTCGGTGATGCTATCAAGTCACGGAGTCGCGATTTCTACTTGGACGGCGGTTACAGGCGGACGGTTTACAACAGGTAGCAGTCGACGCGAACGCGACGATATATCACACGGTTTCGATTCGAATTCTTCTGGTAGCGCTTCTGGTGGAGAGCGATTGATAATAATTCATTAAGAAGAGAATCTTACATATTAAAAAAACTTCTCCTCTCTAAGCAGCGCGTGCCGCGTTTTTATAAAGAATTCGCGAGGGTGGTTACGAAACTTTGGTGGTGAGATTCCGTAAGCCAGTATTGGTGGAAGATGCTCTGACGTATACAAACTTTTAAACGTTTTTGAGATTTACGTGTGGAGGGAGGATACATGATTAATTATTGTGCAATTTTATGCAACGCTATGAAATATGTTTAACTTTTACTAGAACTTCTACGAATTTTTATAATTGCTTGCACCTGTGCATTTAGCGAGTCACCTTATCTTAATAAATTCCGTGAATATTATCAGTACTGGTATTTTATTTATGAAATAATTAATCATGACAGGAAAATTTTGAATAAAGGACGGCGTCTTGCTAATAAACTTTAGGAACTAATTAATAATAATAAAAATTTGGGATATCTGACGGCGTCCCTTTACAATGTAATTTGTGTTCACTAATATTATTTAACAAATATATCATACATTTATTTCTGATTAATGACAAATTCATTTTAAAAATTCATTTAAATGTTTTAATGTCATTGTAAAGGTAACATCATCCAATATCACTCCTCTTTTTAAATATTCACTCTCCACATATTCACACACTTTCTTCGAGTTCTCAGCTGTAATTTTTTTCAATTCTTCATTGCCAATTGCTTAACACTGCTATCCGATTTTTCAATGGGATTTAATTCATAGTGGTACAAATGGAGACGAAGGACAGCATGACCATTTTCAATTAGTAGCTTGGCTAGAATGGTTTCTTTAACAACACATTCTTGTAATTGGGATAATGGCATTGTCATCGTTCCTTCTTTTTCTTTTTTCATAAATTGGTACACATTGTAGATAATTTGCCGCCCTTGGCTATGAATTACCTTTCGATTATTCATTTTCAACCAGACAACAAAATTCATACATTATTGCCTATTTCAAACCACTCATGTCAATATAAACAAAAAGATCATTAAACGCTCATCTAAATAGTTTTTACTCTCTAAACTGTACATTATTCTCGTAACCAAATTGAGGTTAAAAAGCAAAATTTGTTTTATACATTGCTTTTAGTATATAAAAGCACTTACAAAACTTGAATTTGATGAGTAAATACCATGTATTGGTTTAATACACCAGAAATACGCTTTGGAAATCCAGAAAATCTGTAAAATCAATTAAAAATAATAAATGATAATTTTTAACCAAATTTTTACATACCTTATAACAATTTCCCTTTAGTCTTAAGAAAGACTAAATTACAATTATTGAAGTTTTTGTACGTCTACATAATACGCAATTCGTCATTCACCAAAGTTTTTGTCATTTATGGTAGTATTTATTTTAATATCTGCGTTTACGCCACTGGACATAGCACAATTTTCATTTTAAGGATGCGGAACAGTAGTACTGTTCTAGGAGCGGCACGGTCAAACAATGATGATCGCACTGTATATTATTTTGGTAGTCTTGTATGTCAATATGACATTTTATTTTACAATAGGTGAACACTCCCAATATGTAATTTGACAACATTTGAATTTTCATAGCATTTTTAATTTTATGTCAAAAAGACAGTAAATGAAAATGTAATTTGGCATCAGATAATATTCTTAATGACAACTGTTAAACTCCAATATTGAGATCAATAATGTTAGCTATTAAAATGTTTTAATTGGTACACTCATAAATATAATTTTGGTAACATTGCGTATCAAAAAGTTGAATACTTCCAAAATTTAAATTTGGCAACATTTAAAGTTATGAATGAGAATTGTTAAAATCAAACATTTAGGTTAATAATGTTACCTTCTCGAATGTGTAGGTTGGTACCTACATAAATATTATTTTGATAACATAGAATGTTACAAAGGTGAATACTTCCAAAAATTTGATTTGGCAACATTTAAAATTCTAGAGTCATGCATTTTGGTTAATAATATTACATACCTAAATGTATAAGTTGGTATTTACATTAATGTTATTTTGGTTACATTGCACGTCAAAAAGTTGAATGCTTCCAAAAATACAGTTTGCCAACATTTAAATTTTTTAAAGTCAGACACTGAGGTTAAGAATGTTACCTATTAACATGTTCAACTAGGCACTTACATTAATATCATTTTGGTAACATTGCTCGTCAAAAAGTTGAATGCTTCCAAAAATATAGTTTGGCAACACATATTTTTGATTGACAATTGGTAAAGTCAGACACTGAGGTTAGGGATATTACTTAATAACATGTTTAAGTTGGCACTTATATTAATATCATTTTGGTAATATTGCACGTCTAAAAGTTGAAAGCTCCCAAAAATATAGTATGCCAACATTTAAAGTTTCAAATGCTAATTAGTAAAGTCCATTGAGGTAGGAAGGTAGGGGAGACGACATAATACCACTTCATCCGATACAAAAATGTCCGTGGTAGGCGGGACTAAACCTGCTATCAACATGGCGGATACCAGGGTCAGGTCAAATTAAAATTAATAAAGTAACAGTGATAAATGAAAACACAGTGTTCTTTAAATCATGGCGTACGGCCCTGTAACATCCTACGCAAAGCACAACAAGCCATCACTATAATTTATAAAATTCAAATAATGTCACTTAACCACTTTACACAACACAAACGACGTAAATCTGCTAAAAATATGGCCGACCCTTGGACACTTTTCGAGACCGCATGTCGTCTCCCCTCCCTTCCTACTTCAATGGTAAAGTCAGACATTGAGGTTAAAAATGTTACTTACTAAAATATTTAAGTTGGTACTATCGCAAATGTTAGTTTGCTGGCATTAAACGTGAAAATGAGAGTTCTTATTACCATTACTTAAAAATTATAAAATTAGACATTTCCTGCAAGTGAATTTCTTTTTTTTTACAATTTTCATATTTTTCAATATCACATATTAACTACATTCCAATCATGTATACAATAAAAATAAAAACGACGATATTCGTTTTAATTATATTTTTTACATCTATACCGTTTTAAACAAAATATACCTTATTTTCGATAAAATAAAATAACCACGATCAAATTACGTTCAGATGTATTCTAAAACGTGTTGTGACTCTAGCATGATTTTAAATTCGTAGCATTTACATGTCCACGGAACGACGAATTATTCTTCCAACTAAAAAAGCAAATTTTAGCATTTTTTAACAACTCAAATTTTTTTTAACAAAAGTTTTACCTTTAAGTAAACATCGCAAACGGTTATCAGGGTGTGTTGTGGCCATAGCGAGGAGCGAAGCTTCACGCTAGTTAAAGACAATAACATTATCATTAAAAATTGCAATAACAAAGGTTTAGTGAATGAAAAAGAATTTCAGGAAATAGGCAAAAATATTAAAAATTTATTTTTTACCCGAAATTCAGAAAGAAAATCGTCCCTTGAGACCAATAGTATCTTCATACAATTCTCCAAATTATAAGTTGTCACAATTTTTATGTAATATTTTAGGACAGCAGACATTTTCCATAACAAACTCAAATGAATGTAAACCTAAAGTAAAATCCACCAAAATAAAAACTTGCCATGTCAATCTTTGGATGTCAATTCTTTATATACTAATATTTCAGATAACTTGGTAACGAAAATTATTAATGGAAAAAAGGAAAGACATAAAATTTTTTACAAAACTTTCTAAAAAACAATTTATTGAAGGTATAGATTTATGTTTGAATACCACTTACTCCAAACTTCAAAATGATTTTTACAAACAAAACTATGGGTGCGCAATGGGATCGCCTATTTCAGCGGCAATCGCTAATTCAACAATGGAATATATGAGAGATATTTGCCTTCAAAATTTAAGTTTTTCTCCTTCATTTTATTTTTGATATGTTGATGACATTTTACTAACTGCAAAATCTAACAAAGTTAATGAAGTTTTAGAAGTTTTAAATAATTTTGATTATAAATTAAAATTTACAGTAGAATTGGAAAACGATAATAAAATACCGTTTTTACACATAATTATGAATGGGTCTAATCTGAACATTAATTGGTCTGAGAAATCCACTCATAGTGGATGATACCTCAACTTTCATTCGAACCATCCTTATAACACTAAAATTAATATAATTCATAATGTTATAGATAAAAGTTTACAAATTTCTGATCCCATATTTAGACCAAAGCAAACACAAAATATCATAAAAACCCTTCAGAACAATAATTATCCAAAATCATTAATTATCAAAACAATTAAAAGAAGAATTCATCCTTTTTATGATAACTACCAAGATTCTAATAACCTCAAAGAGATTTTAAACACATATCAATTCCCTTTCTAGTAAAAATCTATGTTATCAAAAAATCTTCTTAAATATAATATTAAACCCGCTTTCGAACCTCAAGACAAAAATTCAATTTTATTTACAAAACTAAAATAAAAAAAGCCAAAAGAACAAAAAACAAATACCATTTACAGAATTCCTCGTAACAAAAGCACCGCTTTGGCTGTACACTCAATGGAAAACAAACTCTTTTAGTTATGATGAAACAGAAATTTGAGATATACAAAGCAGTTATGAAAGAAAGGTTACTTTTAGAAATGATATATACATATCAAAATTAATAGTAATAATGCATGTAATATTAAAAGAGATTTAGATAACTTTTCAATAATTTATAACTCCTTTTTAAAAAATTCATAGTAGGTTTATTTCTAATTAATATCAAACACTCATAGAGTTAACAAACGTAAACGAAATATTTCTAAAGATTAATAAAGACTACATTTTTAATCATTGTTTAGTTTGACTTACACCATTAAAATATTAATAATTATGAATACATAGATACAGAGTGACCCGAACCAGCCGGTCAAAGCGAAAACAGCCGATTCCTCAGACCAAATGAAACAACAAATTTTTAATAAATGTAGGGTCTATTGTTATCGGCTTTCAAGATACAGTGTCGACCCCAGTCCATCGCTGATGATTATAGCTTATGCATTGAAAAGCGTTCGGTGTTCATTAACTTCCAAACGGTAAGTGAGTGTATAATATATTTACAGGTGCTGCCACAACTCCATTGTTAAAGATATTTCAAAATAATAGTAATTAACTAATAGTGTAGGTAGTTCAGCACAGTCACTTACACAAACATACAAAAGTGCGCGCGTGCGAGCAAACGCACACACATACACTTGTATGCATACAGATACACACAGACTCACAAAAACACCCATACACACAGACGTACACGCACGCACGAAAATAATGCAATGTCGCACGCACAGGGACACAGACGCACACGCACACGCACACGCACACGCACACACGCATACACGCACTACACGCACACGCATACACGCACACACACGCACACGCACACGCACACGCACACGACACGCACACACAGCACACGCACACATACGCCACCACACGCACACGTATACACGCACACACGCACACACGCACACAGCGCACACGCACAGGCGTACACGCACACTCGCACACGCACACATCACACGAACACCAACAACACGCATACGCACACGCACACACGTACACGCACCACGCACACAATTGCACACACGCACACGCACACAGCACACAAACGACACGCACACACATACACGCAACCACACGCACACACGCACACGCACGCACACGCACACGCACACACGCACACGCATACGAGCACCACACGCACACACGCACACACGCACAAGCGCGTACATACGCAAACACGCACAACGCACACACGCGCACACGCACACACGCACACGCACACGCACACGCACACACGCACACACATCACACGCACACAGGAACACACGCATTGCGCATACACGACACACGCACACACACACACGACACACGACCACGCACACACGCACACACGTACACACGTACCACGCACACGCACACTACGCACACACGCACACATGCACACACGCACACACGCACACAAGCACACACGCACACACATACGCACACGCGCACACACACGCACACTCACAGACACGCACACACGTACATGCACACACGTACACGCGCACACACACACAAGCATACACGCACAAACGCACGCACGCACACACGCACACGCACACGCAGCAATACGCACAACACACACGCATACACGCACGCACACTGCCCACGCGCACACACGCACACACGCATGAACGCACACGCCCACATCGCAACGCACACGCAACACACGCATAAACGCGCACACGCATCACACGCACACACGCAACACGACACACGCACACACACCACACACGCACACACGCACACGCACACACGCCACACGCACAATACACAGTTACACACGCATGCACACGCACACCGCGTACATACGCACAAGACACCCGCACACGCACAGACGCACAACGCACACACGCACACACGCACACACACACACGCACACAGTAACACACTACACGTACACACACACACACACAGCACACGTCACACGCATACACGCACACACGCACACACACACACACACGCACAGCACACACACCACACACGCACACACGCACACACACGCGCACACAGCACACACGCACACCGCAACACGCACACACGCGCACACACGCACACACAGTACACGCACACACGCGCACACGCACAGCGTACACACGCCATACGCACACACGCAGCACGCACATGCACGCGCACACCGCACACGCATACACGCACACAACGCACACGCACCACGTACACGCGCACACACGCACACGCACACACGCACACACGCACACACGCACACAGCACACACGCACACACGCATACGCACACATGCACACTGTACACACGCGTGACACACATCACACGCACACAAGACACACACGCACAGACGCAAGACACACGCACACACGCACAGCACGCACACACGCACACACGCACACACACCAGTACACACACGACACACGACACGCACACGCACACGCAACACGCACACCACACACACACAGCACACACGCACACACACGACACGCACAACGCACACACGCGCACACGCACACGCACACGCACACACGCACACACGCCACACGCACACACGTATACGCACACACGCGCACACGCACACGCGTACACACGCACACTCGCACACACGCACACACTCACACGCGCACACACGCACACACGCATACACGCACACAAACACACACGCACCCACGTACACGCGCACACACGCACACTCGCACACACGCACACACGCACACACGCACACACGCACACACGCACACACGCATACACGACACACGCACACACGCACACGCACACAGCACACACGACACACGCACACCGCATCAGCACACGCACAACGCACACACGCACCACACGCACACCGCACACACGCACACGCACACACGACACACACACGCACGACACGCACACACAGCACACATACGCACACACGCACACACGCACACGCACACGCACACACACGCACACACGCACACGAACACGCACACCACACGCACACGCACACACGCACACGCAACACGCCACCATCGCACACAACACGCACACACGCACACACGTACACGAGCACCGCACACGCACACGCGTACACGCACACGCACACTGCACACGCACACAGCACACGCACGCACACGCACACACCGCATACACGCACAGCAACACACACGCACACGCACAGACACGCACACGCACACACGCACTGCACACGATCACGCAGCACACGCACACACGCACACACGCAGCACACACAGCAACACGCACACATCACAACGCACACTCACACGCGCACACGCACACACGCATACACGCACACAACACACACGCATCACGTACACGCGCACACACGCACACGCACACACGCACACACGCACACACGCACACAGCACACACGCACACACATACGCACACATGCACATTGTACACACGCGTGCACACGCAACGCACACGCACACAAGACACTCACACGCACACGACAGCACACGCACACACGCACACGTACACACGCACACACGCACACGACACAGTACACACGCACGACACACGCACATCACACACACACGCACAACGACACACGCACACTACCACACAACACACGACACACGCACACACGCACACACACACGCACACGACACACGCACAACGCACACACGCACACTACGCACACAGACACACGCAGCACACACGCACGCACACGTAACAGCAACACGCCACTAACGCACACGCGTACAACGACACACGCACACACGCACACGACACACGCACACACACACGACACACACGCATACACGCACACAAACACACACGCACACGCAACACGTACACGCAGCACACACGCACACACGACGCACACACGCACACACGCACACACGCACACTAACGCACACGCAACACCGCACACACGCACACGTAACGACACACGCACACACTCACACGCGTACACACGAACACACGCACACAACGCACGCAACAAGACACAACGCACACAACCACAACACTACACGCACACACGCACACAACGCACACAACGCCAACGACGCACAACACACACGAACGACACGCACACACGCAACACAACGCACACACGCACAGCACACGCACACCACGCACACAAAACGCACAACACGCACACACGCACACACGCACACACGCACACACGCACACACACATCACGACACGCACACGGAACACACGCACATGCGCATACACGTACACACGCACAACGCACACACGCACACACGTACACAGCCTCACACACACGCACATCGCACACGCACACACGCACACGCGTACATACGCACACACGCACAAACACACACGCGCACACTGCACACACGCACACACGCACAAGACACAGCAAAACCGACAACACACGCACACGTGCAACACGAGCGCACACGCAACACGCACACGCACGCACGCACGCACGCACACACGCGCACACCACACAGCACACACACACACATACACACACACACGCGCGCGCACTTATAATCTGAACATGTAACAACACTTAGTGGAGATTGATTATCCTTAATTCATGAATAAAATTAACAATCTAACAATGACAACTCTAAAGGCAATCTAATTTCTAGCATTCAAAAATCTAGAATTATTCTCACATATATAGATTCTTTAGTTCCTTATCCGGTGTACTTTCCTCTCCACTGGGTTGGTTTACTTTGGTTAATGCTTAATATGTATGCACATTCTTCACTGGCCGAAATATTTTCCTACGTTGGCCGTTGCACGTTACTTCACGCCTTTAAATGCCCTTCTAAAAAATGTTCGCCACATAATATTTTAAATACACTTGCTCACTAAATTCTCAATGCTGTTAACAATCACACATGTAATTAAATAGGTAACGCTACTGCCCAATACTGTTTAATTTAATTCTTGATGCTTAACACACTTTTATTTTGATACGTAATGAATCACTTCAGATTCCTTGTTAGATCGCGCGGTGTTTTTTTATGCACAACACCGTTCAAATTAATGATTGCTACTTATTACACATACGTTTGAACAGTTCTTAGGTTTTGGAAACTCAATAGTAGTTTCCAATTCGCAATTAATCGTTTAATTTGTAGAGGTTTAAGTACTTCACCCACAAAATAGGTTTTTACAGTAAACTAATATGCACTGCAACACTAATTATTTAAAAATAAAAACCAACATACATCGCTACAAAATAGACTCGCGCGACCACCCTCTTAAGTACAACTCTGAACCCGAATGGCTCTTGCTGTACCCATTCACCCTTTCCCTTATAAACCGACGGTCATCCATTTTATCCTACACCATCATATTTATCCAGCTAAAACCCAAAATAGCCAATCCTATAGGTGTTCTCGATCCCGCGTATTCCCCGCGCACAAAGTCTGAAAAGGTACCAACGCAATCGAAACTAGAAAATCGCTGCCACCTTGAAATTTTTACAAAAATCTTAACAATCCTACGAAACGACCAAATTTTACATTTAAATTAATTCCACATACTGTCCTTATCCATATTCAACTTTTTAGGAAAGTATCATATGAGGGCGAGCTTTCCTTCCGAAAAATTTATTTCTGACTTCATTTGTCCTTGAACATGCATCAAATGTTCAACTATGCAATATTATACATTTATACAAGTAGAAATATACATGTATATTCTTCATCTACACTTTAATACAATGTCAACAGATCATAAATTACTACCTTATCTACTTACAGCAATTTTAAACCATACTGCTCAAAATACAGTGGCTAAATACATTTAATCGTTATCGTCTCAACATGGGTGTTACTAAAGCATTATTTCGCATTCAACCCATATATTTGCATACAACATTTAAATAATCTTTTGCATGATGCACAATGCCATACTACAATTCTAGTAGTATCGCATTTACACTAATTTACATTATGTGCACAAAAAAGTTTTCTTGTGCAACTCACGTTCATATATTATCAATAATACGTTCAATGCACAACAGTAGACTGCATATAGCCAGTGCGTCAAAATAATCTCACAATTTATTTAGATAATTTAGATTATATGTATATATATATATATATATATATATATATATATATATATAGGGTGAGTCAGTTTTTTGTAGACAAACTTTAACAGGAGATAGAACATATGTTTCTAAAAAGAAAAGTTCTTATAAACATATGTCGTAGAAGGCTTCGTTTCCGAGATACAGGGTGTTGAATACAATTTTGTTTTCTCAAATTTTCATTATAACTCATAAACGAATGCTTAAATTTTTTTCATGTTGGGGGGATAATGTCTATTAATTAAGGGGCATAAAACAAGCGATAAGAATGTTCACAAACTTGCACAGTGGCGGAGTAGAGGGGGTGCTCAACCACTTTCATAAACAGAACTTCTACGCCAATGACTATTTTTAAAAAACTGTTATTTTCATTATCTACATACAGTTTAACAAAAATAATGTACCTTCTTCTGTTTCGAAATTCCTGTGCGTTTCCGAGTTATTTTGATTTTTAGTGTTTGATGTGGTACTAAGTTAGTAATGTGCTTTATGTGAATAATTGAATATAAAGTTTTAATAAAAAGATATAATAAAACATTTAGAGCCATTTTAGTACCTAACGATCGTTTCTTTAAAATTTCAAATACATTTTCATTTATAAATAGGTAGGTTATCGGTTTTTTAGTATCCATTGTTATTATCCTCGTATAAAACGAAATGCATAATTATTATTGTAATGCGGTCAATACTTTCTGTATAATTATGTATGTATCAATTTCGCCATAAACATGTATGTAGTTTTTAAGTGAGATTCTAATAAGTTATAGACCGCTGCTCACTTGCTCTCATTAAAGAGCCGCCACTGTATCAAGCCATACTCAAATACAAGCCTTTTGTAAATTGAAATCTGTTTAGTACACTAATTTTAACAATCCTTATTTATTATTTTAACAATACTTAATTAATAATTGTGAAATTAATAAGAGTTCTTAGCAATAACGATTTATAAATAAGTAACAATAACACTAGTATAATAAAATTAGACACTTTGTTCAAAATGTAAACCGTTCTTTTCAATACACATTTCACAGCGACGTACAATAGAACGTCTTAAGTTAACTAAATGATGCACCCTTATTTCATTGCAACAAAATATGATACTCCTTGGAAAACAAGTAAGTATCAAATTTTATATTTTGAAACGACAGTTTGACTTTTTACAAACACTTGCTTCATATTGAATAATTTCACTGTTATTAATTATTGTTTTTAAGTTCAAAAAGTTATTTCATTTGATTTGCCAGCTTTTAATTAGTGTAACATGCCGTTTACATTTACAAATAGCGAACAAGCCGACATTCATTTTATTTATGGGTTCGCAAATGGGAATTCATGGTACGCAGCTAGGGAATATCGGAGAAGATTTCCAAATAGACGACAACCTCATCATTCCGTTTTTGTGAGTATCCATCGTCGATCTGTTAACCAATGTTTGAAAATTGTACATGGGGGCCGACAGAACAACCGTGGATGACATAGAATTGGAGAGGGTATATTGTGTGAATTTAATAGGAACCCCATGACAAGTACTCGACGTACTGCTGTTGCTCTTGGTATTTCCCAAAGTAAAGTTTGGTTTTAAAACGGGATCACAGACGATATCATTTTCAACCTGTTCATGGTTTATGTCCAGGTGACGCCGAACGAAGACTTAATTATTGTAGGTGGGTTCTAACTCCATTCAAAATAATAGAGATTTCTTATCCAACATACTGTGGACTGATAAATCCTGTTTTACTCGTCGTGGTATCGTAACTTTCACAATCTGCATGTATGGGCACATAAAACCCACATGCTATTCGACCAAGAAGTTTTCAACATGAATTTAGTACCTGTTCCTGTTCCTGTAGTACCTGTTCATGGTTCATGTCCAGGTGACGCCGAACGAAGACTTAATTATTGTAGGTGGGTTCTTAACTCCATTCAAAATAATAGAGATTTCTTATCCAACATACTGTGGACTAATGAATCCTGTTTTACTCGTCGTGGTATCGTAAACTTTCACAATCTGCATGTATGGGCACATAAAAACCCACATGCCATTCGACCATGAAGTTTTCAACATGAATTTAGTACAAATGTCTGGATTGGAATTTACGGCAACCACGTGTTTGGACCTTATTTTTTGCCAAAACGTGTAAATTCATAAAATTTCCTACAATTTTTAGAAGAAGAACATGTTAATATGTGGGAAGACATTCCTTTGAATTTAAGAGGACATTCTTGATTTCAGCTTGATGGATGTCCGGCCCATTATGGCAGAAATGTAAGAAATTGGGTAAACAATAACTACCCGGGGAGGTGAATAGGTCGTGGAAGTCCAGTGGCGTGTCCCCCTAGATCCCCTGATTTAACGCCACTTGACTTCCTTGTATGGGGATTCATGAAGGAAAAAGTGTATACCACTCCGGTTAATACACTTGAAGAACTTCACAATCGCATCAGAGATGCTTGCAATGAAATAAGGGTGCATCATTTAATTAACTTAAGACGTTCTATTGTACGTCGCTGTGAAATGTGTATTGAAAAGAACGGTTTACATTTTGAACAAAGTGTCTAATTTTATTATACTAGTGTTATTGTTACTTATTTATAAATCGTTATTGCTAAGAACTCTTATTAATTTCACAATTATTAATTAAGTATTGTTAAAATAATAAATAAGGATTGTTAAAATTAGTGTACTAAACAGATTTCAATTTACAAAAGTCTTGTATTTGAGTATGGCTTGATACAGTGGCGGCTCTTTAATGAGAGCAAGTGAGCAGCGGTCTATAACTTATTAGAATCTCACTTAAAACTACATACATGTTTATGGCGAAATTGATACATACATAATTATACAGAAAGTATTGACCGCATAACAATAATAATTATGCATTTCTTTTATACGAGGATAATAACAATGGATACTAAAAAACCGATAACCTACCTATTTATAAATGAAAATGTATTTGAAATTTTAAAAAACGATCGTTAGGTACTAAAATGGCTCTAAATGTTTTATTATATATTTTTATTAAAAACTTTATATTCAATTATTCACATAAAGCACATTACTTAACTTAGTACCACATCAAACACTAAAAATCAAAATAACTCGAAACGCACAGGAATTTCGAAACAGAAGAAGGTACATTATTTTTGTTAAACTGTATGTAGATAATGAAAATAACAGTTTTTTAAAATAGTCATTGGCGTAGAAGTTCTGTTTATGAAAGGGTTGAGCACCCCTCCACTCCGCCACTGTGCAAGTTTGTGAACATTCTTATCGCTTGTTTTATGCCCTTAATTAATAGACATTATCCCCCAACATGAAAAAATCTAAGCATTCGTTTATGAGTTATAATGAAAATTTGAGAAAAAAATTATATTCAACACCCTGTATCTCGGAAACGAAGCCTTCTACGACATATGTTTATAGGAACTTTTCTTTTAGAAACATGTTTTCTATCTCCTGTTAAAGTTTGTCTACAAAAAACTGACTCACCCTGTATATAAAGTTGATGGTCTTCCGGCTTGGTCTCGCGTAGATTCTCCTCCATGGTTCTTAAAAGAACCGATGTTGAAATGACGAGGTTTCGGCATAATCTCATCTGCCATTTCATTATGTATATATATATATATATATATATATATATATATATATATATATATATATATATATTATACTTATGTAGTCCTATAGTATCGCGTAAACCGATACTACGGTCCTACATGAGATATTATGGTCCTAGATCCATATTAATGAATATATAGTTACCATAGTATGGTTTTATCCTTGCGGCAAATGTTCGAAGGTACGAGTGAGTAGTTGGACAGTTTGCTTTTATATTTGCATATCTATTAGGCGTTGTGACTTGTATTTCATTTTATGTAAGCGTTTAAGTGTACAATATACATCGATACTTTCGCATTATGTATTTGGTATTATATTCGATGTTAATTTAAGAACTATAATTTGTTTCTATTTTAATCAATCTCTTAAAAATAATTCATTAGGTTTGCTTATGTACATTACATTACTTATTTATTTTCATTTTGAATGCATTTATTTACGTAAATACCCTCTTACTTTTTATTTCAATAAGAACAATAAGCTTACTTTGTAATTGAAAAGCCTTTATGTGATTGCTTCTCTTATTACTTGGTTGCAATAATTTTATTTTGGACAATATAATTCCGTTTTTTCAAGAAGTAGAAATAGTATAATTTATATAAACCGCTACAATTTATTGGGGTAATGAAAAATGTCATTGTGATTTGTCACGGGTTTTTTCTTTGTTGAACTTTGTCTTACAATGTTCTTAGAATGCAGATATTTTCATGTCCGCTTTTAACTATAGTTTTTTTGTTTATATAACTAATCATATCCTTCTATTGTTTAATTAAAAAATGTTTAATGGACCTCATATTTAAGTTAAAAAGTTTCTGATGATCAACGTCGATTGGCGCAAACCGTATTTTTATATCTCTTCTTCTTCTTGATTTCATCGTCTCCAGTGGTCGGGTGTGAGTCAGATGTTAGTTAATTTTGCGCACGATAGCATATCATTCATAAGTCAAAATAGGGGTTGAAATCGTCATAAAACCGGAAATGGGCGCCAGGATATTTGAAATGTCACAATACGGGATGAAATGCGATAATTACGATCGTTCACAGCTCGCTCAAAACATCCAAATAACTCGCTTAGGTATACGTAATCTCCACAGGCGGCTCTAGGACCATCAGATCTTTCGCCAACCTGAAAGGCTTCAAAACAAATATTTGCACGCTTAAATAAAGTAATAGAGTGCCGCAAAAATCAATCACTTCTTTGATAAACAAGCACTAATCTCTAGTCAAGTTACGTTAATCCCCAAACTCAATATGTAAAATAATTTTCATCTCGCCAAACAAAAATACGGTAATATATTAATAATAATGAAAAAAACGTTTTAACTGTGTACACAATCCTTTGAAATCCAATTCCTCAAATTACGTTTAATTATGCTCAATTCATAAGAAAAACAAGAAAAAAAATGCAATATTCATCGGCCTCTAAACGTACGGTATAATTAAGTAATCGCTTGAAAGCTTTCGGCCGTGAATGTTTCATTCAAACTAAACTTGGTTTGATTACGTTAATTTAATGAACAAATTAAAGAATTTATACGTAACAATAAATATAATGTACATAAAGTCAATAATAATAATACAGGAACAAAGAAATCGGAGACAACGATAGTTATAAAATAAACGTCAAAGAGAGTATCTAAATTTGGCGGCGATTCTAGCTAGAATTTGCAAACTGCCTTCCAATAAACCTATAGTAATTTCGATATAGTTCGTCAGTTTGAATAACATTAATAAATACTTCAAATAAATTTGGACGATTCCCGGGATGAAAGCACTGTCCTTATACGATAAAACAATCAAAAGTGAATCTCTAAAAAAATTAAACAGCGCGTTCATGCTTTCATTTTTATAAATAAATAACATCATAATAAAATACACTCAAATATTTATTTAAATTTTGTCAATCACCATATTAAAAAACATATAAGGTGCCTTTCATTGAAGAAGCCCCTTTTGTTACACAGAATCTGGTACGGACGATATCCTCGACGATAGTTGATACTGGGGACGCTCGTGATATCATACAGCTGGTGTCGGCTGCCTGTTACTTCGCGTTGTTATTCGATTCTCAATGGATCGTGTACGCAAATGTTTACATTGACACGCAATTCGTTCACTCGGTTTTAATATCTTTAACTATACTGCTCAAGCGAAATTATTTACAGCGGTTGCTTATTATCTTCACACAAATATAATGTACAAGTTCTGATTACTTCTTATGACTTTAAATTTAAAAAAAAGGTCTTATTTGTATAGCAGCAGTTCATTTGAATAAGTGGCGCATTGTGAACTACTTAATGTATGTAATTTTGAAGCGAACATTGCATATTTCCGCAAAACAAGCGAAACCTTCTCCAGATGAAAGCTAGAGCACTAGGTACTTAACACTCAGCGCTTAATTGACCTTAATTCATCTTAATTCACCGTAATTCATCTTAATTCATCCTAGTTCATCTTAATTAATCTTAATTTTTTTTAATTCATCTTAATTCATCTTAATTCATCTTAATTCATCTTAATTCATCTTAATTCATCTTAATTCATCTTAATTCATCTTAATTCATCTTAATTTATCTTAATTCATCTTAATTCATCTTATTTCATCTTAATTCAGCTTAATCCATTTTAATTCATCTTAAATCATCTTAATTCATCTTAATTCATCTTAATTCATCTTAATACATCATAATTCATCTTAATTCATCTTAATTCATCTTAATTCACCTTAATTCATCTTAATTCACCTTAATTCATCTTAATTCATCTTAATTCATCTTAATTCATCTTAATCCATCTTAAATCATCTTAATTCATCTTAATTAATCTTATTTCATCTTATTTCACCTTAATTAATCTTAATTTATCTTAATTCATCTTAATTCACCTTAATTCATCTTAATTCAGCTTAATTCACCTTAATTCATCTTAATTCATCTTAATTCATCTTAATTCATCTTAATTCATCTTAATTCATCTTAATTCATCTTAATTCATCTTAATACATCATAATTCATCTTAATTCATCTTAATTCATCTTAATTCACCTTAATTCATCTTAATTCATCTTAATTCACGTTAATTCATATTAATTCATCTTAATTCATCTTAATTCATCTTAATCCATCTTAAATCATCTTAATTCATCTTAATTCATCTTATTTCATCTTATTTCACCTTAATTAATCTTAATTTATCTTAATTCATCTTAATTCATCTTAATTCATCTTAGTTCATGTCAATTCATCTTAATTCATCTTAATTCACCTTAATTCACCTTAATTCATCTTAATTCATCTTAATTCATCTTAATTCATCTTAATCCATCTTAAATCATCTTAATTCATCTTAGTTCATCTTAATTTATCTTAATTCATCTTAATTCATCTTAATTCATCTTAATTTATCTTAATTCATCTTAATTCATCTTATTTCATCTTAATTCAGCTTAATCCATTTTAATTCATCTTAAATCATCTTAATTCATCTTTAATTCACCTTAATTCATCTTACTTCGTCATAGTTCATCTTAATTCATCTCAATTCTTATTAATTCATCTTAATTCATCTTAATTCACCTTAATTCATCTTAATTCATCTTAATTCATCTTAATTCATCTTAATTCATCTTAATTCATCTTAATTCATCTTAATTCATCTTAATTCATCTTAGATCATATTAGTTCATCTTAGTTCACCTTAATTAATCTTAATTTACCTTAATTCATATTAATTGATCTTAATTCATCTTAGTTCATCTCAATTCATCTTAATTAATCTTAATTCACCTTAATTCATCTTAATTCATCTTAATTCATCTTAATTCATCTTAATCCATCTTAAATCATCTTAATTCATCTTAATTCACCTTAATTCATCTTAATTCATCTTAATTCATCTTAATTCATCTTAATTCATCTTAATTCATCTTAATTGATCTTAATTAATCTTAATTCATCTTATTTCATCTTAATTCATTTTAATTCATCTCAATTCATCTTAATTCATCTTAATTCATATTAATTCATCTTAATTCATCTTAATTCATCTTAGTTCATCTCAATTCATCTTAATTCGCCTTAATTCATCTTATTTCATCTTAATTCATCTTAATTGATCCTAATTCATCTTAATTCATCGTAATTCATCGTAATTCATGTTAATTCATCTTAATTCATCTTAATTCATCTTAATTCATCTTAATTCATCTTAATTCATCGTAATTCATCTTAATTCATCTTAATTCATGTTAATTCATCTTAATTCATTTTAATTCATCTTAATTCATCTTAATTCTGTATGGTAGGCTGTGTCGCCTGCTTTCTGAGCAGTTACCTCTTCTTTTTACTCTGGCTTCGTGTGAAAGTTTAGGCAGGTTTAGACAAGTTGAACGGATACTGATGAATGATTGATGGAATAATAATTATCCCACTGAATGTTCATTTTAACACTGAACACTGCGATTGAGCAGATAAAAATCCATACAAAGCAATGCGTTTCTAATGAGTCGTTATGACTACACACACTGTTCAGTTGTACTACCACCCAAAATAACGTGTGACGGTATTGTCAAGTTTTGCATGCGTTTAGTAAATATGTCTATATAATAACAAATGACTTACTAGTATCGTGTATTATGGGTTAAAATATATCTAAAATTAAAGTCACTGGGTTAAGATATACATAAGAGGGCAGGGAATGGGAATGGAATCAGGGATGGTGATATGGCTGCTGAACGGGATTTTTTAAAACTAAAACTGGGACGAAACCGTGCGTGTTAAAGCAATGTGCGAGCCGCGTAACCGTAAGGAAGGATGACATAACTATCGTCCTTTCTGCGACGTTTACTGTACTGTACCTGGTGAACTTTGCTGTCTGACCTTAATACAACCTCGTATGCAGGGCCGCAGTGGTTCTAACAATTTTACGGTCAGTTTGTACGAAACCATGTTTGACTTTAGTGGGTCGAAATTAATCACCTGGGAATTTTTATAGTCAATGGTGATCCCCTTAGCTTTACACACTGTGATTTATTTGTTACGTGTAGGGAGCACCTTGTACAGATAATTCTTAGGACCCCCACATAAGTAATTCTACTCCCACCTCATCGGTCATATCGCCAAGAAAATTACCGGCAGGCAGAGCCCACTCATCAGGTATTTGCGTAAAAATCACGGAATCTGTATCAAAGTACAAGACCCGTTCAGCGAGTTTATCCAGGTAACTGTACAACACCACGCGGGCATTGGCGGTTGTATAAGCTGCCAAGACGACATTGACAGTATTGAGCTGTTCGACCCCATCCTCGGGTGAAAGCCCATAACTTCCTCGTTCACGTTTAAAATGGACTGGACCTCCTTGGAAGGATCGATCATAATCGTGAAAAAGTGGTGAGAATCAGAACTAATTGTGGTTTGTATCAAATTATCCCGCTGCCCGAACTTGCCCCAAAATGAATTTAAAAATGATTTTTAAATATATCTAAGGCCAGTGTTTTTGCAAAATTTGTCTTTGTCCAATTGGACACCCTCCCTTTCCAAATACTCGCGGATGTATCGATCCTTCGATTCATCGTCGTTACACCATGAAGGCCAGTCTAAACACGTTTGATTGATTTTGTTATATTAGCAAACTTCATACTCCCACACTTCAAAAACTTCTCAACCTCGATACCCTAAGTCGGTAGCTTTTCGAAGTTCGCCTGCTACATAGGTACCGATAAATTTACGTTCATCCTGCGTATAGGTGCATAGTTTGAGCACATGTTCTTCACCAGACGAAAGTTAATTTACCGTAAATTTTAAGGGGCAGGACAGGATGGTACAAATCTGATAGCGGCAGCACACTACATTAACAAGGCCCTCGATAGTGCGCAAGTCAAGATTTGAGCAGTCAGCACTAATGTGCAGTGTAGGATGCCCCACCGGATACTTGGAATATTTGTTCACATAGGGGTATAGTGAACAAACATCCAAATACCTGATTTGCACATCTTGTTCAGCCTTATAATATAACTTAGTCGCTTTAGTACGACCTACGCAGAAACTATCGCGGGGATTCAGAGGTAACTGATTCAACACGTTGTTTGGGCGACCAAAGGCTCTTGCGGCCGGCATTTTTCTATTAAACCATAGTTTAAAAAACGTATCCTGTTTTCTGTCGCCGCAAAAACGATGTGCTCTGCTCGTGTTTACTATTACCAGTTTGCTCGGGGTAACACCTTTCACAGCCGTGGAAATAACCGTGAAATGGTGTACAGCGTTTGTGTCGTGGGAAAACAGGACACCTTCCCTTAACCGTACTTCACTCGAGTTCCCGGCACCCTGATTTTCGTCCAATCTGTAACAACCGTTCAGGATGGGTCCCATAGTATTCTCGTGAATAAAATTTCGACGGAAAGGCTACGGGAACCAGCGATCGTGCAGCATTCTCTACAGGTATCGACATTGTTTTCGTCATCAAACTACTTCCAACACTCAAGACAGGTTTTTCTAAGGATACTCACGTCTTGCATACAATAACGCACTGTTTCGTTTTTCAATATAAAAACGAGTGCCCTTACCAATTACGTCATTGTACCACTTTATAACAGCTGTTCGAGCTTCGGAAGATATTTCATCGACACCGTAAAAGAGCATTGCTGGTAAAACGCCGTCATAGTCTTGGTTTTTTAATATGTTAATTAATTGAGGGAAGTGTCCTTTTCTGCAGTGGAAATTAAAGGTTTTATGGAGCTTGGATAGGGCCATGTGTAGGAAGTTCAAGCTGTCTATGAATTTTATGTTATTATTGCAGGTGAGGGACATGATTTTTAGTACCGTTAGATATAATTTTACGATTCCATGCAGAGGAATTCTTTAGGATTTCTTTAAGGATGAATTAACTGTCATAGGATTTGGGGTTGTGGGCTCAGGCTATAATGGATGCTTGCTTCTTACCGAGTGAGGATATGTAGGAGAGGAGTTATGGTACGGGTGAAGTAGAGAATATGTCTTGGCGTTGTCCGCCAAGCTTGCAGTCCTGCTCAATATCGAGATCGGTATTAAACAGTGGTTGCAGACATGCTGGGCAATGCACAACGTAGGGATATGGATGAAGGTGTTAGTATTGTTAGTGGGTGTATCTTGGCGTCACTCGCAATCCTAAAAGATAAAAATAATATCATACGTGAGTTTTTTCGAGTCCGGGCTCTTTCATACGTAAAAAAAATGACGGATGAGTTTTTCGGCTTCACAGATGGTGTGATATGCAAAACCGGATTTGTTAGTACATTTCTTGTGGCGTTCGTTGTGGTCGGTTCTATACCCACAGAATTCGCAAAAATACTATGTTGACTTCAAAAATTTCATCCTTTGTCTGAATCCTCTTTCAGTTTTTAAGAATATTCCATTAGATGATACTCCGTTGTTTTTCCTTCACGTTTGACGTATTTTCAGCGGTCTGCTAGTTTATTTTGTTTCGGGTTTTGCGCGATTTTAACCCTTTTATCAACTGTAATATCATATCACGCAATGACATTGCACAACGAACATTTTCGAGGTGATACTTGTACATAAATATATACTGAATTTATTGTTCACATTCAATTGTGAAATCTTACATTTAGTTTTTGTATAAAAACAACGTAATTAGTGGTTTATGTAAAATCTCATTCAGTACATTTTATTATTATTTTTACGCGCAAGGTGTTCTCTGCACGTAAAAATGAATACATCGCAGTGTGTAAAGCTAAGGGAATCACCCTAAACTATAAAAATTCCCAGGTGATCAATTTCGAAACACTAAAGTCTTTGGTGATAAATGGCGTTAAACCTGTGTACGCACAAACGGACTGTAAAATTGTTAGAATCTCTTCGTAGGAAGTTGTATCAATGTCAGAGAGCAAGATTTACTAGGTACAGTACAGTAAACGCAGAAAGGAGGATGGTTATGACATCCTTCCTTACGGTTACGTGGATCGCACATACATAGCTTTAACATGCACGGTCTCGTCCCAGCTTTAGTTTCAAAAAATCCCGTTTAGCAGCCACGTGACCGTCCCTGATTTCATTTCTATTCCTCGCCCTTTTATTATATCTTAACTCAGTGACTCTAATTTAGACATATTTTAATCTACAATACACGATACCGGCAAAAGTCTCTTGTTATTGTATAGATATACTAATTTAACTGTAAACGTATGCAACACTCGACACTAGCGCCACACGTTAATTTGGGTGGTAGTACAACTTAATAGTGTGTGTAATATTACCGTATCATTAGAAGCGTATTGCTTTGTATGGATTTGTTGTCTGCCCAATTACAGTGCTCAGTCGGTTGCACGTTGAAATGAAAATTCAAGTGGTTTGTTATTATTAAATAAATCATTAATCAGTACCATCCGTTCAACTTGTCTAAACATGTTGTAAATTTTCACATGAAGCCAGAGGAAAAAGATGAGGTAACTGAAGAGCTAATAGAATAGGATGATAGTAATGATGCTGCTGCTGCTGATACATGAGATGTGATTTTATGTAATCTTAAGAATAGCATTACTTGTAATAAATTATTAAAAGCTCTTTATCTTTTTATTTTACTGGCACCTAGATATTTCGATAAAGGTCGATTTCAGTTCAATATCTTGAATTTATTTGTATATTACTTTGTAATTTAAAATTGGACTGTAATTAAAAATCTGTTTATGTATTTGGTTAGGTTGAATAATTGATTTAATTGATTGAGATTGATTTGGTTGATTGATCAGAGCATGGAGTCTGGGCGAGCTCTATGGACCAATCAGAAAGCAGGGGACATGGCTTACCATATAAAATTAAGATTAATTAAGCCATTAGCACCGACTGTATTCGCTTGAGTACGCCTTAAACTATGTCGCTGGGACCATCTATCATTCAGTAGAAAAGCTTGCCAACAGTTTTGTGTTATTAATAAGACTTTCATAACACTGCCTTTACCCGCAATGTCGGTAAAAGCTGATAGTTAACTTTAAATAGAATTCAGAGTTATGCACTACTTGTGTAAATTCGCGCTTTTACTGATATCCTGATATCCTCGCATTTTGAGATTATTTTGTGTAATAGATAAATTTCCGTTGGTGATTACTCTTTGTTAAGTATAAGAAAAAGGTAAGTCGTACATATTATTTTCATTTTTAGTTTGCCGAGCTTGCAATATTGTTATAAACATTGCTGTACTCGGTTGAGTATACTTGGCAAGAGTATAAGCAGTTGTTCTGTTTTCAGATTTCTGATAATGGACTCGTGATGTTCCTGGAAATTTAAAACAATTCAGACAATGTAACGGAAATTAGGTCGAGCTCGGAATCTCAATGGGACGACAGTGACAAACAGACATTGGGTGCTAAAAGAATCAAGTTATCTGCTAAACAAACATCAAAAAGTCTCTGAAGAAGGATCCAGATTTCTTTATACGAAACTGAAAAAAGGTGACGCCAATTATGGAGATTGGCAGGCGGTGTCCAATAATGGTGCTTCTGGGAGAGCTGAACGAGTTATTGAGGAGCTAAGAAACCTTAACCGAAAATATATATTTGAAAAATTGGTTGAGGAACAAATTGTTCAACATACTTTAGATCAGACTATACCTTATGTCCGGCAAAAAAGTAATGATGTATTTTCTCTGACCCCAATGAAGAACTAAAAAACTTTTCTGGGATATCCTTTTTGACTGGCTATCACAGATTGCCTAGAGAGTCTCTGTATTGGTCACTTGATGAGGATATTCATGTAAACAATGTTTCCAAATGCATGTCTAGGAGCAGCTACTTAGAAATAAAAAAAAATTTGCATGTAAATGACAATGCACAAATAAATGATGCTAAATGTAAAATTTCAACAATGGGGTATTTTCCGCAAAACATTGTCAACAGACAAAACAATGGTCAAATACTATGGTCATCATTCGGTAAAGCAGTTTATTAGAGGTAAACCTTATAAATTTGGTTTTAAAAATTGGTCTCTTTGTAGTTCAAACGGATATTGTCACGTTATAGATCCATACTGTGGAAACATTAACAATGATGATATTCAAATTCCATTTGGCTCTAAAGTTGTATTGTCTCTATTACATCATATCGTCTTTTTTGACAACTATTTTACTAGTATACCTTTGATAAATAATTTGAGAGTCCAAGAATTTAGGGAAACAGGTACTTTGAGGCAAAATAGAACTGAAAAGTGTCCATTGCCAACAGTCAACGAAATGGAAAAATTGCATAGAGCAACTTTTGAGAGCTTATTTGACGCCAAGAATGAGATCCTTTTGATACGTTGGCGTGACTACATTGTATGCACAATAGAAAAACTATGACAGTGTGGAACATAAACAAAAAGTAATCCGATGGTCCAAGGAGGAAAAAATCGATCTGGAACAGCCAGATGTATTTAGATCGTATAACCAAGGAATGGGCGGAGTTGATTCAAGCCACTAAGTTGTAAATAATTACCGAGGGAAAAATAGCATTGGGTACTGATTAATTCTATGCTAAATGTTGCATTCGTCAACGCACGGAAATTTCATCAGCTGGATTCGGAAGACAAGATGGATCTACCTTTATTTACAAGAAATATTACTCCATATTGTCTCAGTTTTCAATAAAGAAAATTGAAAAATAAAGAAATAGTGCTAGTGTTCCTCAAGATATATTGTTTATGATTATAATGGTCATTATCCCCAAAAGATCCCAAATCAACTTCGTTTTCATGTGTATCATGCACCAGTAAGATGACAACGCAAAAAGTGTGCTATCACCCTGTGTGTTGAAAGGTAACGTTTTGAAAATTTTCATACAAAGTAGTATGTCATGTGCCCAGTGTACTAATCTGAGTACACCTTTCTAACTTTTTTCTCTATTCTTTTTTCTTCTTTCTTGGGCATCGATTGCTTCAATCGTTAGCCCTTACTATTGTTTGACTGACGTATTTCTTCATGTAAAGGTATTTGTTTTAAGAATGTTATTAATATTATCGTTGAATTTTCTGTTGGGGCTAATATATCTGATAGACTATGGGGTAGATTGTTATCTATTCTGTGTTTTGTATATATCGAACATTCTAGCAATATATGTTTAATAGTTAGCAGTGTGTTACAGTTTTTGCAGGTGGGTTGAAGTCTTCTGTCAGCTCGTGGAGATATCAGATATGCAGATGTTAGACGACAGTGACCAATTTGTAGACGCGTAAGTACTACTTCTTCGCGTCGATTTTGGAACGTCGGGTATACCGCCTTTTCTACTGTTGTTTTAATTTCTAGGAGTTTATTGTTAAATCTTTTACATTCATTTTCCTAAGTTTTATCTATTAGTTGTTTATAATACCTCTTTTGGTCACTGATACTTATAGGAGTTACATCTGGTTGAGAAGCGTTAGCTGATAATCGTGCAGCTTGATCTGCTTGTTTGTTCACTGTAAGGCCACTGTGGCTTGGTACCCCCATAATTAAGATATTGCGTTGTTTTCCGATAGTTGAGCCACTAAGGATATAAGAATGTTTACGAAGTCGTCGTTTTCTCTTCTTCCACGAATTACTTCCATAGCGCTTCTAGAGTCTGTACATATAATGTAGTTTTTATGCTGCTTATTGTATTCGAAAAAAAGGAGTGCTTGCTTAATTGATACCAGTTCGGCTGTATACACACTTACCCAAGTTGGTAAGGATAGCGTCGATAGTATCTCGTGAGTGACAAATGCATATCCCGTTCTACTACTAGTTTTTGACCCATCTGTGAATATGGATTGGTATTACTTGTATAAATCTTGAATTTTGAGAAGGTTTTGGTGATATATCATTGTATGGGTTTGTTCTGTAGGGTATAGTGTCATAGAACCTATTATAATCTTTTGTGCTCTGAACTATGGTGGACTTTCCCTTATTCGACATTGGAAGCAGTTTGGTGCCTTGTCTCCAAATCGTTTTAGTTCTTCATGGTACCTTATTGTAGCCGATCGTGCAATGGTTGCTCTATTTATAAATATTGTATCTACTTGTACGTTAAACATGAGGTTTCATAAAAGATTGTGTGTAGATTCGGGCACCATAGCATAACTGTAGACGGCTCATTCTTAGTGGGAGCGGTTCATGCCCTGTTTCGCATCCCACGGACGTATGCGGACTTGTACGGAATGCACCAATTGCCAATCTAATGGTTTGATAGTAAAGGAACTCTAACTTGCTGAAGATGGTTTTACGTACTGAATAGAATACAATTGCTCCATATTCTAACGGTGATAGGATTAACAGATTGTGTAATGTGAGTAACATTTCTCTACCACTACTCCAACTAATGTTTGACATCACTTTTATTAAGTTCAGCGCCCGTTTACATTTGGCTAAGAGACTGTTAATTTGTTCTTTCCACAATAATTTCTCGTCCAGCAGTATACCCAGGAACTTTATTACTCTCTGCGTGTTTATAGCATTATATCCCATTCGTAGAACTGATTGAAAAATACATATAGTTTTGGTTGGAGGAAATCTACAGCCAATGGATTTTGATTTTTGAATTAAGTTATCAAATTCGGTTTGCATGACTTGATTGACGTCTTCTGAGAGCTCAGTGGTATAGTACAGGTACAAATCATCGACATACAGCTGTGCTTTAACTACTGTTGCGTCTTTCTGAATGAAATCGTTTATCGCTATTAACCCGGCGTCTGTGTGGTGAATTCATGTAACATCATATGTGTGCTGGGGTCGAAAAAACCCCAAACAAAAAAAAAGTATTGAGAAGTTATTTTGAAATATTTCTGACATTTCTCGCCGTTTTGTCCTCTCACTTACACACCTGCACTAGTTTATTGATTAATCGTCTTCATATATTCATCACAAATGAAAATATTTTATGAAGAATAATCATGCACATAATTCCTTAGAAAAAACATATGTCTCATAATAATTAGTGATAGAAAATAAAAGACAAATGATTGAACAACTCTTTATTCTCAAACAGGAGAGAATACCTGATATTCTAAATGAAACAGAACTGCAAAATGTTAATAAATAAAAATTTTATGGTCTACTTTTGAAGCAATTTTTGCACAAGCTTATCGCGTGCTCCAAGCAAAGGAATGTTTGGCATTGAGCACATTGCTTCTGACATTTTCTGTCTTTATTTCTAGGACATACTCCACATCTCCCAATACGCTTCTGTCTCTTGGGGTTCGAATCTACGTTTTCGTTGGCTTCTCCGAGGCATTTCTCTATTCCAGTGCGTAATTCTACACTTAGGCGCATATTGTTTTTTCTGGCAGAAATATGTTCTTGAACTAATGAGAGACCAAGTTCTTCCAAGAAAATACGCCGCTTCATCTTCGTATCATTTGTATTATTCTGATAAATTATTCTGGCATTTATGGCTGAAATGTTCATCACGAAGAAAAAATTGTTAGTGGCCATCTCTTGCAGGAACGCGAAACATCGTAACTTCCACATAGCTCATCCACAACATCAACACCACCTTTAGTAAAATTGTAGAATTCAATAATTTCTGTTTTTTTCTGAGGTTTCGGCGAAATTTTGTCGTCATGGTGTAGCGTTGAGGCAACTAGAACTATCTTCCCTTTCTTGGGAACATAGGATGCTACTGTTGTCTTCTCTTAAAATGCGAACATTGTTGAATGCACTTCTTGATTTTTTGCAATCAAGAGTGAAGGAGGAAGCCCTTTTGTGTTCTTTCGAATAGTGCCGACAGAAGTTAGCTTATGCCTGTGTAGTAAATGATTCATTAGTGGAAAACTAGTGAACCAGTTGTCGAATGTTACATTACGGTTAGTACCGCTGGCAGGACCCACAAGTCTACCAACGACATCAAATGCTGAATTGCGTTGTTTATAGGGACCTTCTGGTTGCTCTCCCACATATGGCTCTACATTCAATACATAATAAGTGCGGGCATCCACAAGGGCGAAGAGTTTCATTCCGTATTTAGAGGGTTTGTTCGGCATATAAACTCTAAACGGACAACGCCCTCGGAATGCAGGTAGCTGCTCATCTATTGTCAAATGCTCACTTGGTGTGCATGAAGTCTGACAGTTTTAGACAAATTTACTGAATACAGCCCAAATAGCAGCGAATTTATCTGTTTGCTTCCTCAGTTCTCGATTATCCATATTGTCGAACCGTAAACAGGTCAATAGAATTCTAAATCTCTGCAAACTCATCACTCTCCTGAATATTTCTATACCAAGACCATTCGTTTTCCATAAGTCATCTAGATTCAATCTATTTGTTTTATATACTCCTGATAAGTATAACAAACCCAATACCGCACGAATCTCGGTAGAATCAGTAGGTTTTACTATATAAGAATGTTTATCATCATAGACAACTCTCTTCTTCTCCAATCGCTGGTTCGTGTAGGTAACAATGCTTGTTAACATTGTCTCGTCTATGAATAAATTGAAACATTCTTTCGAAGTCTTGGAATCTTTTGCTAAAGGTTTGACGGCAGGCAAGTGTATTTTGATAATATTTTCGGCACGTGTTTTGACAGAAGTATTCGGACAAGTATTCTTCCACTTTGTTTTCTTGTCCCTACCTAAGTAACACTGCTGACTACTGCGATTCCTTTTCTGGTCAAAGCTGGTGACTTGTTTCAATGATTCATCTACAATATAAAAAAAAAATTTCAGTGTATGTAATTACATAAACAATGTCATGCTCTACCTGATGGGCCTTGCAGTACAGGCTGTCCTTCGTTTTCTGTAACAACGGCACTGTGCTCGTCAGTTACAAGAATTGTACGGTCATCTTCTTGTTCAGATTCGGTGTTATGAGGACTCTCGTGTAATAGATCTTCGCACTCGGAGTCACTCGTGTCAACAATTTCGTCTTCACTTTCGCATTCCTCCCATAATGCGAGTAGCCTTCTCTGTTCCTCCTCATAATCAGCCATAATTATCTGCATATAAATATAAACATAGGATAGTTCTCATGCAATCGTAACAAAATGTTTGTTTGTTCTAATGCAAGGTGTGGTGGGGTGATTATCGCCTGTGAACACCAACGAACGTAACGTGGATGATGTTGTGGGGTTATTTCCACCTAGCC
Organism: Vesta saturnalis; assembly: GCA_036346205.1. Taxonomy (NCBI): domain Eukaryota; kingdom Metazoa; phylum Arthropoda; class Insecta; order Coleoptera; family Lampyridae; genus Vesta; species Vesta saturnalis. The sequence goes on along the minus strand of JARFJB010000156.1, from coordinate 1,000,884 downwards.
GACACTTTCACTGTACAATTCCGACAAACGAACACTCCAACGGCTAGACAGAAACTAGTGGCGGCAGGTAGCTGACCTAAGCTTCAGATACTGAAGTGCACAGTATCCGGTGGACTTCAGGCGCGAAATAAATGGCATTTGAAAGTTGCGTTTGGTGATTTTAACCCCACCACACAGACACCGGGTTAAGAATAGCGTTACGCTGATGTTGGATAAACTTGCAGTCCTCGTGAGAAAATAGCGCTACATACTCTGATTTCGATTTCACGTGAGCTTAAAAAGTCTTTTATGAAGTTCGCGAGTTCTCCACTTATACCCTATTCACGTAGGGTTTTTATTATATTGTATTTCCCCGTGCAGTCATACGCCTTCTAGATGTCAATAAAGACTGCTAAGGTATGTTTTTGATACGCATAACCTCTTTGAATCGCATCTTCAAGTGGTACTAGGCCATCTAATGCACTCCGGCTTTTTCTAAAACCAAACTGGTAAGGGACAGTAGGTTGTTTCGTTCCATGTACCACATCAATCTTGAGTTGGCCATTTTCTCATACAATTTTCTCATACAGGACGTTAGTGAAATGCGTCTGTAGCTTTCTGGTAGTTTCGAAGGCTTGCTTGGTTTAAGAATGGGAACTACCGTGGCGACTTTCCTTCTTCAGGGTACTTTCCGAATGCCAGATCCGGTTGTACAATGTTAGGATTGATTCCATAGCATGTTGAGGTAGGTGCTTTATCACGTCATATGGTATTCCGTCATGCCCAAACGATGCATTTTTGTATGTCAGAAAGGCGGCTTTAATCTCTTGCATTGTAAAATCGCAATTATAGGATAGAAGTTCACTTGTGTTGAAATCTAGCTTTTTCTCACGTGCGTCTTTATTAAGGCGGAAGTTTAGACCATAGCTTTCATCACTACTCACATTTTCGAAATGTTTTAAAGAGATTATATCGGCTATATCACATAGTCCAGAAATATATTGACCCATATAGTTTATTTCTGCTGGAATCTTACATGAGTTGTGTCCAGCAATTTGTTTGACTTTCCTACATATTACATCTGACGATGTATGGCAGGTTATTGAGGAAACATATTCGTACCATGAGCTGTTCTTCTGTTGTATTATTAAGCGACGTGCTACCGCCCTACACGGTTTAAATATTATGCAGTTTTCTGCTGTAGGATGATGTTTAAAGTTGTTGTATGCCGTTTTCTTGTGTTTAACTGCTGTTGCAAAATCATTGGTCCACCATGGCACACATGCAGGTTGCTATTGGCCTGGGGAATACTTAATTTGGCAGCATTCTTAGTATTACTGTTTATATATCTAATTCCCTCATTTATATCCTGATGTTGATATATTTTCTTTACTAGAGACGAGAACTTATCCCAGTTCGCTTTCTTCAAATTCCATCTAGGTGGTGCATCAGTAAAGGCAGATGCGGCGTCGGTTTCAATTAGGATAGGAATAGTAATATGTTGGAGTTCCTGTGTTTAATATGGTGTAATTGTTATACGCCATTAAATTTTCGACTATACGCCCATTTGTATTGGTTTTTTCGGAAGCCAACATCTCATTGTGCGAATTAAAATCTCCAACTAGCAAAACTGGTTTTGGCAGTTCTTCTACGACTTACTGCGTAATTCCATTCATTGTGTGGCAAATAGATATTGCAAGTTGTAGTTATTATGGGGACCGTTGTTTGTACTGCTACAACCTGTAATTTAGAGCGAATGCTTATTTGTTTAGTTGAGATTTCACAACGGATAAATAGTGAAACCCCACCGCATGCCCTAGGGGTAATGGACCATATGTGTGAAAAGGTAGGTAGCCTCTTATATTAAACGGTTTACTAGGTGTTAATATTGTCTTCTGCAGACATAAAAGATTGGAGATCTGTCTACCATTATGTTTTTAATTTCCGGATAATGTGTGCTTAATCCATTGCAAATTCTGTATTATAAGTGTTTTGTAACTGTGGTTTCCTATTAGTGGAGTTGATCGGCCTATTTCCACAGTTTATGCTTTTTGAGCGCGACGTTTCGGAAGCGGACTCTGCTTCCGTCATCAGGCTTAGTCCTGAGAAGGACTGTTTTCGCACTTGAGTCGAATTCATTTGTTATATCTAATTTTTCTCAAGCACTTGACTACTCTCAGATTCGAACTTGGTACCTTTCACTTACTAGTCTGACACCTTTACCGCTGAGCCACTGAGTAATCCAATATATATTTGTTAGAACTTATATATATATTAAACTATTTTTCGTGGTTGCGCAGAAGTTTATTGCGCATGCTGCGCCGTAACCTCTTGCGCAGGTGTATTGCGCTTAAGCTCTTCGCGCATTATTGGAATCCATATGGGTTTCATTTCTACACTAGCTTGGCTTATTGGATTTTCTGCTAGTGCGATGAATGTGGCTTCGTTCCAGACATGTCTGGAACGAAGACCACCGCATCCAATGGGATAACATACAGATAGTGGCAAAGGACGAGAATACAACTCGTCGGAAACTCAAAGAAGCCACATTCATCGCACTAGCAGAAAATCCAATAAGCCAAGCTAGTGTAGAAATGAAACCCATATGGATTCCAATAATGCGCGAAGAGCTTAAGCGCAAACACCTGCGCAAGAGGTTAGCGCGCATGCAAACTTCTGCGCAACCACGAAAAATAGTTTAATATATATATAAGTTCTAACAAAATAATTGGATTACTCAGTGTCAGCGGTAAATGTCAGACTTAAGGAAGACCAAGTTCGAATCGGAGTAGTCAAAGCTTGAGTAATGTTGGAACGAAGACCACCGCATCCAATGGGATAACATACAGATAGTGGCAAAGGACGAGAATACAACTCGTCGGAAACTCAAAGAAGCCACATTCATCGCACTAGCAGAAAATCCAATAAGCCAAGCTAGTGTAGAAATGAAACCCATATGGATTCCAATAATGCGCGAAGAGCTTAAGCGCAATACACCTGCGCAAGAGGTTACGGCGCAGCATGCGCAATAAACTTCTGCGCAACCACGAAAAATAGTTTAATATATATATAAGTTCTAACAAATATATATTGGATTACTCAGTGGCTCAGCGGTAAAGGTGTCAGACTAGTAAGTGAAAGGTACCAAGTTCGAATCTGAGAGTAGTCAAGTGCTTGAGTAACATGTCTGGAACGAAGACCACCGCATCCAATGGGATAACATACAGATAGTGGCAAAGGACGAGAATACAACTCGTCGGAAACTCAAAGAAGCCACATTCATCGCACTAGCAGAAAATCCAATAAGCCAAGCTAGTGTAGAAATGAAACCCATATGGATTCCAATAATGCGCGAAGAGCTTAAGCGCAATACACCTGCGCAAGAGGTTACGGCGCAGCATGCGCAATAAACTTCTGCGCAACCACGAAAAATAGTTTAATATATATATAAGTTCTAACAAATATATATTGGATTACTCAGTGGCTCAGCGGTAAAGGTGTCAGACTAGTAAGTGAAAGGTACCAAGTTCGAATCTGAGAGTAGTCAAGTGCTTGAGTAACATGTCTGGAACGAAGACCACCGCATCCAATGGGATAACATACAGATAGTGGCAAAGGACGAGAATACAACTCGTCGGAAACTCAAAGAAGCCACATTCATCGCACTAGCAGAAAATCCAATAAGCCAAGCTAGTGTAGAAATGAAACCCATATGGATTCCAATAATGCGCGAAGAGCTTAAGCGCAATACACCTGCGCAAGAGGTTACGGCGCAGCATGCGCAATAAACTTCTGCGCAACCACGAAAAATAGTTTAATATATATATAAGTTCTAACAAATATATATTGGATTACTCAGTGGCTCAGCGGTAAAGGTGTCAGACTAGTAAGTGAAAGGTACCAAGTTCGAATCTGAGAGTAGTCAAGTGCTTGAGAAAAATTAGATATAACAAATGAATTCGACTCAAGTGCGAAAACAGTCCTTCTCAGGACTAAGCCTGATGACGGAAGCAGAGTCCGCTTCCGAAACGTCGCGCTCAAAAAGCATAAACTGTGGAAATAGGCCGATCAACTCCACTAATAATCCATTGCAGTTTATTTGGATTATGGACGCCATTGGAAAGTAATTTGGTGATCATTAGCGGAATACTTTAGTAGGTTTTTGTAGACAGAAGATTATCTGGAGTTAAAATTAAAACAGATAAAAAATAGGCTAATACAGACAAATAAGTTAGAATTTTGTGTGTGTGTGTGTGTCTGTGTGTGTATGTGTGTGTGTCTGTGTGTGTCTGTGTATCTGTGTGTGTCTCTGTGTGTCTGTGTGTGGCTGTGTGTGTCTGTGTGTGTCTGTGTGTGTCTGTGTGTGTCTGTGTGTGTCTGTGTGTGTCTGTGTGTGTGTCTGTGTGTGTCTGTGTGTGTCTGTGTGTGTCTGTGTGTGTCTGTGTGTGTCTTTGTGTGTCTGTGTGTGTCTGTGTGTGTCTGTGTGTGTCTGTGTGTGTCTGTGTGTGTCTGTGTGTGTCTGTGTGTGTCTGTGTGTGTCTGTGTGTGTCTGTGTGTCTCTGTGTGTGTCTGTGTGTGTCGGTGTGTGTCTGTGCGTGTCTGTCTGTGTCTGTCTGTGTCTGTATGTGTCTGTGTGTGTCTGTGTGTGTCTGTGTGTGTCTGTGTGTGTCTATGTGTGTCTGATTGTGTCCGTGTGTGTCTGTGTGTGTCTGTGTGTGTCTGTGTGTGTCTGTGTGTGTCTGTGTGTGTCTGTGTGTGTCTGTGTGTGTCTGTGTGTGTCTGTGTGTGTCTGTGTTTGTCTGTGTGTCTGTGTGTGTCTGTGTGTGTCTGTGTGTCTGTGTGTGTTGTGTTTTTTGTGTGTCTGTGTGTGTCTGTGTGTGTCTGTGTGTGTCTGTGTGTGTCTGTGTGTGTCTGTGTGTGTCTGTGTGTGTCTGTGTGTGTCTGTGTGTGTCTGTGTTTGTCTGTGTGTCTGTGTGTGTCTGTGTGTGTCTGTGTGTGTCTGTGTGTGTCTGTGTGTCTCTGTGTGTGTCTGTGTGTGTCTGTGTGTGTGTCTGTGTGTTCTGTGTATGCTGTGTGTGTCTGTGTGTGTCTGTGTGTGCTTGTGTGTGTCTGTGTGTGTCGGTGTGTGTCTGTGTGTCTGTCGTGTCTGTCTGTGTCTATATGTGTCTGTGTGTGTCTGTGTGTGTCTGTGTGTGTCTGTGTGTGTCTATGTGTGTCTGATTGTGTCCGTGTGTGTCTGTGTGTGTGTTGTGTCTGTGTGTGTCCGTGTATGTCTGTGTCTGTCTGTGTGTGTCTTGTGTGTCTGTGTGTGTCTGTGTGTGTCTGTGTGTCTGTGTGTGTCTGTGTGTGTCTGTGTGTGTCTGTGTGTGTCTGTGTGTGTCTGTGTGTGTCTGTGTGTGTTGTGTGCTGTGTGTTGTGTGTGTCTGTGTGTGCTTGTGTGTGTTGTGTCTGTGTGTGTCTGTTGTGTCTGTGTGTGTCTGTGTGTGTCTGTGTGTTGTCTGTGTGTGTTGTGTTGTTGTGTGTCTGTGTGTGTCTGTGTGTGTCTGTGTGTGTCTGTGTGTCTGTGTGTGTGTTGTGTGTTGTGTGTGTGTGTTGTGTGTGTGTTGTGTGTGTGTCTGTGTGTTCGTGTGTGTCTGTGTGTCTGTGTTGTGTGTGTTGTGTGTCGTGTGTGTCTGTGTGTGTCTTGTGTGTCTTTGTGTCTGTGTTGTCTGTGTGTTCTGTGTGTTCTGTGTGTGTCTGTGTGTGTCTGTGTGTGTCTGTTGTGTCTGTGTGTGTCTGTGTGTCTGTGTGTGTCTGTGTGTGTCTGTGTGTGTGTCTGTGTGTGTCTGTGTTGTCTGTGTGTGTCTGTGTCTGTGTGTGTCTGTGTGTCTGTGTGTGTCTGTGTGTGTCTGTGTGTGTCTGTGTGTGTCTGTTGTGTCTGTGTGTGTCTGTGTGTGTGTGTGTCTGTGTGTGTCTGTGTGTTTGTGTGTGTCTTGTGTGTCTGTGTGTGTTGTCGTGTGTCTGTGTGTGTCTGTGGTGTCGTGTGTTCTGTGTGTGTGTTGTGTGTGTGTGTGTGTTGTGTGTGTCTGTGTGTGTCTGTGTGTGTCTTGTGTGTCTGTGTGTGTCTGTTGTGTCTGTGTGTGTTGTGTTGTTGTGTTTGTGTGTCTGTGTGTGTCTGTGTGTTGTGTGTGTCTGTGTGTGTCTGTGTGTCTGTGTGTGTCTTGTGTCTGTGTGTGTCTGTGTGTGTGTGTGTCTGTGTGTGTCTGTGTGTGTCTGTGTGTGTCTGTGTGTTCTGTGTTGTCTGTGTTGTGTCTGTGTGTGCTGTGTGTGTCGTGTGTCTTGTGTGTCTGTGTGTCTGTGTGTCGTGTGTGTGTCGTGTCTGTGTGTGTCTGTGTGTGTGTGTGTGTCTGTGTGTCTGTGTGTCTGTGTGTGTCTGTGTGTGTCTGTGTCTGTGTGTTGTGTGTGTTGTGTGTGTGTTGTGTGTGTTGTGTGTGTCTGTGTGTGTCTGTGTGTGTCTGTGTGTGTCTGTGTGTCTGTGGTGTCTGTGTTGTCTGTGTGTGTCTGTGTGTCTGTGTGTGTCTGTGTGTGTCTGTGTGTGTGTTCTGTGTGTCTGTGTGTCTGTGTGTGTCTGTGTGTGTCTGTGTGTCTGTGTGTGTCTGTGTGTGTCGTGTGTGTCTGTGTGTGTCGTGTGTGTCTGTGTGTTGTCTGTGTGTCTGTGTGTGTCTGTGTGTGTCTGTGTGTGTCTGTGTGTGTCTGTGTGTCTGTGTGTGTCTGTGTGTCCTGTGTTGTCGTGTCGTGTGTCTGTGTGTGTCTGTGTGTGTCTGTGTGTGTCTGTGTGTGTCTGTTGTGTGTGTCTGTGTGTTCGTGTGTGTCTGTGTGTCTGTGTGTGTCTGTGTGTGTCTGTGTGTCTGTGTTCTGTGTGTCTGTGTGTGTCTGTGTGTGTCTGTGTGTGTCTGTGTGTGTCTGTGTGTGTCTGTGTGTGTCTGTGTGTGTGTCTGTGTGTCTGTGTGTTCTGTGTGTGTCTGTGTGTGTCTGTGTCTGTTCTGTTGTGTGTCTGTGTGTGTCTGTGTGTGTCGTGTGTGTGTCTGTGTGTCTGTGTGTTGTCTGTGTGTGTCTGTGTGTGTCTGTGTGCTGTGTCTGTGTGTGTCTGTGTGTTGTGTCTGTGTGTCTGTGTGTGTCTGTGTGTGTCTGTGTGTGTCTGTGTGTCTGTGTGTGTCTGTGTGTGTCTGGTGTGTCTGTGTGTGTCTGTGTGTGTGTCGTGTGTCTGTGTGTGTCTGTGTGTGTCTGTGTGTTCTGTGTGTCTTGTTGTGTCTGTGTTCTGTGTCTGTGTCTGTGTGTGTCTGTGTGTGTCTGTGTGTGTCTGTGTGTATCTGTGTGTGTCTATGTTGTCTGTGTGTGTCTGTGTGTGTCTGTGTGTCTGAGTGTGTCTGTGTGTCTGTGTGTGTCTGTGTTGTCTGTGTGTGTCTGTGTGTCTGTGTGTCTGTGTGTGTCTGTGTGTGTCGTGTGTGTCTGTGTGTGTCGTGTGTCCTGTGTGTGTGTGTGTGTCTGTGTGTCCGTGTGTGTCCGTGTGTGTCCGTGTGTGTCTGTGTGTATCTGTGTGTCTGTGTGTGTCTGTGTGTCTGTGTGTCTGTGTGTCTGTGTGTCCGTGTGTCTGTGTGTCTGTGTGTCGTGTGTCTGTGTGTGTGTGTGTGTGTGTGTGTGTGTGTGTGTGTGTGTGTGTGTGTGTGTGTGGTGTGTGCGTGTGTTATTATATATATATATATATATATATATATATATATATATATATATATATATATATATATATATATATATATATATATATATATATATACGTTTCAAATGAAATGCACCACTTAGAAATAATAATGCTATGAATTTGAAATTTTGGCAAAATAATGTTTTAGTATCATATAGAAAACGATGGAAGTTTCAATGAAGAAGAGCAAGTCATTATGTACTTTGCACCACTGTTAACATCAATTATCAACAATGTTTATTTATAAACTTTAAGAAATCTAGTCGCTTAGTGTTAATTTTTTGATGACATATTTATTCTGAAAAAATGCACCCAGTAAAACAACGACGAAGCTTTGCCCTAGCTTCAGATTTTAACAGGTGTACAATTACCGGCATGAAAGAGGCAGGTTTGTCATTTCGAGGAATCGGCAGAACACTTAATCAAAACCACACCACAGTGGCCCGCATTTGGTCTTCTTGGTCTGAAGAAAGCGTTCAACGACCTCGTCCCAGTGGGAGACCACCACACAGCACCAATAATAGTGAAGAACGACTTCTTAGGCGGATGGCCGTAAGAGATCGGTTTCAGTTAACAAGGTCTGTTGCGGCGAACTAGATAGAAGCTATTGGTCGTCACCTATCAATGTCAACAATCTACTGGAGAATTAAGTGTTTTGGGTTACCTTCGTATCGTCCGTACCGACGACCCAGTTAACTCTAGAGCATAAAACTGCTAGATTGGCATGGTGTCAAGAGCTGAGGGACTGGGGCCTTCAATAGAATAACATCGTCTTCAACAACCAGTCGCGTTTTTGTTTGTGGCGAAACGATAGTCGTCAGAAGGTGCGACGGTTTCGAGGAGAACGTCGAAAATTAGAGTTTATTGAAAGACGACCCACAGGCTTAACACCTGGAGTCATGGTTTGGGGCGACATACGTGTTGGTGGAAGATCTCCTCTTGTGTTCATTCTAGACACATCAAGTGCTCAGCGTTACATTGGTAATGTTTTGCAGCCAGTGGTAGTACCGTTAATGCAGGCGTTGCCAAATGGTATTTTGCAACAAGATAATGCTAGACCCCATACCGCACATGTTACAAGAAGGTTTCTGGATCAAGTGTAGCTACCAGTATTTCCGTGGCCGGCGCAATTGTCAGATCTTTCGCCTATTGAACATGTATGGGACATGATGGGTCGAAGGGTAAGGCAACTACTAAGGTCCCCAAACAACTTGGATGAATTACATCATCTCCGGGTAGCCAGGAGGATATAGGAGGATATAGAAAGAATGCCTCGGTGAGTGAACGCCTGCATTGCTGTGCGTGGCGATGCTACACACTATTAATATTTTCTTGTTAACTGTTATTATTTTGCCAGCAAAATTTCATCATCTTATACTTTACTAATGTAAAATGACTAGAATGTTATCACAGTTATATTTCATTTACTAGTGTTCTTTCGGGATGATCTAGGTCTTCCAGGTTTTTTCTTATTTAAATTTTTGGTTTCTTGTAGTACTTTCTCCTCTATACAGGCAACACTAGAGCCAGAGGATTTTTGCCTATTAAGAGTTTTCCATTTTTCTCCTCTTAATTCATCATCCATGGGCACAGATTCTGATTCTAAGGGCAGGATGTTTGCTCTTTCTTTTATCGTATCATTTTCAGTAGGTATCACAGCTTCAGCTAAGGACTGTTTCATGTATTCCATTGAAGTGGCAGTAAGTTCTTTCATTTCTTCCGTAACAACCCTTTAAATTTCGGGAATTACGGTAGGATGTGAAGGAGCGCTAGTATTTCTGACGACTGCAGCGTACAAATTATTGGAAGTTACAGCACTGTTTATCATACGTTTAGCTTCTGGAATTTATGAACGTATTTTAGCTATTTTTTATTAAAAATTTTAAAAGTTTTAAGCTAGTATTATTTTTGGCGTTAGTAGGTTAAGGTAAATGAAGGACGACTTAAGATGAATTAATATGCATTAGGATGAAATAAGATGAATCTCTCCTTCTCCCATCACTTTTAACTATGACCTCATAATTGTGCTCCTAAAAAGGGGCTTAATACTGCTAAAAGGGCCCTAATTAAGGGGTTGAAAATGGCGTCTGAAAAGAAGACGACTATTAAGATGAACTAAACGTGTCTGCGGTTGCCTACTCTCCAGGGGCTGGAATTAAAAACTACACCGGAGCTTGGTGAGCTCATTCTAACTATTGAGCCTTACTTTATTAATTAAGTCTAATATAGATTTTCAGTAAATAGTGCATAAAATTAGGTATGATTGGAATATTTTATAATCCATTTGTTTTATTGTTTATGTCAGAAAAACAAAGATATAGCTAACCAATTATAACCTTTTTGAAATATGTATGTGTTGACATGACTTATTTATTTGCTGTGTTCGCATTTCTGTACATAAAATATTTACGACCAGCTATATTTATGTAGACAAATACAAAATTACACGCATAAAAATATTAATTATTTAGGAATACAACATACATTTAAATAAAAAGGAACCTACTTCGTCTATACGTGATAACATTTTTACTGTAACATTAAACAGTAAAGGTTAAGTCAATTTTGTGAAAAGTACACAAATTGAGGTAAACAAATCATGTGTATTTGAAAGGTTAAAATATGGAAAAAAAACAAAGAATACGATGAATTTAGGTTTTCCGCTTCGACAGTTATATGAAGTAAAATATGACTATTTTTATCACAAATATGCACACTGAGGTTTGGGAAAAAGTTTCTAATATAGAAATATACAACTTTATATTTATTGGTTTTTCTAACATATATCCTTCTAAAAAAGGCAAATATTACCAAAAAAAAGATTTATAAACTTTCAATACTACAATGCCTTCAGATAGTATTCGTGCCCCAAAAATAACTAGGAAATATATTGTGTACAGCACTCCTAAAACTGTTGCGTGTATTGCTGTTCCAGTAAAATAATTTCAGCAAACTTTTGAATAATCCAAATCTGCTTTAAAATATGTACGGCAAGATTCTACAATTCCATTTTCCTTAATTATGTACCGCAGAATACTTTCACTATATCCTTTCTACGTCTTTCGAAACGATAAATTCTATTCGTAAAACCGAAGTTGCTTTATCTACACATTAGTATAATTTGATGTTTATGACATGTTTCCTAAAGTGCTTCAAGAGAAACTCCCATATTCTGAATAATAAACTTATATCTGAAGGATTTAAGTTAGTAACTTTAAAGTGGAAATTGACGAAACTTCGTGATGAAAAGGATGTAAACTTTATGTGCGTTTTTCAAGTTTTAATGTCAAAAAATTGTACATATACATAGGTTCTATAAAAACTCCTACAAATCTGGTTATGACTTTTGTGAATTAAAAAAGTTACATTAATGAACGTAACCAAGATACATTTATCAATACCACAAACGTGTTTATTGATTTATAGGTAATTATTGTTGTAAGTAAGTTTTTATTTTACAATGCCATGACTGCTCTAATTTTTGTGAGTATGCAAAATTACATCTGTAACTTTTCCAAATTAACATCCGATAGGTTGTAGTGATATTTGAAAACAATTAGTACATTATAATATTGTTGGTAGTCTAAAATAAATGTTATATTAGAGATATTTGTAAAAGTTGGTTAATCTTATGTGTTTGGGTATTATCGACGTTAAGAATTAATTACAAACTGAGTGAAAATGTAATTAATAATTAAGATACTAATAGTTTGGATATTAAATCGTGTATTTTTTATTTATCTTTTATACAAATTAAACGTTTCGAGAAGATAATTACAGCTAACGTCCTCAGTAAATGACATAATCCACAAACTTATGTTCCTTTAATGCCTATTGTTAACACAATACATACATCATACAACCTGCAAGTCATCTTATATTTTTATTAACACCTCATATAGGTAAACCATCCCATTACGTTAAATATTCTGCCGATTACATTGAATAAATAAGTATAATTTCAAAATTGATCATTCTTTTCCACAATAGATAATTCTTTTTCGGAGCAGTCCTACTACCTTCAGTGAAATAATAAATACTATATACAAGGTGTCTCGTAAACATTGCAACAAACGTCGGGAGATGAGAGTATACCACTGAATATGAAAAAAGTTCCCATAAACGTACCCTTGAAGATACGTCCTTTATTAGATACAGGTCGTTAAAGATAAAAAAAATTTTCGTTTTTTGCCCGTAACTCCTAAAATATTAAAGGTACATAAATGAGATTCGGTTCACTTATAACACACAAGGAATGAGGTGTTGTGCAACGTATGAGGTAATTTGTAAATATGTCAGAGGCGTAGATACAGGGGTCATTTGAAGTATTTAACCCTGTAACTTCTACGTCAATGGCATAAAATGAATTTCAGTGGCAGTTTTTGAATATCTAAAGTCTTTTACACAAAAAATGTTTACCTTGTGTAATGCTCTAAAATAAGTAGTTTTCAGTAAAATTGAAATATTATAAGATGATGCACCTAAAGAGTCTATCTCTTTTTGATGCACAATAATAACACGATAAAATGAGGAATAATTTTTGTTTTAAAAAAATTGTTACAATAGATTCTCAAAATGCGCTCCATTTTGCTCAATGCATAAATTAGCTCGACGGATCATGGATCGGTGCACTCTTCGAAACATATCAAGGTTATCTCATAAACCTCAAATGCTACTATCAGTCTTGCCAGAAGATCCTCTTGGTTTAGTACTGATATTTCATATACCAATGATTTAACATGCCCTCATAAAAAGAAGTCAAGAGGATTGAGATCTGGAGACCGAGAAGACCAAGCCACAGAACCTCCTCTATCAATCCATCGATTTGGAAAGAATTGGTCCAAATGGTTTCGAACATTCCTATAAAAAAGAGCAGGTGCCATCATGTCGAAACCACATATTGTGGCGAACGTTTAAAGCCCTAGTATAGTATTGTCGGTAATACCACCCCAAATATTAATGGAAAAATTGTATTGATCTTTTTAGAGCAATAGCGTGGGGATTCTCATAATCCCAAATGTTGCTGTTGCGACTATTGAAATAAGCATCTTTGATAAAACATGCATCATCTGTAAACAAAATGCTTCGAAGAAAATCAGGTTTATTTCGATTTTGTTGAATATACCAAGAAATCCAGACGATGAGGATAATTTGCTGGAGTCATTGCTTGAACCTTCTGTATGTGATATGGGTAAAATAATTCCTCACTTATACCTCTCCAGACACTTGATTTGCTAGCACTCACGAAATTAGCCAATGCACGAATGCTGGTATCGGGCTTATTATTAATTCGGTTCAAAATTTCATCTTCAAGAACTGCCCTGTGAATTGTTCTTGGACGACCAGCACCACCAGGACGTTTCAACGAACCATATTCCCTTAATCGACGATGAATTCTTTCAAAAGTTGAATGGTACGGAGGTTGACGATTAGGAAACCGTTCTGTATATAAACGCACAGCTTCATGGCAATTGCAGTTAGCTTCACCGTAAATGAGATTGTTAATTTGCAACTAATACATGCCGGGAACAAGATTTGTATCTTCTCATAACATTCCAATTTTCCCGAAAACTACTTACTTTAACGCTTTACACAAGGTAAACATTTTTCGTGTAAAAGAATTTAGATATTCAAAAACTGCCACTGAAATTCGCCAGTGATGTAGAAGCTACAGGGTTAAATACTTCAAATAACCCCTATATTTACGCCTCTGAGATATTTAAAATTATCTCATACGTGGCACAACACGTCTTTCCTTGTGTTTTAACCAAATTTCATTTATGTACCTTTAATATTTTAGGAGTTACGGGCAAAAAACGAAAAATATGTTTTTTTTTAACGACCTGTACATAAGAAACGACGCGTCTTTACGGGTACGTTTATGGGAACTTTTTTCATATTTAGAGGTATAGTTTCACCTCCCGACGTTTGTTGCAATTATTACGGGACACCCTGTACAGCTAAATGGTGTAGCAAGAGGTAGCCCTTTTGGTCCCGTAGTGCCAAATTTTTGTGAGAAAGTGTGTGAAGTATTAGCTTTGCAAAATGAAGCTAAAAAACTTTTAGTTTAATATAGATATAAAGATGAAGCATGTGTTATTTGGAGACATGGAGAAAAAGCACTTTATAAATTTTTGGATTATATAACTGTTATTTATCTAAGCATTCAGTTAATCACTAACGCAAGTCTATCAATTCTAGACACGCTAATACCTACAACTAATAATTCCTTATCTTCAAGGTTTACTGAAAGCCGATTGACTCATAAATTATCAAACCACCATCCACGTCAAAAATGGATATAATTAAACCTTTTTCGATCGAGCTAATCAAATTTGTGATCCTGAATTCTTGAATGATGAATATAGGCATATAAAAAATTACTACAGACTAATTGGTATTCCTTTTAAGATAGTAACAATAACTTTACACCTGTTAGACCTAATCACAAAGAAAAACTGGTGCTTAAAGTTGGGAACAGAAAAAAATTCGAGTTGGTCTTGGTATGGTTTTAAGTCTACGAAAATAATTAAAGTTCATCTAAGGCCAATCTATTTTCATTTTCCGGAGTGTATAGACTTTCCTATTCTTATGGAAAAGCAAACATTGGAAGAACACGTAGCATTGTTACTACACGTACAAAATTTAAGAGGCGCTATAGATTGAGTCAAGCAAAGCAGTGTGCTTATCTTCAAGGTTTACTGAAAGCCGATTGACTCATAAATTATCAAACCACCATCCACGTCAAAAATGGATATAATTAAACCTTTTTGGATCGAGCTAATCAAATTTGTGATCCTGAATTCTTGAATGATGAATATAGGCATATAAAAAATTACTACAGACTAATTGGTATTCCTTTTAAGATAGTAACAATAACTTTACACCTGTTAGACCTAATCACAAAGAAAAACTGGTGCTTAAAGTTGGGAACAGAAAAAAATCCGAGTTGGCCTTGGTATGGTTTTAAGTCTACGAAAATAATTAAAGTTCATCTAAGGCCAATCTATTTTCATTTTCCGGAGTGTATAGACTTTCCTATTCTTATGGAAAAGCACACATTGGAAGTACACGTAGCATTGTTACCACACGTACAAAATTTAAGAGGCGCTATAGATTGAGTCAAGCAAAGCAGTGTGCCGTAGCAGACCTTGCCTTAAATAAGAAATCAATACATTGAATTTGATAGCGTGGACACTTTGTCAAGACAAACTCATCATTATGTTCATTACAACAGCTATTTAGACATATAAACATCCACATAGCTACAACAGGCAAGTAGAATGTCTCCGATTAAATAGGCTTTGGAATCTTATTTTGGTGTATCAAGATGTATTACTGTATTTTTTCCTACACCTTGAAGTGAATGCTTTACAAACTAAATATTTTAGGTTACAATGATATAACATATACAGTTAAAATTAAAAATTAAACTAAACGTACATATTCTGTTTTCAGTAATTAATGACGAAAACTATATTTTGTTAGATCTTAAATTGGTATGTCAAGTTTTTGCGAACGTTTTCCAAGTTAAAGTTAAAGTTTTTCACAATTTTTCATTGTTAGTCACCGTCAGTCATATTCATATGTGTCATATTCTAATGTGTCCAACGATATATATATATATATATATATATATATATATATATATATATATATATATATATATATATATTGGTTGATTTTAGGTTTCCGCGAGTGTAGTATGAAATACTGTTATTCGGCTCCGTGTTACTCGAATCGAGTAACACGGAGCCGAACTAATCAGTTGGAGAAGGAGAAAACTTGAAAATGGCAAATAAGACTTTGCCGAAACGTCGTTTTTGTACTGACGGGAAACATCACCAGCAGACGCAAGACAACGCCCGGATAAACAACAGTATTATATATATATATATATATATATATATATATATATATATATATATATATATATATATATATATATATATATATATATATATCACACACATATGTACAGGGTGGCGAATTAGTGTGACAAAGTCCCATATCTCCTTTATTTAAAGAGATACAAAAAAATTAAATACGAAAGTTGTAAGATATGTTCTGCTACATATTCCAAAAATATTTTTAATTATACAGGGTAGATCATAAAAGCTTAAAAGTAATTTCAAATTTTTTTTAAATAGAAAATCCTATATATTATTTATATGGGGTTCAATAAATTGTAATATTTCGATCTGAAGTGCGCGATTTTTTTTGTTTCGCCGAGCCCCGCTGTCACGGCAACTAACAACAAAACTTGAAAGCCGTATAGCCTTTTTGCAATAAAAAAATGTTAAATTGTCATTATTTCAAAAACTATAATTTTTTGGAATATACACTCTTATACAAAGTCACCCTAATTTTTAATGCTAAATAAGATAGAATTAAAAAAATAGGGGGTTTCCTTTTGAAAAAAAATGACTATAGGTTTTTCTGAATCTACTTCTTATTGTCCATTTTTGATCACCCCGTATGAATGTATTACAAAAATATCAATACAGCCCGTAAGAGTAGGTCCCAATTTCCAAGGAAACCAACCATAACCAATTGATAAAGGCTTCGTTTAGAAAAGATTTCCACCTATGTTTTGGCCTGCAAACGTATTTTTGACAAAAAATTTGAAATTTGTCAAAAACGGTTATACTTAGGTATAGGATATTATACATAAAATGTGTCTAAAATTGTATGTAAAATCTAAATATGTACTAATATATAGGGTTTTCTATTTAAAAAAAAATTTGAAATTACTTCTAAGCTTTTATGATCTACCCTGTATAATTAAAAATATTTTTGGAACATGCACCAGAACATATCTTACAACTTTTGTATTTAATTTTTTTTTGTATCTCTTTAAATAAAGGATATATGGGACTTTGTCATACTAATGCCCCTGTGTGTGTGTGTATATATATATATATATATATATATATATATATATATATATATATATATATATATATATATATATATATAGTTACTTAAACTAAATTTTCAAATCGATGTCCAATATTTGCAACACATAGTCCACACCGCTTTCAAACATTCCGAATTGCGTTGTAAATATGAGTATTAGAAACAGAATTGACATGCTGTGTAAAACTTTGTCTTACTTCGTTTTTATTATTATTATCATCATTTTTATATAAATTGTCCTTAATGTGTCCTCGAAAGAAAAAGTCTAGGTGAACTAGATCGGGTGAACGCGGTGGCCACCTCACAGGTTCATTTGTTCATATCCATTTGTCTTGAAAATGAATGTTTAACAATTCAGAGACGTTTCTAATATCGTGAGGGGGTACGCCATCTTGTTGAAAACATAATTTTTGGCTAATATGATTTAAAAAGTTCTCGACTATGTGTTGGTTTAAAATTTCAGAGTATCGTTGACCAATTAGTTTTATTTCAGAAATATGATAGGTTAAATGCAATTTCCGAATAGGGCACACCAAACACTAAAACCGAAGCGTCCCTGATTTTGAACGTCACTTCAGCGGTCCAAACAATACTTGTTGAGAATAATGCATTTTGCTCTATTTGCTGGAGATACCAATTTCATAATTCTAGGAGTCGTGCAGGATCGATTGGTTGGAGATGTTGTTGTTCTCTTATTTTATGTGATCTGAATTTGTATCCTTTTAGTACTTTCAATGCTCGACTTCGTCGTATATCAGACTAGGCCTTAATTTGACGGCTTGAAATCGAAGGATTTACAGCTACCATTCCGATAACATTGACGGCAACTTCCTCAGCATCTTCAATATTATAATTCTTTGTTCTTGGTTTGTTAAATGTCCCATGATGTATGTGATTTTCTTTTAATTGTTGGAAAATAGAATTATTAGTCTTCTTTCCGGGTAACGATTAAAATATAATTCACTTACAACTTCACAATTATTATTACTTTGAATAAAATATTCTAACTTTTCTTTATTGTCGAAAGCCATATTTTCATATTTTGCACACTTAAGGAGCCAATGAACAATCAAATTTTATTAAATTGCCAGTTTTGTAACAACGTAATGACATATAAGTACCTACTTTGTTTTATCAGAAAGATTGTAAATAATACAATCCTACTTGTATTAAAAACTATTTTTTGGAAAAAAGCAGTGAATGACCTCACATGATGTATATGTATATATATATATATATATATATATATATATATATATATATATATATATATATATATATGTATATATCGTTAAAATCAGAAATTTTTTGATGCCATAGCCAACTGCGCGCACCAATTAAAACATTCAACTTTATGCTCGAATTACAAGAATATATTTAAGGAATTGACTACACCGCTGCATTTTTATCAAGAAAGTGCCTGAAGAACGTAGAAATTATTTTTTTTTCTATTTTCATAAATAAATGAGACATGGCCATAAACTGAAAACTCAAAAATCTGAATTTTTGCCCATAACTCAAAAGCAAAAGTCAAACTTGAAAAGCACTATTGAGTTTTTCTTAAAAAAAGAGATTGAGGATGCCAGGTGCATTTTTTCATACTAAATAAAATAAATCAGTGTCAACATTAAGCACTAATTTTATGTATAGACACGTCTAGTAGGTGCAGTAACTTGATTAAAATTTTATTAAGTTTGTTAGTCTATTGAGGTGTTATTCGTTGTTAACCTTTATCTGTTAGGATGTGTTATGATATGTTATCTTTAAGGCAGTGTAATTAATTATATTTACTTTTATTAAACATCTAGCTAATCTTTACTAATATAAAGTTATCTTCGTGTTTTTATATTTCATAAATTTATTTGACTTCATTAATTTTTTTGAACTTATCGTTTACTCAGGATTATAGCTGTAATTGTTTGACTAAATGTGTATACAACATAAATAAAAATACAATCAAACCCATAAGATGAGTATCTTAATTATAAAGCATAATCGTGAAAGTTTGTGTTTTCATATGTTCCTTTTCAGATGAATACTACGAGAAACTGTACGTTCTAATTTAAATTTTGCTTGACATCTATAGTGTTTGTTTCTGCACCTTGTTTCTCGTAAGCTTTTGATCATCCTCTGTCAAAACTTCCACATTCAATTCAGTTATATTTTACACTGAAACAGTTAATTAATACAAATAGGTTTATTACTAGTAGTAGTCCTTCTTGAGTTGAGAAATCATCTGAAAACAGTTCTAGGGCGAACGGACAAAGAAAGTAATAAGGGTATTCGTGCAGTCAGAAAGTAATACAAAGTGGTGTGATCCAAATTAGATTGATTGTAATGCCATTTATTATTCAAAGATTTTTTTAATTTCCCGGTATTTTTTATTAATTTGCTATAGTTATAACACCTCTTACTGTTAGAAAATCTTTTTGTCAGGTTGCGCCGTTTAGGATACTTTTGGAAGTATATAAGACCTAATTTGGCTTGCGATACTATATATTACCAATAAGGAATACAGCAATGAAATGCCCATAAAATAAGCCAGCTCACTGTCTTTGAGCCAACTATGATTTGCATTTAAAAAAAACAAGTTTATGCCGTACCTCCCAAAGTATAAGTCAGATCAAATTTGATGTGAATTCTATGTAAAAATTTCTTTATGGTGTTTGCTGCGTATCGATACTTTACAACTGGGGATTTGACGGATACGCCAAACTTCCATTTTTGGCCGGTAACCCAAAAACGGAAGCACATATCAGAGTTCTGTTCAGGGCAGTGAAATTGTCTCAAAAAGTTAACATGACTACATAACTCGTTTTTCTCTAACTACCTTAAATACGCAGTTTCTCATTTAACGCCATCCACTTGCGTTCATTGGCATACACGTAAGTACGAAAATTACATAGTTTAACATAAAAGAAAAAAAAATTATTCATATTATTCTGCAGTTATTATTACAAAGAATTTAAATTTCATTACATTTAATATTATATTTTTTATTAAATTTTAATTTAGAGAGAATTTGAATGGAAATTATAAATTATAATTATTTCCAAGTTACTCGTTTTCTAAATAAAAAAAACTTTTTTGTGAGAATCTAAAAAAAAAGACTTTCTGGCATGCCAAACTTTTAAATGAACGTAACTTCTGTTTATATTTCTAACCAAAGAAGTACTGTCGAAGTATAATTGAAACTTTCATGAAGTTTAAGATTCTTTCTGAATCATTTTAATTATAAAAAAGGATATACTTCCTTACCTTGCACATAATTGTAGAAATAATGTTATCACCCAAGTTGTTTCGAACCAAAATACCAGGACGGAAGAGGCTCTGAAAGAAAAAAGAATTTTTATTTAATTTTACTTAGGCTTGTTTTTATTTGTGCGTACCTCCTTAAAGTTTTTTTAAGGATGTTATGTTATTTAAATTCGATGCACATAAATGTAATTTGTTTTATAAATCAGAAACGTGATTTTAACAACAAAGAGATTCAAATATATTTTTTTCAAGAAAATATATGAGAAATTTTAACTATGTTATTGCTTGAGTTTTATATAATAAAGTTTTAAGGCAACAAAGTTTTTATTTAAAATGTTATAACACAATATTATGTACTTATTATACTTACATACGTTACATCATACATAATCATACGAAGTTTTTTTTTTAAATATAAAACGGAAATAGTAAATTTTACCCCAGTAATCAAGAGTTTCTAATTGACGTATTAATTTAGTTTTTTTTCTAATTGGTTCAAATGGGTTTTGTAATGTTTCAGTGTATAAAACTGAACATTTAACATAACACAACCTTCACACCATTCCCTTGCGGGGTGGGCAAAACAATCCCTGCCTCTTATTTATTTTGCATTCACAATCTTTCTCCAAGCTTTCCTATCTTTGCATACCTCCCTAGCTTCCGCAAGATTCCCACATTGTCTCTGACATGTCCTTTTATTATTATCATACATTCTACTACATTCAGCCAACATATATTTGCTTCGTTAATCTTGTGTTGTTCATTCTCTCAATGTAACCAAACCAACGTAATGTACTACTTTTATGTCTATCCATCATCGTCTTTTCCTCACCACACTTCGTCATTCTTTATCTTATCTCTTCTCGTTTTACCACATGCGCTTCTCAGGAATCTCACACTCACGGCATTTTTTTTTCGTGCTATTTTTGACATATCCATGTCTCACTTCCATACAGTACTGACGGCACAACCACGCCATTATAAATTGCTCGTTTCCCAGCTAGACCCATGCTTTCGTTTATCATTATCGTCCACATACTTCCAAACAATTTCTTTCCAGCATTGACCATTCGTCGAATCTCGCCATCCATTGTACCATCTGCAGTAAACATTTTATCCGGATATACCAACTCGTCCACTTGTTCCACAATTTCATCTTGCATAGTAAATACTCTACTCTCATTTCCACCTTCCCGAATAAACACCACAATCTTCGTTTTGTTCACCTTTACCTTTAGATATATGCTATCACAGACTGTATCAAACTTCCTCAGAGCATTTTGTAGCTCATCCGCACTGTCACTTAATAAGAACGTGTCATCTGCATACACCAGAACTCGTACATTTACGTCACCAACTATTACACCATTTGTGTTGGTACATGCTTGCCTAACACATTTATCCACGCATGCACTGAACAACCACGGTGACATCACACAACCTTATCACACTCCTTGCTCAATATTAATGTATTCACTCACACCTCCTCTCACCCTAACACATGCCCGGCTACCATTGTATAGTTCTAAAAAAATACATATTGGTGGATCAGTGGCTCAGCGGTAAAGGTATCAGACTTGTAAGTGAAAGGTACCTAGTTCGAATTTGAGAGTAGTCAAGTACTTGGGGAAAAAATCAACATAAATTCGACTCAAGTGCGAAAACAATCCTTTTCAGGCCTAAGCCTGATGACGGAAGTAGAGTCCGCCTCTGAAACGTCGCGTTCAAAAAGCAAAAACTGTGGAAACACGCCAAATGAAACTGCAGTTATAAAACACTTATGATACAATTCGGTAAGTCTTATAATACGAACTGAAGTGAAAACTTTAAAGCTACATTTTTTGTCTTCATTTTTCTGAATTAAGAACTGTTTAATTTCTACTATTTGAATTGAGTATTAAGTTATTAAATTTAATACTGGATGTCTCAGCGAGACCATTGATTAGAAGTTTATGGGGTTGTAGCCAAAATAAAGACTTGAACGTTTAGAATGAAGTATAATTGATTGCGTTCTCTTCAACTAAAATATTTTCAGACTTCTAGCTCTTCTGGTTATACCGGAAGTAGCCATCTACTTTGTTATAAACACCCTACATATTTTTGTATATTTACATTGAACCATAACTTTTTTTTATTGAAACTATTCCATACCCATCTATTACGGTTTTTGAAATAAAAATTATTTTCCAAAATCTTGACAGCTGATTGACATTTACAAAATGGACCGTAACTCCTATTTGGGTTGAGAGAAAAGGTTAAAATCTAATTAAGTTTGTAATTTTGCATTTTCTAAAATAAAAATCTTTGCTTGAGAGTAATGCCAAAATTTATACTTTTCAACCAGAGTTAAAGATGTAAAAAAGTCAATTGTCAAGTGGAATACCCTATTTTTGTTACGTAATCGAATTGGCGATAAGATTTGCTACAATGTGATATGACATGTTGTTATACCCAGATCAAACTGTTTTAGAGTTATTTCCAAAAAACGGAACATTTTAATTACTTAGCCATTATTTCGAGAATGCTATAAATGGTTGCTATGGATACGAGAAATAATTTTTCAAATGTCAAGTTTTTAATGTTTGTGACTTAGTACTTATCTCTTAAATGCCGAAATATTATTGCTGAAATAATATTTATACAAATGAAGAAGTTCTTAATTTATTTCTTAAATACAGAAAATTTGTAGTAGAACTTGAACAATATTTAACCATGGTTGATGATCCAACTCCTCCTCTTCATCATCAACTACAGTTTTTGGTCGATTTAACACCAATTCCTCCAAAGTGCACAAAATTTGCTTCTATTCCTCTAGATTTACCTTTTGCCTTAGGAGGTAAGTGTGGATAGTATTCGTTAAATATTGTGCATTTTCTACTAAGAATCTTGTCGCATTTTCCATGTATAAAAAATAAATTAAGAATTTCTTGATTTATATAAACATTATTTTCGTTATTGTTATCCATTTTCACTCTTTTTAGCGGAAATAGTAAAGCTCTTAAGCGATAACTACTAAATCAGAAACATTAAAAACTTTGACATTTGAAAAATTATCTGTCGTATCCATAGCAACCATTCATATCATTCTCGAAATAATGGCTAAGGATTTAAAATTTTCTGTTGTTTGGAAGTGACTCTAGAACAGTTTGATATTGTATCAAATCTTATAGCCAATTCGATTACGAAGCAAAAAATAGGGTATTCCATTTAAAAAAATTGACTTTTTTACATTTCTAACTTTGGCTGAAAAATAAATTTAGGCATTATTCTCAGGCAAAGATTTTCATTTTAAAAAATGCATACGATAAAGGCTTCTTTAAACTACAGTCTTAGTGGGATTTTAACTTTTTAACTTTTTTAAAAATATATAGGGTGTTCGGATGAAAATAACAAAGTAGATGGCGACTCCTGGTATAACCGGAAGCGCTAGAAGTCTCAAATATTTTAGTTGAAGAGAACACAATCAATTATACTTGCTTCTAAACTTTCAAGTCTTTATTTTGGCCACAATCCCGTAAACTTCTGATGAAAGGTATCTCTGAGACACCCTGTACAATGTAACAGAAAGTTTTAGGTTTATTTTGTTTAGATAAATGAGGGCGTAGTGTTTATGATACTGTACAAACAAACAATGAATATTATTCATATAGCTAAATATATCTTACATATAACTTATGGTATTATTAGCCGACCCACAGATCGTGTCCTGCAATTGAGATTTCTATACTTACTAATAAAATGAGTTTTGCGCAATAATTTTTATAGCCTAAATAACATATATTCCGAGCTCAAACTTAATCGAGACATAAACAGAGATTTCCAAGTGTTACGCCACCAACCCCTATTCGGATGGTCAGTCGCACATCTAATTTGTTTTTTTAATTCAAAAATGTAAAAATATAATATTGCTTTGTAAAGTCGTGAGGTGATTATTTACTACAAAACGAATCGCATGAGTTGTCTGTGTGTTTATATTTGCAACATATAATGTGTTCTTTGCATCTAATATCAAAACTACTAAGTGTTTGTCCAATATAAACAGAATCACAGAATGTGCAGTTCAAATTATAAATACAAGACTTCAAAATGTCGTTTGTTTACTCTTTGGCATTAACTAAACATTTAACATTAGTTTTCTTGTTCTTTGGTAACATATGACCTACTTTTTCAGATATTTTTCAAAAATATGAAATTGATATGTATTTATTTTCTGTGGGTTGTGTGTTAATTCAGTGAATCTTTATGATAGATGTACCAATGATATATATATATATATATATATATATATATATATATATATATATATATATATATATATATATATATATATATATATATATATATATATATATATATATATATGCAGCTAACTTATGTGATTTATAGTGACCTAAATCGTGTGGAATTGTATTGTCCGTATGTGTAGGTTTTCTGAATATGGAGAAATCGGAATTGTTCCGTGAATTAATTTTTATGTCTAAATTTAGAAAATTAATGGCTGTATTTTTTCTTTCTCTTGTGTAAATTTTATGTTAGGACTTAAATTGTCAATATTAATTAAGAACTCATTAAAGAAATCTGATGAACTATCAAAATGTGCTAAAAGATCATTACCATAACGAAACTAAAATATAATCTTATCAGAAACATTTAGATCAAAAATTTGATCTTGTAAATTATTCATTAAAATATTAATTAAAATGGGAGAAATTGGACTGCCCATAGGTAAACCATTTTTTTGTGGGTTAATCTTATTGATTGTCAAATAATTTTGATTAACGCAATAAAATAATTGAATTAACTCCATTATTGTAACTAATTCAAAATTATTATTACTTAAAAAATTATTAAATAAACCCATACGTCCTTGAGGAGTATTTTAGAATACAAAGCAGAAATATCAAAACTTACAGGTATGTTATATTATGGTAATTTTATGTTTTATACGTTATTAGTTACTTTTAAAGAATTCTTAATAGGGTGTTTTGATTTATAATTTGAATTGTTAGTTATTACGTGGTTTAGTTTGTTTGCTAAAATATGATTAGGTGCTTGGATGTAAGAAACTACTGGTGTGATGTGGATTTTTATGAGACCGTACAGTTTTGGTGCTTATGGGTTCTTGTATAAAACTTGTTGTTGCTCTAAATCTGTAAACGAGATATTGCAGTTTTCTACACGTTGCTTCACATCTTTTTGAAATTTTTCTGTAGGATCTCTATATAAAATTTCTAACTTTTCGTTTATAATAAAACCATTAACTTTCTGCATATACGAGGAACAAGCCATTATTATTGAGAATGAAGAAATTAGACAGGCCACGGAAAACTAAAAATGTGGCCTCAGTAAGAGCAACTCTTTACATGAAGTTGCTAAGTTATCTTAAATAGCATTTGAAGAAGATATTTTCCCACAATGAATTATTCTGACTTTAAGAAAGGTTTAAGTGCGTATGACAGCGAAGAAAGCTTGAAATCAACATTTTTCTATCAGGCGCCTCCCTTGGCAACAATGTACAGATGGTACAAGGAATTCGAACGTGGAAGAGCTACAGTTGACCATCAGAAAGACGTAGGTCCTCCCATTACCTCTGTGTACAGAGGAAAATGGTGGCTTCTGTGAAGAAGATTATGGAAGCAGATAACAGAGCTAGTTACGCAGTAATAGAGGTTCATATGGAAATAGGATCCTGATCTGTGAAAACAATAATACACAACCACCTTCATCTGAAAAAAGTAATAAGAGGCTTGTACTCCATCATCATACAGATTTTGAAAAAGCAGAACGAGTACGAATTTGCCACGAAACTCTAGCTTAAGAACGGTGGACACCAAATTTTATCGACAATAGTAATAGGCGATGAAACTGCCATACCATTCTTCGACATGCCAACTCGACAAGAGGGCCGCGTATGGATCCTTGAAGACGAGGCCGTACCAACAATAATCAGATAGCAGCGCGCAATGAAGAAAGTAATATACGCTTTGTTCTTTAGAAGTACCGGTCTAGTGAGCGCTATTAAGCTAGAGATGCAGAAAGCTGTCACACATAAATGGTACATCGAACACTGTTTGCCGGAAGTGTACAATAAAGTGTCAAAGAAGGGAATTATGCTAGATCACGATAATGCTTCTTTCCACACTGCAGAGCTAATTCGGCAGTATCTGGATGCAAACAAGCTTAATGTGATCGACCAACCTCCCCACTCACCGAATCAGACAATGTGCGACTTTTGACTGTCTTTTGGGCTAAAAAAGAACGAGGGAGAAGGTTTTTTTCAGAGGAAGATATTGGTGCTGTTTCTCGGTATTATTTTAATATTATTCCTAAAGCTGCTTGGTTTGGAGCGTTTAAGAAGTGGAAGAAAAGAATGGCTAGGTGCATTATTGTAGAAGGCAACTACTTTAAACATACTTAAAATAAAATTGAAAAAAAGTTACACCGGTTCCTTTATTCTCAATAATAATGGCTTGTCCCTAGTAACTATCTTTTGAAATAAAGACTAAAGCTTTATCTTTATCTGCTTTAACAGAAACTTCATTACTTCTTGTGAATGTTATTCTTAACTGATTTTAGTAAATGATTGTATGATTTGTTGTAAGTTTCTTTAAGTAAATTAGCAATTTGGAATGTGTCATAGTTATTGTGATCATTTCTAAGATGCGTTTCGCATTCCACTGCTAAAACATCTGGTTGGTGTTGGTGAATATAAGGAAAAGGCAATTTTTCAAATCTTTATTAAGAAATTTTAATTCTTTGTTATTAAATTGAACATTTGACAAGTTTACGACTCTTGTATAAAAATTGTAGGAATTGTTCTGATTTATGTTTATTCTATGTTGATGGTGTTGTTTGAATTCTTTGAGCGTTCTTATTTATCTTTTCAGTTATCAAATTTTTAGTGCTGGGAAACAGGTTAACGTAAGTAGGTACCACGTTTTTCTGTAAGCATTCTGGGTTCAACCATACATTTTTACTTGCTATTCCATGTTCAACCATTTTTTTTTTCTATAATTTGGTTTGTTCTTCTATAAAAGATTCTTTTATAAAATTTATATTCCTTTCATTTCAAATATAATCGACACTTTTTTGAAATAAATATTAGAAGAAGTAGCTCAGATATTGCAAAAGAACAAGAAATACAAAGTTGCTTTCTAACTAATACTAAACGTTTATTTAAAGCAAAAAATAATGTTACGGGCGAAAATGACAGTAGATCGGAAGTAACAAATAAGGAAGGGGCCGGTAGCTCAGTGGAATAAAGGGGGTGGGCGAGTTATTAATTTTTCGATTAGGATAGCTCGTAATACATGAAACACAATAAGGGTAAGTCGTAAATTATATAGGCGCCAGAATGTTTATAAACGTCAATGTAGGGGTCGTAATACCTAAATGCGAATAGTTCACAGCTAAGTCCCAAACAAACAAAAAACTTGCTTACCTTTGTGTTAAACCCGATGTTTCCTACAAAATTTCAAAACATCTGCACGTGATCGCAATAAAATGCTCATAGACAGCTGATCGGTTATCAATCTTATTTACTCTATTTTTATGTACGTCAAATCTTATGAAACAATCCTTTAAAATAAAATTATAGAAAAACAAAAAAATGCCAAATAATGTACTAGAGAAAACTCACAAATATCTTATCTTTTAAATTTGGTAGTCCGTAAATAATAATAACGCAGTGACAAAGGAACGAAGTCATAAATAATATTATTCCCAGTAAAAATTATTTAAATCGGGATGACTTTTGCAAGGTTCAAATTCCCAAATTCATCTCCCTTAAGCATCTTAGTTTTAAAACACCAAGAAGGAATATTAATAACGTCTAACAATTATTTCGACAAATTTTTGGAATACGTGAATTTGTATACAGTAATCTGAATAAAATAAAAATAACGCATAATATGAAATCATACGATACACAGGTGAATACACTTTTGTAAAATCAATTTATTCGCCTGAAGGGCGTTTACGTAAAACTATACCCAAAGAAAGCGTATTCAGCCGCCTAACAAATACAAGTAAAACACTATTAAAATCATCAGAAAAATACATAATACGTAAGGAAGTAGCTAGCTTAATCTGTACAGAAAACTATCTGACTTATTCCTTTTCCTTTGTACAGAGGTGTAGGTATTTCTCGTACAATTTACCCTTTTGGTGATTGATCGGTGGGTACCAATCCTCTGTAACCTCTTTGGCGCTGCTCCCGGTACAGCCACTTCACAGTCGTCAATTTTCAACTTACTCCAACTGAATAGTGCAAATTATTTAAGCCAACATCGGGTGAATAGTAACTGTATTATCTGGTTTAATATAACAGCACATTAATTTATTTACAAAACATTATTTGTCCTTATATACACAAAAATTGTTAAAGTGAAAATGATATTTACAGAAATCTCTCTACGTGTTCCAATAGTGCATGCGGGAGGACTTCATGGTACACAAATGATTATACTGAACTTGCGATGTAAGAATCCGCAAACGCGCGGTTATATTCCAAAAATGAGGAAATAGCACTAACATTAACACTAATCCTTTTAGATGTACCTAAAAAAATGTAACATCTGGCTATCGATATACAGTACAGTAGAGCTTCTGGGGTAGCTGAATACTCTTTAAAATCTACAAAAGGTGAACAGGAAAACTCCCCTACGATAACTTCAAATAACCCCGGCAGAAAGAAAGCAATTTCAGTACGTCCCAAGGTCACATCGCGCGTTCACCGTTCTACTTCTATTGTCTACAGCTCAACTTGGACATACTACATTTCACGCCAAATCACCAACCGTAAAAAAAAACTATTCCGTAGAAACGAGACGATTTTCGACAACCGAGTTGAAAAATACGTCACCAGCATTAATATGCACCGTCGCCACTAAACTTTGGAAAATCGACTCTACTCAACATATTGTAAAAAGCACTCTCTTTGTCTACCTAAACTAATTTATCGCAAAGGAATGAATAAGATTTTCCACTATTTACTGAAAATATTAAACTCCTATATAAAGTCCCTTTTACTATTTTATTCTCACTAACACGTGTAAACATAATATTAATTTATAAACTTCAGTCTATTGACAAATAAACAAACCGAAAAAAATATATTTTCACACAAAACTGGGTACTAAATCCTATTCCAATTTACAATAAATCCAAACATCTCCAAATAAAGTAATAATTTGTAACTAAGTTAGTCGTTCCCAAATTTCTACATATAACCTTTTAAATATCCTAATATTTAAGAAATTTATAAATACAAACAGAAAGTACCTTTAATGAACGAACAGATTGATCTCACAGACTAACCTTTAACAGACATTTTACATACAGAACTATAATTTACATCTAGTCGGCTGTTTTACCTTTATGATTTATTACCATAACTAGTTATCATTTTACTTATATATTTTCACCCGATAATGATACATGTTGTATTGAAACGGGTTTAGAAATAAATTATGGACTCATATTGTAATTAAAACATTAATGCTATTAATTGTTTATTGACTTATAAAATAATTATCGCGTAAATATACAGGAGGAATTTTTAGAGCTTTCTTACAAGGTGGACATGAAATTAGCTTTAGAAGGCCATTTTACTCGTATAACATTTTGCTATTGCTTCATTTAAAAAAGGTACGAAAGGGAGTTATCTAGGAATATTAAAAATTTTTCAGTTTGTAATTGGTAACGGTGCGAAACAATTCTATTAAACACATTATTGCAGCCATTTCAAAAAAGACCGACTAACACTTTAGTAAATTTGTAGTTTATTCAAATTGCAACTTCGCGTTACCAAGTAATAAATGTAGTGAGCACTTGAAAGCTGTTTGTTATTCTCAATGTATTTTGGAAATTATTGGTCATATAAAGATGTTGGACCCAATTTAATAAATACAGTGTGTACATTTATTTCACAATTGAGTGAACAATTAAAAATTTGTGTGTTAAATATTTAGCAATTATTTCAAGTAGTTTGGGAAAAATATTCAAAAGATTTATTTAAACGAAGGAACTTTACAATTGATTTGACTGGTAATTCAGAAGTATTGTTTAAGTTGTGTATAAAAACTTAATAAGTAAAAGAAAAAGAGGTATTCTCAAGAAAATGTATTTCTCAAAAAGAAATCGTGATAAAATTTGATTATTAACAAAATTGTTAACATAAGCCCAGCAGTATGACTTAGCTTTTTTTGTGTTCAGAGGCGAGAACGCCATGACCAAACCACCGCCCTACCGGTTTCGTCATTATTGTGACTCGTAAGGAGCGGGGAGACCTGTCATGGAATATTAATTTTTTCATTTTCATTTTAATCGGTAGGACTACGGTATACCGGGCAGATGCCCCCTATACCTTAATCGGACCTTGCTTTATTCATGGCATAGTATCTACATGTCATTTCATTCCTACCTAACTTAAACTAACTTAAGATATGTAACAACAACAAGGCATATAACTATATGGTATAATATCCATATCACTCAACACAGCACGGTCTTCGGCCCCTTGTGCCTCGTCACGTCGTTGGCGTCGTAGTCCCATAATTCCGCGATGGGGATTCGGGTCGGCCGCTAGTATCATCTGCTGGTTGGCTGCGGCGGTTTTCATGAATTCCATTAGGGTGGCCATCTTGAAATCCTTGTGGAGTCGGTCGTTCCTGACGTACTAGGGTGCGTCGGTTATGATCCGGAGACACTTGTTCTGCATGATCAGAAGGCGCTTGATGGTCGAGGGAGCGGCGTATCGCCATGCTTCGCAGGCGTAGGTCAGCATCTGGCGCATGATCGACTTGTAGATCAGCATCATGTTGTCGGTCGTTAGGGCGCTGTTCCGCCCCATGAGGGGATAACATGGAATATCTTGAGTCTGAACGTATATAAGATGGCTACAAAAGATATTAATATGTGAGAATTAAGAGTAGCGCCATCTGTATCCCTTGACTGGGCCCTCTCAAACTGGTATATACTTATTGAATAAGAAAAAGAGAAATATATTCTCAAGAAAATGTATTTCTCAAAAAGAAAGCGTGATAAAATTTGATTATTAATAAAATTGTATGACCAGTATGACCTAGCTTTCTTTGTGTTCAGAGGCGAGGACGCCCGACCGGTTTCATTATTGTTGTGACTAATCAGGAGCGGGTAGATCTGTCATGGAATATGTACGTTCATGACAGATCCACCCGCTCCTGATGAGTCACAACAATGACCAAACCGGTCGGGCGGTGGTCTTGCCAAGCCGTTCTCGCCTCTGAACACAAAGAAAGCTAAGTCATTCTGGTGGGTTTATGTTAATAATTTTATTAATAATCAAATTTTAATAACAAATAAAATAAAACCACGTACCAAACGTGGGTGTATTTTATTTGTTACAGATCCTGCCAAAGTTTCAGTCTTCCAGATTTTTCAAATTTTAATAATTAAAGTTAAATAAACAATTTATGTAAGTATAAAGGCTATTAATGCAATTTTGATAATTAAGCATTAATTTAATTCTTAAATTTTACACTTGAAAAGCAAACTTAGGTGTGTGCCAGTTGTTACACGATATTACGACATACGTGTGACAGTGAGATGTGCGTATATGAAAGAGGAATCTAATTAATTTTAGATAATTAACAATATAAGTAAGATATTCAATTATAATTGTGAAATAATGGCAATTGTCGCATGCTAATACAAAATAACATTTTTCCTAATCGTTATACAGTGTCCACATTTCGACGCTCATCTTTGGTATATCGGTTATTAAAAGAGATAGAGCAACGGTGAATAGGGATTGCTTTGCGAAATTCAATACTCGCAAAAATCTCATTACAAAATGATTCTAACTTTTTTTTTACGACAAATTCGTTGCTCTGAACGGAAATGCCCCATTTTCACTTGAACTCAAGTTATCAGTGCTATCTTCGGTTCTTCTAATGGCGGTCATTTTTAGTTTCTGATTAGTTAGATAGCTCTCGAGAGGTACAACATGTCTGAAAAATTTTAATTTCTGTGAGAGGTATTCACAAAATATAAATTTGACTATGATAGGCTATGACAGAAAACACCAGTGTAGCATAAATGATAAGCTCTATTAATATTTAATATGGCACCCCACAGATAAAACGAACTAATGAGTTTCGAACCACCAGAGACTCGGTAAATTTTGGATGTGCTAAGAACATTAAATGAAAACGCATTGCGTAGAGTTTTTAACTATGTTAGAACAAAGTGCCAAAAGTATGTAGAGCAGAATGCTGGCCGTATTGTTTAAGTAAATTTGAACTTTTAATTTCGTGTTGGAGTTTAATTTATTTTTCTTAATTTTTGTTGTAGAAATGAAGATTTTTGTACCTCGTTTTGAAGTTTTTCCAAAATCTCTCAAAATCAGCATGAATTTGAAATGTGATTTGTTGGGAGCATGGAATTTCGCAAAGCATTCCCTATTTGACCGATGCTCCATTTCCTCTAATAACCGATATATCAACGGCGAGCATCGAAATGTACCATATATATATATATATATATATATATATATATATATATATATATATATATATATATATACATATACATATACGGGGTGCTGGAAAAATGGCGTATTAACTCTACGCTACGGTGTTAATGGAAGTTCCCAGAGTGTGACAGTGGAAAAAAAAGGAAAAGACTAGGTATTTCATTCCCGCTGCTCGAGCTTTCCTAGCTCCTTCAGCCACAATCACGGGTTCCCAGCATAGATATATACATTATGTATATATGAATGGTGGGATTAAGGATGGGTGTGGTCAGGATAGGATCGGAAGGAACGGAGTTAGGGTTCTGAGGGGGAAAATACTACCCCAGCATTTGCCTAAGTAGCCGCACATGGTGTGCATATATGCAGTGACTATGCCGCTACATGTGTATGAGGAAAACACCCTGAAAAAACTCATACAAGGTATACCGGTAACGGGAATCGAACCCATTACCTCCCGAATGCTAAGCAGCTTGTGTCACCACTACGCTACCAGTTCGGTTGTGTGAGAGTGAAAAAATTCTCTCTCTTATATGTTTGACAATATTGAAGTTCAATGTAGGGATCTTGAAATGCTCATATTTAGTGCTGTAGGTATTAAAAATAATTATTTCCAGCTGATTTATACAAACAACAATAATTCTGAACGATTTCGTTCATTAGTACTAAGAAATTTTGAAAATGTATTGAAAACCACAAAAAATCTCATTTGACAACAAAGCTTTTAACAATCAAAAGGAGTACAATAAAAACCACATTGACGTGTAAAAATATTTTGTTATTTAATTCGCCAATTTTTTAATTTTGAAGATATGCTTGCTCCATTTAAGTGAAAGTGTTTTTAGTTATAATTTAAGTTTGTTTTTACTTCATTGCTATAATTAAAAATTATTATTAATTTTATTAAATACGTAAATAAAAAGTTTACCTCGAGTAGGATTTGAACCTACGACTTTAACTTTGAACTTATTCGTTCATAACATAAACTTTTAGTAACTTCATTGCTATAAGTTTGAATAATAATTGTCAGAATTTTTAAATTTACTCTAGCTTAATATAATATCCATTATAACCTTTACTTACACATGCATTTAGAAGTCAACGTTGCCAACTTTTTTTACTTTTAAACCACTGTATTAGAATAACTATTACCCAAACAATTTGTTCTGATTTTTTTTCAAGCTCAGAGAACATTCTTTAATGTAGTAGTGAAGAGCTAATACACCATTTTTCCAGCACCCTGCATATATATATATATATATACAAGTTGATCAACTTATACTCCAGAGTTCGATGTTACCTTGAGAGTTACGAAAAAAAGGTTTAAATGAAAGTTATTCATACGGTTACAACATATCAAAGGCACATCTCTTATGGGTTTTTAGATCACAGTCAAATTTAATGAAATTTTAGTATGTTATAGACTAAAACTATCTGAACAATATTTGTCATTGGACCAACTTAATCTAATGTCTAGTTTTTGATATACAGGGCGTTAAAGTGGTAGTGCCTAATAAGGATTATGGCTTTTCAGTGAGATTTAGCATGGATATACACAAGTGTTACAATTACATATTATACTATTTAGTAATTTTTCATTATTCTGTACTTTCTATCATTCTATACATGGTGTTTTAATAAAAATTAGTAGTTAATACTATAAAAATTACAGATATAGCCATAAGCCTGATGCATATCTACACTTTTGATTGTTAATAACAACCAGTTACTTAAAATGACAATGTCACCTGTAATTAAGTTTCCTTAAAGTCTTTATTTAAGTTTGCATTAAAATGGCTTTTTGATTAAACTTTCAGTGTTATGTATGTGAAATAGTGGGGAATCCCAGACAAATGACCATTTTACGACAAGGAGAAGACGACAGGAACTTTCACTTCCGCCAATGGACGTAAATGGTAATACCAGGCTATATACAAATTGCAATCAAGGTATCATAGATGAAATTCAGGTCTATGAAAATGATCCAGATTCAACAATGATGAAGCTTCCTCTAACATATGGTGCTAATCATTGTTTAATATGCAATAATGCTGCAAATATCCAACATTTATCAGAACAGGCAAGGACAAATATTTTTATGCTCGTATTTGTAAGGTTTGTCCTGTTCATCTTGATGCGAATGGTTTATTACTTTTTCCATTAGAAAATGGTGTAAGGTCCATTAAAAAGCCATACAATTTAAAAGGGGCAGAGTTGGATCAGTTGTTGACTACAATATGAGAAAGTAACACAAAAAAATGTTTCGGATGAAAACAATTCCAGTGATGAGGAGCTAAGTGCGCTGTCATCCTTAAACAGGGATCAATTTCGGGAATTGTTCAACCATTGTGGGAATGTTAATATTTACGGAAAAAGGAGAGAATTAAAAAAAAAGATTTACTGTTTTTTTTATGTAAATTACGTCAAGGACTTTCAGACACGTTTTTAGCGGCGATGTTTTCTTATGGTAGCAGACAGGGAGTCTCATTGGCAATTCAAAAAGTTAAGGAATCATTATCCAATAATTTTGTGCCCCAGGATTTAGGACCTCGTCACATAAACCGTAACCAATTTATTGCTGAACATATTACCAGATTTGCAAATGAGTTATTTAATGAGGAACCTGAAAACCCAAAAGCCATTATTTGTATTGATGCCACTTATGTTTTGGATGTTCATGGTCCATACCTTTCCGACCCAAGAAATAATGATGCGAGTACATTACGATACCAATATAATGAGGATCAAGAACTAAGACACTGGCTGCAACCTGGCGATGTTGTGATTGTGGATAGAGGCTACCGAGATGCTCGGGAATTTTTAAATAATATTGGCATATCTGTGCAAATTCCACCAGCGCTAGAAGGTAGACGTCAATTGCCAACTGTAGAAGCCAACGCTGGCAGAATTATTACTAAGCAAAGGTGGGTAGTAGAAGCTCGAAACGGACACGTTCAGTCAATATTTAAAATATTTCGTAACTGCTTTTCAATTGCCCAAATACCCAATTTGCGGACATTTTTCCGTGTTGCCTGTGCCCTAATAAACCGCTACCATCCACCATTACATATGGAAGAAGCAAATGAGGAACTAGCACAAGAAATGCTTCAAATGGTAAACGAACCTAATCATGTAATATATCTCAATTAAGACGCATAACTTACGGAACTTTCCAACTTAAACTAGCACCTTCTTACATACAGGATAACAATCACCAACTGGGCAACCACTTTTTCGAAATTGATACGGCGTTCAACGAATTAAATCTCGGTCCGCTTAGAATTAGATCTAGACATAGAAATCAAATTAAATATCAAATAATAATTGGCTATAACCCTGTTCCTGATAAAGATGCTGAACAAGAAGATGGTCCTATATTTGTCTACTATTGCCAATGCAAAACAGGAGCGCGAATTATAGGAATGTGTGCACATATAACAGCAGTTATTTGGTTTTTGGGCTATGCAAGGCACGAAGAAGTTATTAGGCTACCGGAAACCAAAGTGCTAGCCGCTACTCAAGATGTTTTAAACAGACATGCTGCCGTCTGAATGTTCCGTTTCTTGTATATAAATCATGTAAATATTAGGTTGTTTATTTTATGTATAAGTTCCACTTTTTATCATGTAAATAATCATATTTAATATTAATTTTTGTTGAAATACCGTGTATAAAATGTTGGAAAGTACAGAATAATAAAAATTACAAAAAAGTATAATATGTAATGGTAACACTTGCGTATATCAATGTTAAGACCCACTGAACAGCCATTATTCTTATTAGGCACTATTACTTTAACGCCCTGTATATCAAAAACTAGCCATTATATTAAGTTGGTCCAATGACAAATATTGTTCAGATAGTTTTAGTCTATAACATATTAAAATTTCATTAAATTTGACTGTGGTCTAAAAACCCATAAGAGGTGTGCAGAGTCCTTTGTGTTTTTTTTTAATGGAACAACTTGTATGTTATATCAATTTTCAATTAGGCTGATTTTTCCTATTCCAATGATAAAGGTTTTTACTAGGTTCTATAGGGTACTTTTAAAGATATGGCCATTTTTATGTGAAAATCCTAATCAAATCATCACCCTATATTATTTAAAATAAACAATTGAGGGCTAATCTCTCATGGGCAAAATAATTTCGTGATAGTCTGGTTTTGTTAGAACTTTTGTCACTTTTGTGATAACTTTTTTGTACAGGGTGATCCAAAACCCACACGCATGATTATCTCGGTTAGTTTAAATGGAACACCCTCTATTTTATATCATCTCTTAATATTACAGTTATTGATTTAGTTATATTTTAAAAATAAAAGAAGCATAACTTCAAATTATTATTTTTTTCATGACTGTAATGATTTGAAAATACTGTAAGTTTAATCAGCTCTGTATCAATACTATTGATAAGGTGAAAAATATATACATCGAGTATAAATTATTGCAAATTGTTTAACAAAACTAGGTATAATAGTGACTAAGAGTAATAAATGAAACAAAATTCTAAAAAATGAATAACAAAATAATATTTAGGTAACAAACTTTTGATCTGGATATTAAAACATTGTAGATTGAGCAAAATACATACCTGCACTTTAAAAGTGGCCTCCGATTACATTTAAACAATGTCTTAGCCGATCTTCAAATTCTCTACATACATTTCTAGCCACTGGGATACTAATGTTTCGGAAAACCACTCTAATTCTATTTTTCATATCTTCTAAAGTAGTTATAGGTAATTTATATACTTCATTTTTCACATACCCCGACTTTTGTTAGATCAAGAGATCTTACAGGCCACGAAATTGGCCCTTCTCTACGTGTTCATCGTCCTGGAAACTGATCGTTTAGTTGACCGTGATTCAGTGCGTTATTATGTAAATAAATATCATGTAAATGCCACATGCATTGACGTATACGGACGGGAACGTTTTCAAGAAGCACAGGCAACGGATTTTCCAGAAAATCTAAATAAACTTCACCGTTTACTGTTTCCTCG
Organism: Vesta saturnalis; assembly: GCA_036346205.1. Taxonomy (NCBI): domain Eukaryota; kingdom Metazoa; phylum Arthropoda; class Insecta; order Coleoptera; family Lampyridae; genus Vesta; species Vesta saturnalis. The sequence goes on along the minus strand of JARFJB010000156.1, from coordinate 963,476 downwards.
AAAAAATATGGTCCAATCACGAAATCGCCAAAAATACCACCCCAAACATTTAAAGACCATCTTGTTTGTGAAGTAGTAACTATTACATGAGGATTTTGTCTTGAATAGTAATGAAAATTATGTCTATTTAAACATTCATTCATCCCCGAAAAGTACATAATCATAAAATCTCTTCGATTGCGAATTTTTCTTTGAGCCCAATTAAAAAAATTTGTTCTTCGTCGAAAATTAGCATCCAATAATTCCTGGTGCAATTGAATATAGTATGGGTGCATCTTTGTTTTAGATAGTATTTTTGTGCACTTCCATAACTTTTTTCTTGTTTCCTGAAAATTTCTCTTATATTTCTATTGGGATCATCTGTAACTGCCAACAATACATTCAGTTCCTAGGTAACAATGGTTTTCGTTTTTTCTTTCTTTTCATATAATACAGTACCTGTACGATTAAATCGATCCATCACTATTTCGAAATTCCTTTTTTCAGATAATCGGTGCTCTGGAAGTCTCTCGTGATACACTCTTACTGCTGGCAAGCAATTTTTGTGACATTCACATAAGTATTCAGATCATATCGACTAATTCCTTATTAGGAAAATTCATGGTGAACTCAAAATTTGTACGTAAATAACAAGGAAATTAACCGAATAAAACTAAAATATTAATTTTACAAGCTTGATAGCAAATAATACTACCCACTGTAAAATAATACTTTATGGCAAACTGTGGAAAACTTGCAGTACCAAAAATGTCGCTTTTATTTTTAAAAATCTAAATAAATTAATAACTGTAATATTTAGGTATAGGGAATTTTAAGAAGAGTAAAAGTATTTCTTAAGTACTTTTCAGAGACGATATAAAATAGAGGGTGTTCCATTTAAAATAACCGAGATAATCATAGGTGTGAGTTTTGGATCACCCTGTACAAAAAAGTTTTAACAAAACCAGACTATCATGAAATTATTTTGCACATGAGAGATTATCCCTCAATTGTTTATTTTAAATAATATAGGGTGACGATTTCATTACGATTTTCACATAAAAAATGCCATATCTTTAAAGGTACGCTGTATAACCTAATAAAAACGTTTATCATTAGAATAGCAAAAATGGGCCTAATTGAAATTTGACTAATATACAAGGTGTTCCATTAAAAAACATTCATTCGATATGCTGTGCCTTTATGAAATACCATCTATATTATTAAATAATTTTAAAATGTGCAGCTTGCCTTTATAAATAACTTTCATTTAAAACTTTTTTCGTAACTCTCAAGGTAACATATATATATATATATATATATATATATATATATATATATATATATATATATATATATATATATATATATATATAACTCTAATTGCTAATTGCAAATACTTAACGTGAATAAAAATTAAAGCATCTAATGGAAACACTTCACTTGATTACACAAGCTGCAACAACTTTAAGTTTGGTATATGTGTGGTTTAACAAACAGCAATCAGACATTGCAAACCTAAATAGACTTGCTCTCAACCGTAAAGAGCAACCTGAACTAATTAAGCTAAACATTCTTGTTTGAATTCATAAGGTAGTAGATGATAATGGACCAATCTATTCAGAGCAAAGCAATAGTGCACAAATCTGAATCAATAAATTAGCTATGTTCATTCGAGTCTAAAATTTGATTATTCTAATGAGCTTTAATAGTGTTGAACATTAGTAAAATGTTTTTCTATAAAAAGGGGATATTACAATTCGTTACGTGCGTTTCTAATATAATTTGATTTATAGACCCTGCTTAAAATTGAATGGTATATGGTTACATACTTATGTGCCGTGCTTTAAAGTAACGTAAACATCCTTCATTGTGAAACTTCATTTTTCTCGTCATATCAAATACTGTTAAAAGTTTGAATTTAGGTATATACGTCTACATTAGTCCTGAAGTGTCACTTAAGTTAAACGCTGGTTACTGTGTATTACACAATTGTATAAAACAATGTAGTGAATCATAGAATTGACTCTACATCAGACTGTGGCCAACCCTAAAGTTACTGAAATGGTACTAATTCTAGATTATTATTTACCTATTTTGTCAGGTAAATAATATATAACTATGTTAAATAGTGACTGATAAATATTTTATATTCGTAGAAAAAGTATAGTTCTACTCGCATGTTCTATAATTTCCTTTAAACACGATGCCTACGTACTGTTAAACATTATTGTTCAAAAATACTGTTCCTGGTCAAATTTCAGGGCCATTGGTATGTTTGCTCAAAATTTAACTCAAGAAACCAAAACCAACCAAAAAAGTTTGGGGGTGATTGAATCACCCCCCATCGGACATTCTAACATTACCGTTACTGCTTAGAAAGCGTAAGTCATAAACATGAAAAAACGTAAGGAAAACGAGGGATCCAATTATTTTTCAAACCTATTGCGATACCGTTTTTCATACATGATGCAAAAATGGTTGGCCTAAGACACTAAGGGCACGATCACTAGAGCGCAGCCGAAATAGCGCGGACAAAGGGGCTGAGGCCAAGCAAGAAGAGCGTGGGGATATTTAGACGCAAGTTATATAAACTCAAATACAAAAAAGCGCAGGCCAAATAAGCGTTGAACAAAAATGGCACGAAGATACATCTTGTTCAAACTACTTGTTTGTAGAAGTCGATTGTTACAACAATATCATGTAAATATCGGTAAGCTGACTTACAACTGACAAGTGTAAACTAACAACGCGCCCCTCGGTCGTAAAAAGGGCTTATAATATATTATAGTTAGTAATATATAAAAGTTGTATATTCTAAATTAATTCATTCTACGTATCTACTTTAACGTCTAAAACTGAATTTCCGCAATTTTACCTTACAAACCTACATACAGGGTGCAATAGTATAGACGATATGAAAGAAAGTTCGCAAAAATCATAGGAATCTTCAAACTTCTCATTATAGAATTATTTTCGTATTTACTGGGTGTTATTTAATTAATTTTCTTAATAAAGTTTCTTAATATAAAGCAGACTAAAATTAATTCAATGGAATTGAAAATTCTCAACGCAAAAACTGCCGCAGCAGTGTGTGTGTGTGTGTGTGTGTGTGTGTGTGTGTGTGTGTGTGTGTGTGTGTGTGTGTGTGTGTGTGTGCGTGTGCGTGTGCGTGTGCGTGTGCGTGTGCGTGTGCGTGTGCGTGTGTGTCGTGTGCGTGTGCGTGTGCGTGTGCGTGTGCGTGTGCGTGTGCGTGTGCGTGTGCGTGTGCGTGTGCGTGTGCGTGTGCGTGTGCGTGTGCGTGTGCGTGTGCGTGTGCGTGTGCGTGTGCGTGTGCGTGTGCGTGTGCGTGTGCGTGTGCGTGTGCGTGTCGTGTGCGTGTGCGTGTGCGTGTGCGTGTGCGTGTGCGTGTGCGTGTGCGTGTGCGTGTGCGTGTGCGTGTGCGTGTGCGTGTGCGTGTGCGTGTGCGTGTGCGTTGGCGTGTGCGTGTGCGTGTGCGTGTGCGTGTGCGTGCGCGTGCGCGTGCGCGTGCGCGTGCGCGTGCGTGTGTGTGTCCGGTTTAAATATAAGATGTGCCATGAACTGCCCTGTGTTTGGACAACCCTCGCAATTACCTGAAAATGTTTTGAACTTATGAACAAATTATAAAGTTTTCTGCGTGGATTAGGTTTAATAAAAAAAAACAGTAATTGCAGAAGAAGTGTCAGTAAAGTTAGAGGAAATTTGGAACAAAGCATCTATTCCTATAATTTCCCACAACAGAATATTACAGCTTTTGAATTCGTATCACGACAAATATATGAAATTTAAGAAACCGTTTAAAGATAGACAAAATAGTGAAACCTATAAAGCTAAAATCCTGAATTTTAAAGAGGAAGGTAAAGTTACACTTTTTGATAAAATGCAAAGTATTTGCAACTTGTGCCTGTGAGAAATCTAAAAAGGTGTCTGTTGATGGGCAAGAATTTCTATTAGGTCAAAGAGGGGCAAGAAAAATGGTAATAGGTGCAGTGGATGTAAAGGAAACGAAAGAACTAACGCAAAGAGAGGAAAGGCAAAACATGGAAGCTACTAGAATTAGTAACTACCGTAACCTTGCAAGTATTAAAGAAGTATCCTGTACTGTCACTTCAAAAGATTTACCTTCGAGTTCAGAGTCTAACATCTCTTCTGATAGTGAGTTTGAGTTGCCGGAAATACCGCATTCTACGCCTTCCTCAGCCTGCAGGAATGTTGAAAGGCAACCGCAAATGCGAATTCAGCTCACCACTTTTGCAAAAACATGCGACCGACATGGCATATCTGATAGACCTGCAGCTGCTCTTGCATCAGCCGTTTTAAATGATATTGGAGTAGTAACACAAGAGGATTCTTCTAAATTGTCGATAGAAGTAAAGTTAGGAGGGAAAGACAAAAAACTCGTTCCAATCTCCGGCTGCAAGAACTGAATGTGAATATGATTAAGGTACATGGTATCTACTTTGACGGGCGCAACCCTAACACAAGTAAAGAAAGGTAACAAATTTTATCGCCAAACCATTATAGAAGAACATATAACATTGGTGCGAGAACCTGAATGTAAATATATTGGTCATGTGTCTCCAACCTCCGGTACATCACAAAGTGTAAAAGCAAGTATCGTTCAAATGTTACAAGAAAATGTGATTGATGTTACAAATTTAGAAGCGATTGGTTGTGACGGGACCGTCGTAAACACGGGTGTTAAAGGAGGTGTAATACGACTTTTGGAAGAACACTTTCAAAAACCACTTCAATGGTTTGTGTGTATGTTACACGCAAATGAGCTTCCACTTCGTCATCTTTTTTATCATTTAGACGGAGATACTACCGGGCCTCGTGGATTTGCTGGTCCCATTGGAAAGCAGCTGGAGAAGTGCGACAAACTGTCAGTAGTTCAATTTAAGCCGATTGGTGGTAATTTAGGCAAAGTTCCCGAAAACATCGTAAAGGATTTTAGTACAGACCAAAATTATTTGTTTGAAATATGCCAAGTAATTACTAGTGGACATTGTAATGCATCCCTTTCAAATCGAAATCCAGGAAAACTGGCTCATTCACGGTGGGTCACAACTGCAAACCGCATTCTTAGACTTTATATTTCAAGTGAAAATCCGTCTTCAAGCTTAATGAAACTGACAGAATTTATTATGAATGTTTACGCTCCGATGTGGTTTTCTATAAAATCACAGCCAACATGTAATTATGGTGCAAAACACCTTTTGAAGTCCATAAGGTTGTCTCAGTACTTAGAAAAAGACCTAAGAGATATTGATGATCCTGTGATACAACGAAATGGCTTCTTTGGTCACCACATTATTCTCAGTATGATATCTGATGAAAGGAAACATATACGAGAACTTTGTCTTCGTCGTATTTTAAAGGCCAGAAGTGTTTTGCCACGAAAGACCAAAAATGTTAGGGTCTTTAAACTTTCTGCTTTATGTTTTGAAGCAAACGAATACTTTGAGTTAATTGACTGGCAAAAATGTGAGATAACAGAACCTCCAATTTTATCTCGAATTTCCACACAAGATCTGAAGGACTTTATTAATAACCCTGAATCATCACTTAGAATTAATTTTGAAAAATACTCCTGTCATACGCAGTGCGTTGAGCGATGTGTCAAGCTCGTCACCAAAGCTTCTGCAGCGGTTTGTGGCCCAGATTCTAGGGATGGATTGATAAGAGTGCGAGCTGATTCAAGAAAAAGCATGCCGTGTTTTAATACAAAATCAGAGTTTGTAATTAAAAAATAATGTACCTTACCATTTTTTTTATATAACTCGTTTATTTGTTTAAAATGTTTACAGTTGTTTGCTGTTTTAGAATCCTTTTTTTTGTTCAGTATTGTAATGTGTCAAGATTATAACAAAAATACTATACGAACAATATATTTGTAACAATTAAAAAATTATGTTTAATTACGTTGTTTTTTAATTGAGGGAGGGCAAGGGTGGGGTCATGTAGCTTGCGAAATGTATTTTTATAAACAAGAAGTACATTTTTCAGCTGTTTTAGGGTATTAGATAAATGAATATTTCTGTACTATAACAAAATTCAATTTCTCAAATTTCAAGACCGCTGGGGAGGCATATGTTGTCTCAAGTTACCGAGACTTTACCAAAAGTTAAATAAGAGTCATAGGCAACTTTTTTAAGGTATTACATTAAGTTATAATTTTTTTTATTTTTTTTCGTATTTTTCACTCCACCCTAGTTTTCATATCTCTTTTGTCATCCTCTTCTATCTCTTCTAAAGCATTATATATTTCACCTATTTGATGTTTTAACGGCCTTATAGCGTCAATGCGATTCTCCCGTCGATTTTCCGTCAGCGCCTTTAAGGTCAGCTTTGGAAGGTGCTTTAATAAAATAGTCCATCTAATGTTTGACGATGAAAAGAATACATACAATTCTTGTACAGTGCTAAAAAGTTCGACAGACTCAAAACTAATTTTTAATGCGTCGTTTACAACCAGGTTTAAACTGTGCGCGGAACAGGGAATAAAAAAGGCTCGGGAGTATTTTTCCAAGATTTTATTTTGCATTCCAATATGTTTTACACGCATATTTGCGCCATTATCATAACCTTGACCGCGCAAATTTTTCATGTCTAGATTAAATTCGCCTAACTTATTCTGGATAAATTCAAACAATCCTTGTCAGGTAACATCAACGACAGGGCAAAACTCTAAAAAATATTCAAATATTCTCAGTGTAGTTGAGATTCAAACACATCTTATCACCATTGTTATTTGTTCTGTATGTGTTACATAGGGGGTACAATCTAAAATAATTTAAAATGACAACTTTAACACAATCTGTCAATAAAACTATTAACTCGTTTTGATGTTCCCATCCTAAATGATGTGGTAGGTTTTTATCGAGGTTTTTATTCTTACTTTCCACACGACGAAGATGTCCCGATAATACAGCATCAAATTTTGGAACCATGTGAACTAACTGCAAGTAATTTCCATTATTTGGCTCAAATAAATTTTGTGAAGATCCTCTAAACGCTAGACATTGTTTAGATAAGAATTTCACTATAGATAGTAATCTTTCAATCACAGCTTCCCAATGGCTTTTTTCCATTTCATACAGTCTTTGGTGAGCAGAGTCCACTGTTAGTCCTTTCTTTAATGCTGAAGATAATTCAAACATTTTCTGGGAATTTTTTATATGAGCAGCATATGTTTCGTGTCTTTTTAAAATAATGGATAAATGTTGCCAATCGCTTACTCCAAGAGATCCGAAGAGGGAATGTCCGCTGCTTTCATCAGAACAAAACAGTCTACATGGTGCACAAAATACACTATTTAGTGATAATGAATAAAATAGCCAAGGACGATGAACTTTTCTTGATTGATTCATGTGCGATAGTAGTAGGCTTCTGAAAATCTTCTGTTATTTGTATCTCTTGGGAAACTAATGTTCTTAATTTGAAAAGGAAAATTTTCAACAATAAATTGAACTTCACTTGGGTTCATTTTTCCACGCAATTTTCCGGGATCGTTCGAAACCAAGTATGAACAAGAATTTGCTTCACTGCAGGCCAAATCTGGGACAGTTTCGGTATATATGAGTGCCGCTTTTTTTTTCTTTTGGACATTTTGAAGTAATCAGTAATCACTAATAAACCTTGATATGGGTAAAACTAATTTAACAAAACTAAATTACATAACACCCGAACAGTAATTGCTCGCTTTCGCTTGCTATACCTATGCGGAAGCACAGTTTTTAAAGTGCGACCTAAAACCCGTTTAAAATGATTGCCAGCAAGTTACTAAAATTAAAAATGCAAATGCATAAGGTAAACGGGCCAGTAATTGACCACTTAAGCTACGCTGATTACGATTTCAGATTTGAACTCCCTAATGCAGGATAACCTGAAGACCAAACCACAGTTTTTAAATTATGTCGTATTTATTGGAATTTCATTAATCAAATATCATACATTTGTTCAACTTAAATGGTAACATCGCACTGAAAAAAAATCTATAATCAGAAAACAGCCGGTGTGTCAGTAATTGACCTACTCAAATTTTGCTCCTAACCAGTGATTGACCACTCGATGCCCCAATGATTGACTTGAATTTTCTCATGACAACATTAATTCATTACGTACTCATAATGTAGTTTATTTCTTCAATTAATTAATATATTTTGACATTTCTCGTACTTCATATACACCACGTTTCAATTTTTTCGGAGAATTGATGTTTTCAAGAACATCAGCTTTGGAATACCATACAACATCCGGCTTTTTTGGCCACTTCCACTTGTTTGAGGAAGATTCCATGGTTTCTACTTCTTTCAGTTCATCCTCTTCATATTCCAAAACCAATCCAGGGAAATATTCATCACCATACCTGACGATCACATATGAATTATCCTTCTCATCTCCCTCAATTTCCACCTCGTCAGCTCTTGTATCGGTTTTCTCGAGCTTCGATTGCTTTTTGGATGTATTTTCCTCCTTAGCCTTTCTCTTTTCAGCTCTTTCTTTCTGGCGTTCAGATTTTTGTCGTTCTTCTTCAGTTTTTTTCTTCTCTTTTCTTCGGTGGTACTCCAACCATTCATCAGGCGACGCTACACAAGGAGTTTTTTCTTTTTTCTTGTCCAATTTTGAATTGTTGTTGCTATCGTTTAGCCAAACAAACACCTCTTGAATGGCGTTGGAACATTCAAGCAATCATTCGAAGATTTTATTAGCGGGCTTGCTTCTTCTGGCAGAACGATTGGTTCAACAGCTTCAACAACCTCGTTTTGCCCAATAAAGGGCGGGCTTGCTTCTTCAGGAATGTTGATCTGTTCAACAATTTCTTTTTGAGTTTCAACTTCTTTATATCCGCTCGCCGGGCGTGCAACTTCTGATTGAACGATCATATTAGATGCAAGTTCTACTGACCCGGTTTTCGAATTTTCTGCGTCCATATCATTTACTGACTTAACCGCCTTCAAAGTCTCCTCGTTATCAAATGGCTCAGCTAATTGTTCAATAGCCTCAGCTTCAGACTCCCCGATTTTCGAATTTTCAGTGTCGGTATCAATCATTGCCTCCCCATTATCAAATGGCTCAGCTAATTGTTCAATAAAAAAGCGATTGTTCTCGATTACATTAATATTCCGCTTTGATGGAGGATACCTCAACCAGGAAAACCAGTACTTGTCGTTTGCGAAGTCGACGAAAGAAAATTTCTGCACTAGCTGATCATATTCGACATTTTCCAACTCGATCATTAAGTCATCAGTTGCATTCTGCGGCGTCGAAAATCGACCTCGCTTCCTGCTAGAACGTCGTTTATTATTTCCGGTCGAATTACCAATGTCACTATCATGAATTTCGAAAGGCGACTCTGATGTGCCCAGACTTCTTCGGTGAATTATTTCTTTGAGGGTTCAAAAGATCCGCCTTCATCTTCAAATTTCTCCACATATAAAACAGGAAGTATCTTCAACGTCTCCGATCCACTGACCTTCTGTTTGTTGAAAATTGGCGAGTTTATTTCTCCCAATCTCTTTTTCAAAACAAGCGAATAGTTGCATGTATGTTGGAATATCAACATTTGAAGTCAAACACACCTCCTGTGGTTGAATTGCATCGCTCTTCAATAACTTAGAGAAATTTACATTTTCAGCATTGAATGGATACAGTCCTGTTCCTTTGAAACCATTTTTCAGTATTTCGGATACATGTGGAAGTGTGGTGACAGCATCCTGCAAAACTTCAGCAACGTTTTCCCTTGACATTTTTTGCCCATGATTGTTGAATCGCCATTTATGAACTACTTTCTTCCAGTGATGTTTGAAAGGGCGAAAAAAAGCAGTATCAAGGGGTTGCATTATATGAGTAGCATTTGGCGGTAAAGCAATCAGGATAATCCTATTCTCTGAACAAAATTCGCTTAGATTGACGGTCAGATGCGATACGTGCTCGTCCAGAAATAGTACAACAGGCATGGGGATTTTGTTCTTCTTAAGCTAAGGATGAAAGATATTTGCGACGTATTCACAGAAGCTTTCCCCTGTATTTAACCGTTACGTATGTGACCAATACCCCATGATTTAGGGACAGATTTTGTCACTTTATACGGAATTCTAACGTACTGGAAAAGAATCATAGGTGGAGGAAGGACCCCAGAAGCAGAACCCATAAAAAGAGTTGTAATGCATTCCTTTTCGTCATTATTGATGAAGTTATAAACGGCTTTTTGACCCTTTCGGACAAGTACGCGATTGTCTTTTGGGGATAAATACAGAGCTGTTTCATCAGTGTTGAAAATTCGGGCAGAACCAGCAAGAACATCGAGATTATTATTGTCGGAGAGATATTTGTATACTTCGTTGAACCAAAGTCTAATTTTCTCCTCTGAGATCTGAGCCCTAGCTCGGGTTAAATTCTGGGAAACGGGTATGGAAACCTCTGGATGGGACGAAGAAAGCTTTCATACCAGCTTCTTCCTGGTCTGTCATCAACAAATGGGGTATCCCTTTTCAAATGTTTAATGAGAAGCTGCACACTGTCGATAAGATAAGGTCACAGGGAAACCTCTCTCTGTCATTGAGAACATCCATTTAATTAGAATGTCTTCTTCTTCTTTCGATAAGTATGTACTAGGACCCATTTTGCGTTCCAGCGGGACGCGAAATGTTTTTGCGGCCTTGTTGGTAGTCATCCCATTGCGTATAGCAGCCAAAGCCAAAACATCCTCCGAGGTGTAGCCTGGGTCCTTTTTTGGGGCCATTCTATAAAGAAAATTGAAACATTGCAAGCTATTCAATAATTGATCATGCTATGAATGAGTTATTGACCACACCTGCTATGAAAATCGTTTCTTGCTATAAGAGTTGAAACATGACTAGGTCAATAATGAAAATTCAATTTAAAAATATTAAGGCTTTCATAAATATTATTATAATGTTTTTTATCTTATCTGGGTACATAAAAAAAAAATTATACAAAATATTAACAGCTGCAGAATCATTGACCAGATTCGGTATGAGTAATTGACACGTAAATTGCTGGAGTTATTGACCACTATATTTATAATGAAACGTTTCAAAATTTACTAATAAATACATTAGTCAATAACTGAAATGTAATTAAAGGAACAGTATTGTTTCTTCAATTAAATATTCACGAAGGAATTGTGTCAAATTTTAATAACATTTTCATTGACTGAACTAAATAATGGAAAGTTTTAGTAATTGACCACTGAGGTCAATTACTAAATTTACACCTTTTTTGATGATCCAGTAATTGACCTAGTCGTTTTTTGATAATTAATTGAAATAACGCAATTGATATTATCTACAACGTAAAATATAAAATCTGATAAATACCTGAGTTTTTATTTCACACCAAAGATACCAAAAATTTGCCAACAACACAACTTCATACGGCCCGTGGATGCTTAGCCGGACTGACTTTATGCTCGAGAAGCTCTATCGAGAAGGGGGTGAGTGGAGGATAATAAAAATGGTCGAGATACTGGTATACAATTTTATTCAAACAATAGGGATGAGTTCCCGAAATGTGTCTTTCTCGTTCAAAAAATTTACATTGTTGAATATTTTACCCAAATTCTTGTTTATCAAGAAAAAGTGTCCGAGTTGGTCAATCACTGGTGTGGTCCATTACTGGCCCGTCTTCCTTAGTAAAATAAAACAGGCACATCAGCACATGTTCATTTTAATGCAGAATTGTATTATGTATTCTGTGATTTCAATTTAAAAAAGATATTGTTTCGTCTCAATTAAAAGCCGCTTCGTAATTTTAAACAGCAAAAATAAATAAAAGAAAAGGATTTATCTCCCTCAAAACATTCGTCAAAGTAACCAAATCAAAATTTCTAGAATTTCACTTGCTGAGAGAAGCTACCGGTATTCCACTATAATGTCAGTGGCTTTGTGCAATTTCAAAGAATTAAATAGCCTAAAAATAACGTTAGCAATCGCGGTAACCGTAGCGTTCTTATATTTCACTATAAAGATATGAAATAAATGGTCAAATTATCTTATATTTAATGCTTCTGAGGGGGCAATTCATATACTATACTTCAGCATGTTTTTATTTAGATTAGACGAAAAGGCAGATAGGTAAATAAAAGATATATAGTAGGTACTAAAGTTTTATTATTCTTATTACGGAACATCCAAATAGTGGTGTCATGAATTTTATTTTCTATTAAATAATTTTTATAATTATTGGTCGAGTTCCAAGTACCATTTGGCCGCCCCTATTTTCGGCCGCCTGTGTGCAATGCACACATGGCAGCGACGGCCCTGAATATGTCTTCTGTCTATTAAAAAAAGCGCGACAAGACAATGCAATATATGGTTATATGAATATTGATACGTGGTAAGAATTGAAAAAATTACATACATACACAAAAATTGAAGCAGTTATAAAATATTCAAGACAAATAAAGAACAGTAAACTGAAAAGCACAAAAAGCTACCTCTCTTATCTTAACGATCGTTTCGCGATAACCTAGCACATATATGTATAATACAGCGAACTACTTAATTTTTAGATGTATTTGCACAATAACTGGATACAATCGCATTAACTATATTTAACACCTCATATGCGATTATACTGATCATTCAGACAAGATAAAATATGTGTTTCCATTATATTCTTCTTTATTGACACATGGAAAAATTTTACATAATCCAATATGCATTATTTAAAAGGCTCTTTCTATTTTATTTTTCTTTCTCTGAAACGACACGTTATTGTCTCTTCTCAAGTAAGCATATTTTGTTTGTGGTGGATATAACCCAGATAACAGAATAAATAAATTTACAAATACCGAGCGCACCGTGTTGGACACAGTGGTTTAAAGCACGACAAAAGAATATGCAGGTTTATTGTTTTAGGACTCATGAAAAATATTCCAGTTAAAATTCTCATCTAAAGAGAATAAAAAGGGCAATAGAGATATAAAATATATTGCCTTCAAAGCAATGAACTAGAACGTTCCACATACGCATGCGAATGTCCGGGATAAGCAGCAATATGGAACACATCCAGGATTCCTAAATTAAACAGATAGGATTCTGAATAAGGCATTTTGTTTAAATTCAACAAAATATTAGGTTTGTCCATTCGCTTGTAATATCCAATTGAAGGTCTAAAAGAATTTACAATCATTATTACGCGTGCTACTGTTTCAATATTAATAATTAATTGACAAAGGAAATTCGGGTAGATTCAAATTTTGAAGGAAGCCTACCTTTAATTGTAACATAAGGGAATAACTTTTGTTTGACAAAAGAGGTTTTAATTAGCTTCTCTTTTCAGTTCAATCCATTTTCTCTTCAACCTGATATTCTAAGTTTTTAAAGGTATTTACGTTTAGTAATCCTATTTCTTTTGAGAGTGAACCGTTTCAAATTAAGCTAACGATGAGATAATGGTTTAAAATTAGGGGGAATTTAGACGCAAATCGTTTAAAGCCCTGATAAAACCAAAAGTACCATTTCATGATTATTAAAACATGCATTATTTTATTAGTACTAAAAGAAGTAAAAAACAATTAACATTGATAAAAAGTAAAGTGTCTTACAAATTACATGTGGAAAATCAATCTGGACGAAATGTAGTTACTAAAAAGAAGCGTATATAATTTTATAGTACCAATAAACCAATCTACTTTCAACTCCATTACAAGAATTTTATTTTTATAGAGCATGCTAAAAAAACTTAAAATCTGTTATGTAATTACTCATAAGGTTCTAAAAAAAGTAAAGTTAATGTAATCATTTTTAAATGGAGAAGGCGTTGTAAGTTTTTGTTGTATTGTATCTTAAGACGCCGCCATAAAAATTAGTAAAAAGTTAAAAGCGGAAATAATTAAATAAAGGAAATTTGATAAAAACAATGCGAAGTAAGGTCGTGGGGTTTGAACGAAAAAAAGTCAAGTGTTGTTTGTGTTTACGGCTAGAGCAGCATACATTTCCTACAGTTGCTTATTTTATGTCAAGGCTAGGTTCTCTTAGATCATTATCCATTAATTCCATTTTCCTTTACATTTGTACATAATCCTGAAAACGTAGTTATTGGACTAAGGCGACTTAGTGATATAAAGTCTGTTCTATATCACCTTCAATTCACGTTACAATGAATACGTTTTAAGCAGCGAATTCGCTTCTAAGATGAAAACATATTTCAGTTAACTATGATACGGTCGTAATAGTTAACTCTTAATACCATATTCCTGTTCTAGCCAAATGGTAGGTTTACTCGTAAATACGAGCTTTGCTCCTACATTTAAGGTGTTGTTTTATTCTTACGACGCATATCAGCTTTTAGTAGTAATACTGTAAACACTAACAATGAGCTGTACATGATGGTGTTTATAGATTTTTCCTTTTTAAGTGAAAAGTTATCTGTCTAAGCATTAATAATTAAATTTCAGTTTTTATTTATCCACCATTTTTCGTCTGTCACTTCTAATCTTAGTCACATTAAACAGTATATACCAGGAAGGGACTAAAGTACAATCTTTAATCGTTTATATGATTAAATTAAATAGGAACATTATCCATATTGAATAAACCCTCTGTTAGATATTAGTAGACTAAACATTTCTAAGCCACATTAATTATAAAGGGGTAAATATATGAGTGTAGTGTAGGGCTATTAATTGCACTAGTTATTTAATCGTATCTAAGGTAATGCATGTAGAAGTAACAAAGGCGCTGTTATTAACTGAATGGCGCGTCTGTCAGTAAAGTGATAATTTACAAACGGAGTTTTGAAAGGTCACGTTCTATCCTCGCCACCATAGAAAAACCTGCGCCATTGCTTGGAATAGTACGAGTTAATATTAAAAAACGGATTCAAATTATTTTCGTAATAATTTTAATGAATTAATCTTTTCCGAGATGGCAGTAATGCAGTTCATAATTATGATTAGAAATACTGTTTATTGTAAAATTTACACCGTAAAAGAAAACAACGTTAATTATAATAAAGAATTTATATATATATATATATATATATATATATATATATATATATATATATATATATATATATATATATATTCTTCCACATTTCTATTATGCTGGCACAATTATGTATTTGGCAAAAGAAAGTGCAATAAATATACAAGCATCGACACCATGCTAAGATCGTTAAATTGGATCAAAACTGAAGAGTTTTGTGAAATCAAGGCTCTTATATTTATCCATAAAATTAATTGCGGTTTAATGCCGCAATATTTTGTTGAAATAATCTAGCATATTGATCAGTATGATACTAGGAATAAACAAAATAATTTTATACTGCATTATAACAAAATAATATAAAAAAAGTCAGATATAGCCAGAGCACTTTCCACACGCTGTAATTTGTGAAACAAAAAGAAATATTACTCTTGAATGCAAGATAGTGGGGTTATGTGCTAAAATTACGCATTAGTTAAATTTGAATTAAAATTCATGTTATACAATGCCAACGAGTGTTTATTTCTCTTTCCATTGCATGAAACTATTCAATGACATATGTCGACAGTATCAAATGCATTTCAATGATGTTTCTATCCCTTTTTTTAACGACACTTTGATATGAGATGGCAGCATAAACAATTTGGATAGCTTTTCAGGGTATTGTGAACACCCTGTATACGTATTGGGTAATTTTGTTTGTAGTTTTATGCACTTAATTAGATTCCGTATATATATATATAATATATATATATATGATTATTTTGTTGTCAAGTTTAGTTTTATAGATGAATTTGTTTAACGTTTGTAGCGACCTTTAGGATGGAGTGTTATGGCGAGCTTTAGATTCTTTGTTTGTGAATTATTTTTTTTGTAATTTAGGTTGTTTTTCCTTATTATTCCTCGTTTATAGAAGTTTGAGTAACGTTTATTTGTATATAGTTGTATATATAAGTTTAATTAAGGTTCATTTCCGTAAAATATAATAGAAAGTTTTGTAAAAATTATACAAAGAGTGTAGGTTTATATGTGTATGATGTCATGTTGGCGACATAAAGACGCTTAAGTATAGTTGTTCAGATTATTAGTGAGTAGGTTGGTTTTAATTCATAGAGACTGAATGTGGGACTGATTGTTCGTACTTTAAGGAAAACATAGGGATATTTTTTCGCGTTAAGTCTGCTGACGTTAAACTTTGAAAATTACCGAGTCCTTACGGACGAAAACGAAATTTGTGTTTGGGGTATCAAATCTTCCCCTTCCGTTTTTTTAATTGGTGGAATTAAAGTAGATAAGATTTTTTGTGAGTAGTGGGATTTAAAATTCAAAGATGGATTTTTGGTAATTTTTTGCTGGATTCTGAAATTGACTGCGCTCTAGAGTAGTATTACGGTGACGTTTATTGTTAGGCTTTAAGGGTGGTTTAGAACGTTAATATTTTGGACCTTGTGGTGTTTAACGAACGTATTTTTGTGTAGTAAGGGTAGTTAGCTACTTCTGAAGAAGACCTGTAAAGGGATTTTATTAAAATTGTTCATTCACCAAAGGATTATACCTAGTGCCGATTTCGGTTTTACGTAAAGTTACCTAGAGGACATCGTCGTGTTTTATTAGTGCTTCGGTGAACTCTTTGGTTTATATCGCTTCTGCGGATTTTAACACTAACGTTCTTGCAGTGCCTCTTATTTACCGTACAAAGCGTATTTAAAGATAAAGAAACTTTCGCAGTATATTAAAATTTATAGTTATTTAAACAAGTTATTAACCTTTTGGACTCGTAACATAAAGAAAATTATTTAAAAGCTAAAAGTTATCAAGCAATTTTGAACGCTCAAATTATTATTATTTTAAAAGAAGTTTTTAATTAATGCAGTAACATTTTAACGAGTTTAAATCAAGAAATCGTTTGTGTATCATAAAACAATAGTCAACATTTTATTCATCATTTTGCCAGACCAGGAAGGTTTCATTTCCGTTATAGCAGTAACCGACCATCATTTTCTGTTGTAACACAGGAGAGGTGTAATTCTAGACCTTAAGGTAACATAATATTGTTTTTTATTGAATTTTTCAAGATTTTTTTTTGTGTGTTTCGAATTATTTTTTTTGTGTTGATGAAGGTTTGTCAGCGGTGTCGTATTTTTTTGGTAAATTAAGCTGTTTTAAATTTATTTAGTGTAACTAATTGTAGTTTGACGCTCCGCCTTCACCATTTGTTATTTATTTTAGTATTAAAGGGCAATTGACCCTGTAGTAGTGTGGGTATATTATCCACGAATTATATATTTAGGTTAAACCATTTAGACTGGCATAAAGCAGGATTCTGGTCAGACATCCTGTCGCCCATTAAGCTTTTGTTTGTTTTTTGCTTATACGCATTATCGTATGTTTATGTTTATATTATTTTTTTATTATTTTATTATAGCTTTGTTAGGTTTTATAAATGTGTTTTAATTCTGTGGAAACCCTTTTGTGTTACATAAAAGTTCTTTTTGCAAATTGCAAGTTACCGGTAATTTAGTTTTTAACGTAACAAGTTAGTTTTTTTTTGTTTTATTGAGTAATAGCGTTCTTAATATTTAGTGTTTTATTTGATTTTTTAGTTGAGTATTAATTCAGTTTAGAGTTCATTCTATAGATTTTTTTGTTTTGTTTTGATTATTATTTAATGCCTTATTATTACACTGAGGTGTATTAACGTAACGTTATTGAGTGTTTATCACGCTTTTATTTGACAAGCGTGTAGTGTTTTGAAGCCCTATTTCAGGTGGTTTGCTGAGTTGCTGTCCAGCACACCTGGAATTGATTGCGGATAGGTAAGCGTATGTTTTTTGTATGTTTAGACACGCTATGTACTCGTAATTTTGGCACGACGACCCTTATTTTGACTACTAAACATTCTGGCGCCCTTAACCGAATTGATTTTGTCTTCATCCCCTATTTTGACTTACGTACGATTTACTATTCTGGTTGTGCAAAATTTTTCAACATCTGACCTACACCCATACGCTGGCTAGTCGGGGCAAAAAGGCCCATTTTATCTGTAATCCCGTTCTACCACCCGTTTATATCGTTACAAGCTAGGTTTATAACCTAATGACGCAAGGTGATTCTTTTCTGGAATACTTCCCTCATATATAATTTATTCCTATACAGCAATGCAACTTAGTTAGGATTAAGCGGTAAGTTTTGTTCGTTTGCTTGTATATGTATATATATATATATATATATATATATATATATATATATATATATATAGGTGTACCAACCAAGATGCAAAGTTCGATAACTCCTTTGGTTTCATAGATATCAAAAAAGTTCTCAAACAAAAAGGGTAGAGCTGCACTATTTAAAGTTATTTTGAACTATACAGGATGTTCCAAACTTCAAATATGAATCTAACCTATGTTTTTTTTAAATGGGAACCCCTGCATATTATTTCAAATTCAGAAAGCCCACATTTCTTCGATGTTTTTAATGTCGGGGTTGAATACATTATACAGGGTATTTCGATAGATATGGATTGTTTTGTGTTGAAATTGTACTCATTTCAATGCCCTGTAGAATAATACACTCCGTAGAAATGAATTATCTGTTGGCTAGTTGTCTTTCAGAATATTGTCTAGTATCGTTACCCACCATTATTTATTTAGCTACTTGGGGTTTATATATAGGGTGGCTCAAAACTCGGATGTATTATTTTCTTCTTTAACTCAAATGGAGCACCCTGTATTTTTTATCACTATCAAAGTTCTCTGGTACTTCTCTTTAATTTTTGTCAGAGGTTCCCTTTACCTAATGTGAGTAGTTATCGAGATATTTCCAGATATTCATTGCAATTCGCTGTTTGAAAGTAATTACCACGAAGTTTTTCTGTTATTATCAAGTAGTTTTTGTATTTGACATATCTGTCAGTTTGACAGGTTTCACTGTAGTGTTTCGCTCAGTTATTCGTTAAATTTATTTCTCTGTTTCAATATAGTTGAAGTGAAAAGTAGCTACGAGATGAATGGTGAACGATTTTCCCGTCGTGAAATGACTGACATGATTTGGATACTTGGTGAATGCACCAAAAACTGTTTATTGGCGTCAATAGTGTATCGTGAAAGATTTCCAGACCGGAGACAACCGAGTAAAGTTACTTTGAGAAAATTGCTGGATCGTTTTGACCGTACCGGATCGGTTAACTATCACAAGAGAGAAGCAGGAAAACATGCAATAACAGAAGACAACCAACTCAAAGTGTTGCTGAGCGTTACAGAAGACCCACATACCAGTATACGAAAGATTTCATCTCAAAAAGGCATTAGCCATGGTACGGTTCAACGAATCCTGTCATTACATAAAATGCATCCTTTCCATGTCCAACTACATCAGAAACTAATTGTAAACGATTTCCAAAGCAGGGTAGAATGCAATGGGCAAAATCTAAAGTCGACGGAGAACCATTTTTCTTTGATTTTGTTTTGTTTGGGGATGAGGCACCATTTTCCAAAAATGGAGGAGTTAACCGACACAATTTTCACTATTACCAGACATCTAACCCACATTTGATACGAACACATAGCCGAACAAGATGGTCCTTGAATGTTTGGGGTGGAGTTTTGGGAAATCGTATAATAGGGCCACACTTTTTTGAAGAAACGGTGAATGGTACTGTTTATTTACAGTTTCTTAAAAATCATTTACCAGTTATCCTTGAAGAAGTGCCCCTCGACATTCGGCAACGCATGTGGCTGCTACATGATGGCGCACCGGTTCATAACACAGGTCCTATCAAGGACCATCTGAATAATTATTTCCTACAGAGATGGATAGGCAGAGGAGGACCTAAACATTGGCCAGCTCGATCACCAGACCTAACTAAAGTGGATTTTTTCTTGTGGGGTTATGTAAAGAGTATGGTGTATAATGACCCACCAACGACAAAAGAAAACATGAAGGTCAGAATTACAGAAGCATTCAAGAGTGTTGATCTTACAATATTGCGAAATGTGAGTCGGGCATTCGAGAATCGACTTCAACATTGTATTGATGTTGGTGGGGGTTACTTCAAACACCTAATATGATTAATTTAATGTTCTTATTTTCTTCTTATTATTTATTCTTTCGTTATTGTTGTTCTTCTATATTTACAGTTAATGTTATCAGTATCAAGTAAACAGGTTAGATAGTGCACTAGATTGATTTATTTGTATTGTTTCGACACATTTTCAGGACAAATCCTTCTCAAACAGCAGTAAATTTGTAAAATTTATCTGTCAAACACAATGACGACTAGATAAACATCATAATCCTAGATTTTGTATCAAATTCATCAAATATCTGTAAATATCTCGATAACTACTCACGTTAGATACAAGGAACCTCTGACAAAAATTAAAGAGGAGTACCAGAGGACTCTGATAGTGATAAAAATACAGGGTGTTCCATTTGAGTTAAAGAAGAAAATGACACATCCGGGTTTTGAGCCACCCTGTATACAAACCCCAAGTAGCTAAATGAATAATGGCGGGTAAGGATACTAGACAATATTCTGAAAGACAACTGGCCAACAGATAATTCATTTCTACAGAGTGTATTGTTCTACAGGGCATTGAAATGAGTACAATTTCATCACAAAACAATCCATATCTATCCAAATACCCTGTATAATGTACTCAACCCCGACATTTAAAAAATCGAAAAATGTGGCTTTCCTAATTTGAAATAATATACAGGGGTTCCCATTAAAAAAACATAAGTTAGATTCATATCTGAATTTTGGAACATCCTGTATAGTTCAAAATAAGTTTAATTAATGCACTGTTACTTCCTCTACCCTTTTTGTTTGAGAACGTTTTTGATATCTATGAAACCAAAGGAGTTATCGAACTTTGCATCTTGTTTGGTACACCCTGTATATATATATATATATATATATATATATATATATATATATATATATATATATATATATATATATATATATATTATATCTGTTCTGGAAATATTCTACCTAATACCACGCGTGCATCAAAATTAATCAAATAATCCACTTACAATGCAATTGTGTATTCTGGGTTGTACACCTACCTTCATTAATGTGATCTTGTTCAAATTAAACAATACAGGTGCTAGTAGAGGGAGTTAGAAAGTTAGTGAAAAGACTAACCTTTGTAGTGATTCACTGTTTGTGAGAATGGTAGAGCAGATTTGGGGTAAGTATTATTCATTTTATCCAAATTTTAAAAATATTTATGCGAACTAAAAATATACGTTGTTATTTTCTTGTACTAAATACTAGTTGTAGCTGTATAAACGAATTTTTTCAAGTACATACAGTTATAAACTGCATTTTGTCAATGTATTGTTACAGGCCAAATATTCATTAGAGCATCAGCCCGCAAAGGCAATTTGTGCGAACGGAATAGCTCAGTGGTATGTGCAGGATTCTTGCTTAATGCTGCAAAAGAGCACAACTCCAAAAACGTCAAAATCGACAAAAATGTTAAAAAGGCGCCACCTGTTAGAAACATTTATAGCGGTAAATCGTCAGTCATAACTAGATCTAATAATGGCCTAGCAGGAAACCATGATGTTCAACCAACTAAAATTCTACTCCAAAAATATTTACGCAAAGTTCATCCAAACCTCTATAAAATCGTAACCTTCATATAGAAGCCGCAAAATTACGATAATAAAACTAAAATCTCGTGAAACATTTCGATAAACATCAAGGCTAAAATTATTGTCTTAAGTATCCAAATAAACCGATCAATGCGATTACTAATTATTCAATTTTAAACTAAAAATGCTTCACAACAAAAGTAAACGTGATCTAAAATTTAATAAACTACGAAATTGGGGTTTGAAGACCTAAATTCGAAAATACACAGTTCATTGTCAAACAAATAAACAAACTGCTTACGTTTTGGCAAATCCAGGTAACTGACAGCTGATCAGGTGATTTCTATAAAAACTTCAAAAATTGCGACTACTCGAAAACTATCGTATGCAAAAACAAAGAGCTGATCGGTCAAAATAGCGAACACTCAAATCAAGAAATTCTCATTAGTCATTACGTTAAAGCTTATTGAAAAACTTGTATAGCTTCAATAAAATTGATTACCATCTAAATTAACGATAAATGGAGGTTACCGCTGTAAAATTATTTCACTCGGAATTTCTCATACAATAATTCAAAAACTAAAAATCCTAAATGTGAATCAACATATCTAATCTCGTAATTTTTTGATTATTTACGACGGCAAATCGCGTAACAGGGGACGAAGTCATAATATGAAACAGCTATAAACATTAATAATGGTCCTATATTATGCTTATATATATATATATATATATATATATATATATATATATATATATACATGTATATATGTCCAAAAGTTGATCATAACCGAGATACAGGGTGTTAAAGTGTTAATTTGCATTTCGTTTTTTCTTAATAATTCATCAACAGGGTGACATAACGGCACAAAATTAGATATGTGGGGGTTTTCGGGGGTGAGAAATTGAAATCCGTTCTTATTTTGGACGCCACTTGTAGAGGCCGCCACTTACAGTATATTACATCTATTAAAAATGATCTAATTTTTTTGTATCTCCCTGTATTAACCTAAATATTAAAGATTATGAATTTTTCATCTTTTTTACAAAAAAAAGTTAAACCTTGTAAATGTCTCTCCGAGTGACCGTTTTCAAGATATTTGCGTATAAATTATTCAGTACACCGTTTCAAATTCTCACATGTAAAATTTTGCTTGAAGTACCTAGGTTGTGATTAAATCAGATGCAATAATAAATGCTATAATTACTACAGAAATAACAAAAAGAAAACTACAATACAAAAATATTAACATTTAATAAAAAAAGAGAGCATCTTTCGACAATAACTGTTCAAAGTGATTACCATTCACTTCAATACATTTGAGAACCCGTCTGCTGAACGACCGTCTTATCCCAAATAATAACTGATCGTTTCGAAACTGTTCGACAGCATTTACAATTTTCTGCCATAATTCTTCTCGAGTGTTCACTGTTTCTTTATACACGAGCCATTTCAAATATCCCCAAAAACAAGAATCAAGTGGATTGAAATCGGGACTTCGAGGCGACCAAGGCGTCTGGCTTCCACGACCTATCCAGCGATGAGGAAATTGAACATTTGGATAGTCTTTGACACGTCTAGAGAAATGTGCAGGGGCTCCATCCTGCATGAACACCATGTTTTGTCTTAGTTCTAGGGACAAATCATCAAAATACTCGGGTAACTGAGTTTGCAGAAAATTAAGGTAGATTTCGCCGTTTAAATTAGTAGGTAATTCGAAGGGACCCAATACATGGTTACCAATAAGGCCGCACCAAACATTAATTTTAAATTCATGTTGGAAGTGATGTTCGGCTACTAAATGTGGATTTTCTAAATCCCACGAATGTTTATCCCTAAAGTTAAAAACGCCTCTACGTGTAAAGGTTGCTTCGTCGGTAAATAATATTTTGTCTAAAAACAATGGGTCGGCATTGTGCTGGATACGACAAAAACGAGCGAATGCCAGTCTAGCTGGCAAATCAGCTGGCAGTAAATTTTGTACAGGCGTGAAATGAAATGAATACAGTCCCTCTTCAGTAAGAATATTGTGAACAGTGGACTTACCTAAGCCAGTTCTCGCAGCAAGTGTCTTGTGCTTAGTTCACTGTTTTCAGCTACACGAATCAGAATTTCATCTTCCTGGTCAGGAGTTATAATCTTAGGGCGTCCTGTAGAATCTCGTTTGGGACGAAACGAGCCTTTTTCTCCCAGTCGATCATAGAGATTCTTGAAAATTTTGAAATCTGGCTGTTTCCGTCGTGGATACATTTCCAAATACCTTCGATGCGCCCTACGTCCATTAAATAATTTCTGCGCGTATACACAAACCATATCACGCATTTCTTCATTTGAAAACTCATTATGTCTGGGCATTTTGTACACAGTTATAAAAATTAAAAAAAACGTACAAAATATCAACAAACACCCATAAAGTTTGACATTTACAATTATAGCATTTATTATTGCATCTGATTTAATCACAGCTTACTTCAAGCAACATTTTTATGTGGAATTTGAAAAGGTGAACTGAATAATTTATACGCAAATATCTTGAAAACGGTCACTCGGAGAGACATTTACAAGGTATAACTTTTTTTTGTAAAAAAGATGGAAAATCCATAATATTTAATATTTAGGCTAATACAGGGAGATACAAAAAAATTAGGTCATTTTTAATAGATGTAATGTAGTGTAAGTGGCGGCCTCTACAAGTGGCGTCCAAAATAAGAACGGATTTGAATTTCTCATCCCCGAAAACCCCCACATATCTAATTTTGTGCCGTTATGTCGCCCTGTTGATGAATTATTAAGAAAAAACGAATTGCAAATTAACACTTTAATACCCTGTATCTCGGTTATGATCAACTTTTGGACTAAGGTAAGTTTGGCTAAATCGCAATATTTTTACCCAAGGAATATCCAGTTTTGCTGTGTGCCATTAATTAGCGGACACATTGTAATATATATATATATATATATATATATATATATATATATATATATATATATATATATATATATATATATATATATATATATATATATATATTGTACATATCAAAGTGTTGGTACAATTAGTACACATTAAATTTTGCAGTGCACATAAAAACAACTGACAAAATTCTGTTGACGCTTGCAGCAAGGTCATATTCCCCAAGTTCAGCTACCTCTTATTATACACAATGGAAACAGCAAAGCTAGCGGGAACCTCAATTTTCACAAATCTTAGTGAAATAAACTTTCAATACACAAAATTACACAAATAAAGGTCAGGAAATTAAGAAAGGAAATCGTGAGGATAAGCACGCACGCTAAATGGTTTGAAGGGATTTTATACAACAGTTTACACGAAAGCAAGTGTTTCCTTCCCCCGCACTAACTCACGGTAACACTCTCCAAATAGTATCTCACAAACGACAACTTCCTATTTTTAATCACTCGAACTAAATTACGACAGTTAATTCAACCAAAAGCACACAAGTGACTAATTTTTTATCTGAATTGCATAAACATTTATCCGTACGTGCAAGAATTGCTTAATTTACAAAGCGTTCCTTATCGTTAATCTATTTACTCTAAAACTTTATTAATGCCTCACTATATACAGCAAGTTTCTACTTTATTTATTTGGACTGTGCAATGTATGCGAAACTACCCCTTCAACCAAGAACTCGTTAAATCAGTTCAACAGAACAAAGGTTCGGCACTTCGTAAAAACACTAAAACCAATTACTTCTATGTCCTAAAATTGTCACTATTGACAAAACGAAACACAACGATAAAATAAACCGAGTAGTATGTTAACACTTCTCTAAGATCCCAACCAGTGGAAGCGGAGAAACCTGCTACACCACACCCTCACGGTATGATATAACTCGTTCTCTCCTCCTACACTAACCCCTTTCGCATACATTCCGAAGTCGCAAACAACAAAGTTTTCTAGTGCATCTCGTACAATACAGACTTAAACTTCATTCAGTTTCAGCCATCTTCCCGCCAAAAACGAATTGAATTCGTGAGCCGTAAATCCTGTAAATTGATGATTTCACTACGACGCTAGCCTTTAATGCCTCGTACCTAAGAGCGAAGCTCTTTGTTTAAGACTAAAAATTTTATCGAAATCCTCCGCCAATTTGTCGCCTAAAAACGTTTTATAAACTACGATATATGCTTTTCTACGCTATATTGGAACGCAAAGTGACAATTTTAATGTAATCGGTAATGGCGCAATTTCATGTAAATGATTATATTTAACGATATCTACAATATTACGAACAACTATTATTTACCAAGGAACTAATTCTCAGCCAAATTAGTAAAAGAGATTCCACTATCTGTCGATACTAATAAGTAAACCAAATCTTAATTCTAACTTCTATCCAAATATGATAAACAAAACAAAACTTATATATCGTTTTCAGAATAAATACGCAAAAGAAAAAAAAATGTTACAATCTAAAAGCTGCCAAGAATTTATGCGTTATAAAGTTCAGTTTCATGAACTTATACTACATTTCAGAAGTCCGGTAGCAATAAGTAATTCATAATTTCGAAACTAACGGCAAATAATCGATAAGATCACAACCACGTGACGATATCTTATAGGATACGTTGTACCGAGGCATACGTGTGTGTAAGTTTCATGAAAGTGAAATAGATAATTACGTATCGATAATAAATAATCAAATAAAGTGATGGTTAAAGTAATAATAAATATATTATTATGTCGATAGCTTAGACGAGGACAAAACAGGTTCAAACGTGGAAACTGTAGACGTACCTGGCTCAGCACAACCAAATAACGCGAAAACCCCCACTTCAGAATGTCATCTGGAGGAAGACAGACTTTGAATCTCCTGTCAACATTGGTGAGGATCATTTTGACGTACCAGGCGAAATAAAATCACCACTTGATTACTTTAAAACATTTTTTTGTGATGAACTTATAGAAACCATTGTCTTTAGTACCGACCACTATTTTACTCAGAAGACTGCAAGTATCATCAATACAAGCAAAACTGAGATCTGAGGTTTCATAGCAATCGAATTGCTGATAGGTATAGTTCAGATGCCGGCATATACTAATTACTGGAGTCAGAGTTTTAGGTATGAAAAGATTGCGAGCATTATGTCGCTGAAAAAATATCAGACGCTTAAAAATTTTTTGCATATTCCAAGATTCGAGCCATTCAATAGTTATTGAGAAGAAACTAATAGTGTCGAAAATGAAAAACGACCATCGGTGGATGAAATGATGAAACTCTATAAAGGGAATCAAGAAGACAGTATGTAAGAAGCAAGCCCAAGGAGTGGGGTTTCAAAAGGTTTGTCCGCGCTGGTTTATCTGCAATTGTGTATGATTTTATACTGTGTGGTGGTGCAGACACTTTGTATGATATCAACGTGCGATTTTCTGACAAAAAAAAAACTCTACTGGCTTTGGGGGTAACGTAGTTCTTGCTCTCTGCAAAACTATTCCCAATAAACGATTATCTGCGGTTTACTTTCACAATTACTTCACCACACCTGAATTACTGCTTCTCTTGAGGAGTGAGTATGGTATTTTTAGCTTGGGAGCTGTAGAAGCAACAGATTAAGTGGGTGCAAGCTATCCTCTGACAAGGCACTGGACAATCGTGGTTGCGGTACGTATGAACAGTTGGTTGACAACAATATAAAAATTTCCGTAATAAAATGGGTAGATAACAGGGCTGTAGCCTAGGCCAGCCCTGATAAAGCCTATTGATAAAGTAAAGGGGTTTAGCAAAGAAGCCAAAACTAAAGTTGACATTCATTGTCCCCAAATTGTCAAACAGCATAATAGTTATATGGGAGGGGTAGATTTAGTCTATATCTTGGTAGGTTCTCCAATTCTTCCAAGCATTCCTTCCATATTTACAAAATTGCTTGTCCTTCTGTTTTTTATTTTTCATTCTACCATTTCTTGATTTTTTATTTCTTGGTTAATTTAGTGCTTTGTAGAATAATTTTTGGTATCCTCTGCTATTATTCTCTAGCCTTTCCCCGAATTCTTCCTATGCATTCTGATTTTCTTTTAAAACTAAATTTTGAACTAGCCTCCTTTGTTGCTTATATCTACCGTACGTATTCTGATTTCAATTACTGAGATGCTCTTTCCACAGTTTATTTTTGCACTTCACTCCACCATACTGCCTGTCTTTTGTTACTTGTTACTTTATTGATCCCGGATTCTTCTTCTGTTCTTACTAGTATAATGTCTGAATTTGTTCCATAACTGTTCCATGTTTGTTTCTTTTCCTCTGTTTACTTTAATATCTTTTATGTGATTTCTATTACTTTTTTCCACTAGTATATAGTCAATTAACGATCTTTCGTTTCCATTTCTCTTGTGAACTTATCCATATCTTTGTGTTTATAAAAAGTGTTTGTTATTGTTAGGTTATTTAATATACAATAGTCTGTTAGTCGTTTTCCATTATTATTTCTTTTGTTTTTTCCAAATTTCCCCACTACTGTCATGTTCTTTGAATCTTGTTTATCAACTCTAGTCTCCTATTGCATGTATCTTTCCATTACTCTCTTCTGTTACCTGTGTTAGCTTTTTTCTTTGGTTTTATTTTGATCCGGTCCGTATGCCACTATTATTGTGAGCTTGTCTCCATTTATTTTTTTAAAGCTATTGTTAATACTCTTTCATTCCAACACTTCCAGCTTTCTATGTTTGTTACTATTTTAAATTTTATACATCCTGCTCCGGCTGCCGCTCTATTTTTCTTTTATTCCAAGGTACATCATTACGCATCCATTCTCCAGTCTCCTTATACCATCCTCTTTCAAAGATAAACTTCTAATGTTCCATTTTTTTCTGCTTATTCCGTTTCTGGTTATTTAAGCTTCCATTGTCGTCGTTGCATTGTTTATCGTTAGTTTTGTGGGTTGAGTTTTTTTTCTCTATCAGTTTTTTGAATAGCTATTGTATTTTTTTCTTCGTTCCAATTATATTGTGTCCCATTTATGATTAGTTGTCTGTGTCCTATTTTCACTCTGTTTCCTTCTGCTCTGAGTTTGTCGCCCTGTTCTTTTCTTTCTTTTTGTATTTCTCTTTCTTGTCATGTTGTCATTTTCTACATAGACCTATGAGCCATATAATTTTCTTTTGTTTTTCATAATTTCGATTTTTTCATTCCCGTTTGCCATCTTCATGATTACAATTTGTCTATTTTTATCCCATCCAGTTGTGAATAAGTCGTCTAATTTAGGTTTTGCTTGTAGTTTTTCCGCTATCCATTGTTTTATTTTATTTATACTTTCCATTTCTGTTGATTCTAATCCATTTATTACAATATTAAGTTTTTCCTTCTCACTTTCCTGTTTTGGGATCTTCTCTTTGTTTGCTTATTCTATTTCTAATGTTGCCTTCTTTTCTTTCCATTGCTTCGCGGTTTCTATCCATTCTTTCTTTACCCTTCTGAATTCTTAATTCTACTTTCATTTCTTCGATTTTCTTTAGTATAAGATCTATGTCTAGTGTTGCGCTTTGCTTCGCGTCTAGTTTCCTCGTTTTTTATGATTCCCGATCTTTTTCTGGGGATCTATATGTTTTTTTACTTTTTTCAAATATTTCGTTTTCCTGCGTTTTATCTTCTCTTCTCCTTTTAAAATATTGATCTAGTTGCCCGATACTAGTGGTCCTGTCTCAGTGGGACCTATGCTCATTCATTTACTTTTCTATTCTATTCGTTTTGAATTGCCTATTTCATGGTTTTCACTAGCTTATTTTCTTCTCGTTTCTCTACTTACTTTAATTATTTGGTTTCGGCGTAGTACATTTTAAATATTCAGAAATCATGTGCCTTAATTCTAATTTTAAGTTAAGCTTGCTTTTATATTTAAATTTCGATTTCTATTTATGTACGATACGTAAGTTCAATTGCCTTTTAATTGTTTATCACTTTACTATCACTATCGAATGTTAGTAATATTCTTGATTTAAACCTTACTTTATTATTTTCGCTGACAATACCGATATAGTTTAATAATTTCCACTTACTTAAAATCACGTACTTATTTTGATTTCTAATTTTTATTTCTTATTTTTATCACTGAAGGGTTCATATATACGAGTTTACACGCCGACAAAACAACGTTTAATATATGGAATATTTAAAAAGAATTATAACGTTATTTGTTTTCAAAATAAATACATTTCTCATTTATGATGGTAGGCATTGCCATGAAAACGAGTACAAAAGCAGGTATGCAAATTGATTACGTACCGCCGTACAGAGCGGTAAGTAAAAATAGGTACGTTGCGGAAACCATGACTAATCTATAACTAAAGAATTAAAAAAATCCGACGAAAAATAGTATAAACATAACGACCGTTAAGGGTTTAAACCACTAAATAACCCTTAACGTTTTTATTTTATATATTAGGTACATGAATATTTTGTTTTAACAGAGTAAAGGTTTGTGAAAACATAATCAAAGGTTGCGTTTGAAACAAAGACTCTAAGTGGTATTGGGTTAATTGAAATTTACAACTAGTTTCAGCATTTGTAGTATAATTTCACCAACAGACCTTTAATATACTTAATTACAGATGGTGATTGGTACATTGGAGCTACACAAAACGTTACTATTTTAAGTGGTAACAAATCGTATTGTGGAACTAATTCTAGAACTGTACATCTACGTGATTATTCTAGGAAGTTATATCACAGTGTAATTATATAAAAATGCAGATGCTCAACACTAATGAAAAAAGATTGCTTCTAAAATTAAACAGGTACTACAGTGGTATGGTAATTAAAAGTTATAAGTCTGCATTTTATTGCTCGTCACGCTCGTCAAATTTACAGCTCCAGTTGAAACTTTGTAGTTCTACAAATAACCATTTCTTTTAAGTTCAATGTTTAAAAGAACTTTAAAAATTAACTGTGCTTATTAAGTGCGGGATTAAAATTTGGAACCTATCAACCACGCGCCACGATCGTTTTACTTTCGCTTGTTAAGTACGTAAACTCCCCTACAGGCGTGGTTAGTCTTAGGTGTCCACTTTCGAATTAACCCAACTACTTGAGAGGCGGTAATTTATACATATTTTATTACTTTAATAATAAATAATAATATTAAGCTAAAGTTATAAGAAGATCGAAATTTTTTTAACCATATGCGAACAATCGCACTTCATATATCGGCATTATTCCAGGATAAAATTAGGTGAAAGCTGAAAATTGGGATATATGTTCACTATGATGCCTTGAACAACATTATGAAAAGTCTACCACGATATCGTGGTAGGTTCGGCCGCCATTTTGATAAAATGACGGAGAAGTCTACGTGTTTGCTAATTTTTCGAATTTTATCCCAAAATATGCGTTTACTGATAATTTATTATTATAATATTTAAACATCGTATTGAACATCGTTCTAGCTTAATTAGGGAACTTGCTAGCTTGAATTTAAGAGAACGTTAATTTACGTAACGACCCACTTTTGATTAGTTTTGTTACCAAAAATTAAGCTTCCGTTAAACAATTTTAACTTGTAGAGGGCCAGCCGCCTTTACTAAATTTTTTTAACTAATGATTTGCTAATTACCCAGAGTCCCCGTCAATTATAACGGGTGCCTGAGAATTTTCAAATTTCGCGCTATATTAAATGATATGTTATAGTTCTATGGTATTCTGTAGAATAAGAAATGATTATCTGTTTATTTTTCAGAATATTTAATATTGGTATGAAAATATTGAATTTACTTGAATTTGTTATGTACATACATACCTAATTAAAACCATTTAAAGTTCGCGGAAAATTACGAATGCATAAATGAGTTGGAAATGGAAGGGGAAGATGTGGTTTGAATGACTTGTAGCTTATAGTTGGACTTGAAGTTAGTTAGTTGGTTGGGGTTGGAGTTTTGAGAGTAGATGTTGATCTTAAGCGTTTATGTAAGAGAGGCACAGGTGACGGTAGTATACAGTCGCGCTGCCCTCTAAAATTAGAAAATAAAATAAAAATTAGTTATTAGTTGAGTTAATTGGCTATTTCCACAGTTTTTGCTTTTTGAGCGGACGTTTCGGAAGCGGACTCTGCTTCCGTCATCAGGATTAGTCCTGAGAAGGACTGGTTTCGCACTTGACTACTCTCATATTCGGACTTGGTGCCTTTAACTGACTAGTCTGACACCTTTACCGCTGAGCCACTGAGTAATCCAATATATATTTTTAGAACATATATATATATATATATATATATATATATATATATATATATATATAGTGTGTGTGTGTGTGTGTGTGTGTGTGTGTGCGTGTGTGTGTGTATGTATGTATGTATTTTTCGTGTTTGCGCAGAAGTTTATAGCGCATGTTGCGCCGTAACTTCTTGTGCAGGTGCATTGCGCTCAAGCTCTTTGCGCATTATTGGAATCCGTATGGGTTTCATTTCCACATTAGTTTGTTTGATTGGACTTTCTGCTAGTGAGAAATATGTGGCTTCTTTGAGTTTGCGACGAGTTGTCACTATCTGTAAGTTATACCAATGGATGCGGTGGTCTTCGTTCCAGACATGTTCGGCGATTCTTGATTTTTCTGTTTCGCCCTTGCGGACGTTGTTCCTGCGTTCTCACTCTGTGTGGCCTACTGCTCTCTCCTATGTATGATCTGCCGCATTCGCATGGTAAGTTCTATATACAATTCTTGGAATTCTGATCTTCATTGTGCGGTTAGGTTTTGGTTAGTATCCCCAGAGCGTTCTGGTCGATTTGACGGCATTGCGTATCTTGTATTTGCTGCATATCCTTCGTATTTTGTCTGGGGTACCTGGTATATATGATATTATCGCTGTATATTTAGGTTCTTCTTTTTCGGTTACCCTTTCCCTGTTTAGATTAGGTGTAAGAACAGGGTAGCCATTTCCTTTGAGTGTTCTAGGGATATTTTCTTTTTCTTTGTTCAGGTCCTCTTATTTTGAGCATATTGCTTTTGCCGTATCGCACAAGCATTTTGGCACGCCTAACTTCACGTTCTTGATTGGAGTTGTAGTGTAGGTACCTCCCCGCGTGGGTAGGATTCCTGTATATATTTGTCGTGAAGGTGTTGTCATTCCTGTGTACAAATACATCCAGGAACAGCAGTTTTTGTTCCGCCTCCAATTCTATTGTAAATTTTATGGAGGGTGCGCGGCTATTTAGGTGATCTAGGAATTTACCCAGCTTATGCTTGCTATGTTGCCAAACTCCGAAAGTATCGTCCACGTATCTAAGCCACATCCTTGGTTTCTCTGTGAATTCGGATATCGCTTGGCCTACAATGTCTTCCATATGTATATATATCATATATATATATATATATATATATATATATATATATATATATATATATATATATATATATATATATATATATATATATATATATATATATATATATATATATATATATATATATATGCTCACTATGGTGTACCCATCGCCGTCCCAAACTCTTGTTGGTAGAATTTGTCTTCTTCCTGGAAATATGTAGTTCTAAGGCATATTGTCAGAAGTTCCATTATTGTGTTTACTGAGAGTTGCGTGCGTTCGTCTAACGTTTCATCCTTTTCCAGATTGTCCCTTATGATGGTAAGTGCCTTATCGGTAGGCAAATTTGGGAATAGCCTCACAATGTCGAAGCTTACCAATATTTCTTCGTGGTTTAGTTGGAAGTTTCTGAGTGTGCTAATGGGTGACAAAGTGAATTTCTCGAGCTCACAATTGGTCTCAGAGGAATTACTTGCTTATCAATCTTTGGTAGGCCATACAGATACAGAGGTTTGTTGTAGTGTGGTGTAAGTCTAGTTCTCTGGTAACCAAAGAACTGCCCTTATGTTTTGCCAGCGTCAGGTCTTCCGATTGATGGTGTGGCGTTTTTTGGTATTTGTTTGTACCCGCCCCCGTCTAGTAGTTCTTGGATCTCACTGTTGTACGTGTCTATATCCATTACCACAGTCGCTTTTCCTTTGTCTGCCGGGAGAATTTTGATCGTTGGGTCATTCTTAAGGGAAACGGCCGCTCTCCTTTCTAGGCCAGAGAGGTTAGGTTCAGTTCGCCTAGATGAATCTAGGACTGATCTAACCTTACTTCTGTTACTCTTCAGTTTCTTCAGGTTCTAATTGCATTACTGTTTCTTCGACTGCGGTTATTAAGTCTACTTTCGGGACATACCTCGGTGTTATCGCATAGTTCAAGTTTTTGTCAGAACCTTCACTTCGTTTTCGTTCAACTGTCATTTAGAGATGTTTAGGACAGTGTTTTTCCGATTGATGCTGGTTGGTTCTTTATGCTCCTTCATTAGATTTTTGAGTTTCTTCTGCTTAATTTCCTTGTGTATTGCCTATTGTCACTATTTATATTTTGAGCCTAACCATGAAAATACAGTAATTTGTCACTGAAAGTTGCTTTATTGTTTTTCGAAATATTATCCTTTATGATCAATACGCTTTTGTATTCGTTCGAACCATTTGTGACAGCATTTTTTTCAATCTTCTTGAGACACCACCATAACATGGTTTTGTGAATCCGTCATCGGCTTCTTCCGCCGACGAAAATCGTAGTCCACAAGATTTATTCTTGACATTAGGGAACAAGAAGAAGTAATTGGGCGTCAAAACAGGACTGTACGGCGGAGGACCCATCA
Source organism: Vesta saturnalis (assembly GCA_036346205.1). Classification (NCBI taxonomy): domain Eukaryota; kingdom Metazoa; phylum Arthropoda; class Insecta; order Coleoptera; family Lampyridae; genus Vesta; species Vesta saturnalis. The sequence continues at coordinate 929,262 of JARFJB010000156.1, read as the reverse complement.
ATTCGATTTTTCCATTGTGCAAATAATCGGTTTATACACGAGATATGTGAGAGCTCGCATTGTCGTTGTGAAGAACGATTCGACGGCGCTTGTTCGTTTTCCGCATTTCACCGAAAACTTCCGGCAAACAAATGCTTGCGTACGGTTCAGAATTGACCGTTCTACGTTCCTCTAAAGACACAGTTGCCACATGATCAGTTTTTCCGAAAAAACAGGCGACCATTTGTTTAGATGTGCTTCGAGCGAGACCACCTTTTGTTGGATTTGGTTCATATTGAAACACCCACACAGTCGACTGCTGTTGACGTTCCGGCTTGTATGCATATATTCATGATTCGTCACCTGTCACAATCTTATATACGTCTGTTGAAGCACCACCATTGTATTTCTTGAGAATTTGTGTGCACCAATAAACGCGAACATCTCTTTATGTGGGATCCAACGAGAGCAAACCTTTTTCATCGCTAAATCATCATGTGATATTTTATATATGCTGGTGGAAAATTCCTGGGGCTCCCTCAATTTCATAGTAGGTCGCATGGCGATCTTGTATTATTAGTTTTTGCACAACATCAATGTTTTCTTGAATAACAACTGATTTTGGACGACCTTCGCGAATTTCGTCAAGTGAGCGAAAGACGGCCACTATTAAACTCGTTATACCAGCGTTTGGCAGTGGCAAACGATGGAGATTCATCGCTAATGTGCAAGTGTGTTGATCGATGCACTGTTGTCTTGATAATCCACGTCGAAAATCGTAATCAATCATCGCACGAAAATTTTTACGACTTAATTCCCTTTCTTCGCTGACACGCAGCCGTCTTAGGAGAAAATACCTCGACCATAAAAGAGGCGTTTAGATTTATAAACATGCCCCTAGGGGCTATGTTAGAGTGTGGTTAGGTCAACACTTCAGACATCCCCCTAAGATAACCGATTCTACCCGAACATTGACGAGCACGCTTGCGCACAAGACCCAAGGCTAGCTGCGTTCTCGGTTCTCGTGTGTTTCTCTCTTTAAAGTGTAACTGTCATCGAGTGAGCATTACTATAATGTATTCTCCTGTTTATGAGCCAACATCAGCGGACATTAGAGATTTTACTGACTTGTTAATAAACTATTACAACATAACCGTTCAAGATAATGATGAAAACGATGACGTGGTTGAGCTGAATGTATCTCACATCCAAAATGATGGTGATGGTTCACAGAAGAAAAAGAAGAGCGATGAGGTAGGGGAGAAGGACAAATCTCAAAATCATGATGATGATGACGACGAATCACGGTTCAAGAAGAAGAAGAAAACCGATAAAGCATGTTATTAAATAATAATGATGTATTGTTGTTTATAATAATAATAATATTTTCAAACGTTAAGCTTTCCTTCAATTTTGTTAATAAACCTGTTTTTTTCCTAACGGTGCTCCACCGTCTTGATTCATGTTTGCAAGTTTACAAGTTTTTTCGCTTTAGCGTGTTTTCGTTTTGCGTGTTTTTTGTGTTGGCGTGTTTTCGTTTGTGTGTTTTCGTATTTGCGTGTTTTCGTTTTTACGTATTTTCGCATTTGTATGTCTTTGCGTTTACATATTTTGTATTAGCGTGTTTTCGTTTGTGTGTTTTTGTGTTAGCGTGTTTGCGTGTTTTTTTTTTGTGTTAGTATGTTTTTCGCGTTTGCGCGTTTTTGCGCTCTCGAGTGTGCGTGCGTGCGTGCGAGCGTACGTACGTGCGTGCGAGCGTGCGTACGTGCGAGCGTGCGTACGTGCGAGCGTGCGTATGTGCGAGCGTGCGTTCGTGCGTGCGTTCGTGCGAGCGTGCGTGCTTACGTGCGAGCGTACGTGCGAGCGCGCGTGCGAGCTTGCGTGCGTGCGTGCGAGCGTGCGTGCTTACGTGCGAGCGGACGTGCGAGCGTGCGTGCGAGCGTGCGTGCTTACGTACGGCGAACGTGCGTGCGTGCGAGCGTGTTTGCTTACGTGCGTGCGAGCGTGCGAGCTTGCATGCGTGCGTACGTGCGAGCGTGCGAGCGTGTATGCGATCTTGCGTGCGTGCGAACGTGTGTACGTGCGTACGTGCATGCTTGTTTTTCGTTTGATCCTCGTGCTAAAGCAGTGCTAGTCGATTGTATGTAGTTGGAGGCACTATTGTGTTGACTAAAAGCTATAATTGGAAACGTTGCTTGCTATACCCAGGCCGTAAAGTTATGTTTAGTTAGCTTTTTTGACAGAGGTATTTATTTATGATAAGATCAGGCTTGCATGTAAAGTAATATAGAGGTGAAACTAACTAGCTAGCTAATGTGTTTTGCTGCTACACGTATCACAGTATTGAACATTCTGTTTATGTATTAGAAGACGTACTACAGCCTCGAAACAGAAAGCAGATAAAAATTGAAGGAAGTGAATACGGTACAACTTCTGCGTACGAGCTGAAAGATTTGAAGCGTGTGCAGCATTTCCAGAGCCGTGTTGAAACCAGTTAACTTAGGGCTAACCTCGTGTATATGTAATAATGTCTGCTAAAACTATTAGGGTTATTAGCTACTTTTATAGGTTGTTACAATATAATCGTTCAAGGTGAAGACGATAAGGTGATTGTATCTCAAAAATCTCGGTTGATCTCATGAGATGTGTATAGCTTTACTTAAAAAATACCTGCGAGGCTATCTCATTCAAGAAATCACATGCAAAAACATCAATAATCGTTAGCAATGTAGCTGTTTCCGTTTTTATGCTTACTTAATGTATACATATCACTAGTATAACTTTTTTGATATCGAGAGAAGAAGCAAGATTTCTAACGGTTGTAGTATTTCCAGAGCTCTACCGAAATCAATTAAATTTAAGAATAAGCTCATCTCCATGTAATAATAGCCGTAGTATAAAAGTTACATATTTTAAATGTATTTAATGTGTAATCACTGTTTAATGAGTTTTATTATTATGATGTAACATTAGTGGTATTAGACGTTTTTAATGATTGTTAATAAACTATTATTATCAGTGTGAAGACGATGGGAGGAGTGCATCTCAAATTTTGATGACTGTAACGCTCTCTATTAAATTTCAAATAAAATTATATTACGTCACTCTTATTTCAGAAATTTTAAAACGTTTAGTTGACATTGCTATTATTCCATATAACGTGAATCACATGTGTGTGTCTGTGTGTGGTGTGTGAACGTAATCGAGTATGCAATAGTTTTTATGTAATATGAAGATTCAATTGTTTTTAAAGTAATTTCCGCGTTAGCATAATTTTTAAAATATTTGTGTTTTGAATGTAAAATTTTTTTGTAAGTACAACATGATTGTTAAATACGCATACAGGTTTTTATGTATTACTTTCTAAAATAGTTTAATGTTCGGTATGTAATCGGGTGTTTATATTCAGCCATTCACAAAGCGTGTTTTAGTGAGACACGTTGTATAAAAAATTTCAGTTTAACATATGGTAGCGTTGAAGGAAAAACTTCTAAAGGTAAGCGTATTATTTTTAATATATGTTTTTTACTTGATATTGCTAACAAAAATTCCGATAAAGATTTTTTAAAATGTATTATTACACAGGTTAACGTTATAAGATCAGCTCTACAAAATAGTAGGTACGCACGGATTTTAAACTTATAGTTATTGTTAATTCACGTATATAATAATGAACCATTAAAACCTTTTGCCTTTTATTTCCGTTATATCAACTTGATATTCTTAAAAACATGTTATTTTAATTTAACTCTGTGTTATATAAGTAATTATTACTTTCCATTCTTTTTAAATGGGTTTTTACAACTGTTAATGAACACATTACAATGAAATAATTTTTGTGTGTATGTAAATAAATCAGATATGATGTTCCGAATGTATAGGTGGAGGCTGTTTAGAGGATCTGCCTATACATAAAGCATCATTGCATTAGGATAGAAATTATTTATTATTTCACGTCATATTTAATTACACTTTAATGCATTCAGTTTGAACTGTAATCTGGTTTCCGCAAACTGTAAGACATAATTTCGGTTGATTGATTGAGTTTTATCTGATGTTCGAGAGTGTTTTTTTTGTTTTGTTTGAGATTGATTAATTAATTGATTTGTTTGTGTGTGTGTGTGTGTGTGTGTGTCTGTGTGTGTCTGTGTGTGTGTGTGTGTGTGTGTATGTGTGTGTGTGTGCGTGAGAAAGAGAGAGGGGGAGGAAGAAACAAGATGGAGCAAGAAAGAGGTATGCATTATCAGCTTCAGAAAATGTTTATTAGTCTATACGCCACTAGATGGCGCTAAAATCAATTTTTTACACAAAGGGGCTAGGGCGCAGACCCTGATACAAGTCCTGCCTTACAAAAACCTCGTTATTAGAATACAATTTTGTATGACGGGGCGAAGGCCTATAGCTGTAAGATTAAGTTAGAACAACATACAATTGCATCAAGGGGGCCACGATAGGAGCTAAGCTCTACATTTGTTTTATAAGGTTAGGTTCCCACACCATCTCTGGTCAGGGGGCGAAGGCCTGAGAACAAGTTGTGAAGCCCTACACGTGTCTTACAAGAACCTCTTTATTACAAATACGTTTTCTCGTATAGGTAAAAGATCATCCAATAGCATATGACCATATTAAAGCAATAGGATCGATAATTTTAATAATAATATCTTATTAATTATGCAATTTCCAACATTGTATGCGTGTGCATTTGCCTAACCTCCAGGGGCACTGCTCTTAATATAGCCAGAAGGACCTTAATACCATCAAAAATAACCCTAAGACCAACCCCAAGTCCAAGTCCAGCCCCAGGTCCAGCTCCAGGTCCAACCCTAAGACTTATCTCTAGACCAGCACCCAGCCCCAATGCCTACATCTGCCTCTCACGTGCGCAAGTACAGAAAGGCTCTAATTATGGTTGACCCATAGGGTAGAAAATACGCGTCCTATACGTGAGCTGTCATAAAATAAGGGGTGAAAAAACACGCCATACACGTGCGCAAGTAAAAAATAATTAGGGTAGAAAAGGGCCTTCGAAAAGGAAGGGTTGAAAATACGGTCTCACACGTGGGTGTATGTAAATTAGGATAAAAGGGTTGAAAACACGGTCTCACACGTGGATGTGTAAAAATAGGGGTGAAAAAATACTTCTTACTCTTAAGCGAGTAAAAATAATGGTGGAAAATGCGGTCCCCCACTTGGGCGGTCTTGTGACGTCAAAATCCAAGATGGCGGCGACAAGTGCCCCCCTTCTACTCATCTGTATAAATACGACCTTTACATCGAATATTTTTGTTTAGTTCATCATCACACCGCCATGATTTTTTCGTACCATTAGCAACTAACTTATCGAAACAATACAGGTATCCATTGTGTTCATATTTTGCCCTGTTGCGAATTGAACGTATCATTGTAATTCATTTATAAGTAATTGTTTCTTAAGTATCATTATATTGTTATTTAGCAAAAAGCGTTGTTTGCTTTATCTGTGTTTAATAGTAACGGAAATTTGATACTTATCAAAGATTATTTTCAATTGTATTTAATCCCTTAATTTGCATGTTTCATTAAACGCAGATTTAATGGAAACACCTTTGCTAATGTTTGTTTTATGAGACTTCAGTATCAGTAAGAATTTTTTTCTTTGTTTATTGACCCGTTGATTGACAGATACTGTGAATGAGGATTACGAGTGTAAGAGGTATAAGAACTTACTTGAGATGTAACAAATTGTACATTTATCGAACTGTTATATTGATACCAGGAATATGGTTGGGTTTTCATATTTTTTATATTTCATAAATTTGTTCTAACATCCGAAGTAATTTTTAAAGATTTTAACCTTAGGCAAAGAAAGTTCCTTGTCTGAGATTTTAACATTTGATGAGAAAGATAAGTTTGTAATTGTTATCGAAACGTTTAAATTTACATAAAATATAAATTAAAAATACACGATTTAAACGTTAAAAAGTATTTTTATGGTGTGTAATAATGGTGAAAGCATTTTCATACGTTATTTTTAGTTTGAACTTATTGTAAAGGCGGTATTAAGCTCGCGTCGAGATAATCTCGCGACGAGATGATCTCGCGTCGAGATGATCTCGCGTCGAGATGATCTCGCGTCGAGATGATGTCGCGTCGAGATGATCTCGCGTCGAAGCGGAGGTGTCGAAGTGGAAGCGTCGAAGTGGCCGCGTCGAAATGAACTGTTCCGATAGTAGATAGTACGTATACGTATACTGCATATTACATGTATAAATTATAAAAAAAATTATATTACGGTAATTTAGATAAAATATTTTGGACTTTTTTAGAATGAGGTGCTTAATCTGCAAGAGAAATTTGGATGAGAAAACGGTTGTCATTTCCAGGGGTCTCATAACTCGTATCGAGTGTAGTCAGAAAAGGAAAGACGATTTATACAAGATATTGGAAAAATCTGAAGTTCCGTTGCATGTGTCGTGCCATAGAAAATACCAACCCTAAACCTGTTTTACTAAGGAAAGACGCTCTGCGTGCAACTGAGTTCAACTTTGCGATCAACTATTCCAAATTTGGACTTGAAAATAATGTCTCTTTTGTAATCAAATGGCTCCAAAGGAAATAGAAAAAAGAAAGGCTGTATCCAAGAGAAGAAATATCTACGAAGAACAACGTTAAATGTGAAAGAAATAATCAGACATAAAGCTACAAATCGAAATGGAAATTTGGGAAAAGCTGTTATAGCTAGAATAGACAGTGTTATTGATTTAGTTTCCACTGACGTATATGATGGCTGTGTTTTAAAGACTTCTTCAAAGATGAGGCCAAGCGAAAGCGTTAAAGGCCTAAGATTCAGTCACCGAAGCAGCATTGCAAACCCTTTGTAACCTAATAATAACAACGAAGAATACCAGTATTCTATTAATGAGTTACACGAAAAACGGAAAGTTATTGCTGGAAGTGCAGAATCATACCATACCGAAAAACATTTGAAAAGAAGATTCTTCGAGGAATACGGAGGACAATTATTACAGAATTACCAGGAAAATTAAGCGTTGTTTCTTTCAAACTATTCGAATGCATGGTATAAGGAAAAAAGACAAATATAATAGAAGAGCGATTACGACTTGTAGACACTGCCACTATGACCGTTCGATGACATACAAACTATAGTTTACGACACAACAGTATAATCCAAGTAAAGAAGTACCTGAAACGTTGCGGAGACTTGTCGAGGGAATTACGAAATCGAAGTCTGAAATGTTTAGGTATTGAACATGCTATAATTTATGCAATCGTAACTAGATCATTTGTTTCAGCTCTTTAACTGGTCCTGGCTATATTTCTACATAGGTATAATGGATCCAGACAGTTGATAGATAGGTATCCATAATCACAAATTTGGAATGTATGCTCCGTATAGTGAAGTAAATAGTTACTATGGTTCAGTACTGCAATATCCAACAACATTAGACATTGTGGAAAACAGCTACATGCAGTTTGTATTTGACAATGTTAATTTCAACATGCGTAACTCACTCATTAGCAGTGCAAATCAATACGACTATTCCTCGGTATATACCACCAAATTCTCCTCAAGTATAGACGTTATTAGACACAAATATCGATCGCGTCACGTACAAAAAACCAAACATCCCCGGCCTTAAAAAAATTACTGCACAAGAAGTAACTAAAATTGCAGAACAAAGATCACTTTTAGCAGCTAAGTAACTAAATCTACTGTGGATATCCGGAGCAAGTAATGAAAATGAGATACCAGTTGGGGGAATATGCAAGAGATAATGGCAAAAAAACGCGTTTCTAAATGAGCAAAATACTCCTAGTTCCTTTCACCTGGATCCGGAAAATTTGATGATGTATGTCGCTCAAGAATGTCGAAAACGCGGTCAGACTCAGTGCATTGTGGTCTTTGACCAACCCTTATACTTCAAGGCAGTAGAAATAGTTTCTTCTGAAGAAAGTTTACTATCAATAGTTATAGTACGACTTGGACGTTTTCATATGCTGAAGTCATTCACGAAAGTTGAGGCAGGTATAATAGATGGTAGCGATCTTGAAGAACTCCAGAGTATCATCTACGCAAGACCTGTTAATGAAATGCTACCTGGTCATGCGTATGAATATATCTACAACAAATGGTGCCACTACATGAAAAAATAAAGAAGGAAGAGCGTTTGAGAAGCTGACTACATGGATTTGGACATATATGACAATAGAGCAAACTTTAGTGAAGTCAATGAAAGTAAACAGAGCATTTGCCGACAGAGCGTTAGCAAAATGGCTGCATGCTGCTCCAGCATGCACTGAGCTATCACAAGCCGTATAGCAGCTATTTCGAATGTCTAACACTACGGACCAGAATGTAGAAATGAGAGATTCGCGTATGGGGAGGGACACCAAAGACTTCGTGAACATCCTCCATTTCAACGCTCTACATCTGAAATAGTATCCACGGGACTTAGACATAAACTGCGATTCCGCAGAAGATGTTGGATTGAAAGCCATGAGAGACATTATTGGTAAACCTTAATGAGATACACATTTGTCAGGAATGGGAAGGTTCAAGCTCTCGCTAAATTAAAAGGTATTATGAGAATTATAAATGAGAAAATTCCAGTAAATACGCAACAACTGGTTAATGGAATTGTAATGAATTCAAATAAGGAGCTAGCGAAGTACATTAGCTATGAGCTTGCACCACGACACCCTGCCTTGATTGATGATGTACCATTGCGAAAGGTAAAAAGTCTTCTCTCGCTGATCATTTAATAGAACTCGTCCCAGAAGGAACATTTCCGATTCCCATTCAACATGTAGTCGATGTTATGGCCAAAGCCCGCTTAATTCCTTACCAAGCTCATGTGCATGCTGATAGATTGATTGTTACTACTGCTTTAGACTTTTCAACTAAAAATCACCAGGACGTTGTTGTCGTTGTGGGAAGACACAGATTTGCTCATATTACTTACTGTCTTAAAAGAATGCGAAACACTCGTCTACCTCATGAAGCCGGCATCAAAAAAACACGTCAGGGAAAACCATAAGCATAAATAAGCTGCAAGTTGAAATAGAAGAAACGCAACACCACATTTTGTTCTTACATGAAATGACCGTATATGATACTACATCTGAGTTTTTGAGACAAAAAGGGTAAAAATGTTAAGCCATTTTGAAGAATAAAGATCTTAGAAGTAAAATGTCTGTGTTCAATTCCTTCACAGCTTCTAAAGACGATGCTGAAAATACTGGAAATTCATCTTGGTCTTATACGGTGGTAAAACCGGTGATAGTCTGGATAGTCTGAAATATTATTCATACAACAAAACAATTGCACGACTTTCATTGCAATCGAAGCTTGATCTCGCCAGATTACCTCCTGCAAAAGAGGCAGGACATCAGCATTCTTACAGAGTATACCTATAGGTACCAGAATGGATGGAAGTAAATCTACCTCCTATTGCATGTGGATGAACTGAAACGCCCAGTGCTCTAACACTTCGTATGTCGTCACTTTCCCTTGCACCAGAACATTTGCTTAAGTTAAATGCTGAAACTGCAAAAAGCAATTTGTACGAGGAACTGCACTGTTCAGTGATGTGTGGTCAATGTCGTGAGAAAGACAGCACAATATTTTACAAACTTTATTTCATGAAGACGGGAAATACGAGATAGAAGAAATAGATGATGGTGAGAATTTTCAATACTTGTTATAATTAATCAAGGCTCATTTGGTTAATAATACCATATATAAGACATGCGGTTTATTTTCCTAGTTTTTGTTTTCTTTTTTTGCTGTACCATATATTATACAGGGTGTTTCCGTAAATGGTACAATTGATATTTATGATTTTATATTGGTATAGCCTAATATTGTTATACCTTTTCACTTTACGAAATTAACCTTATATATATATATATATATATATATATATATATATATATATATATATATATATATATATATATATATATGTACTGTTATTTAGAACCCCTATAATTATTATTATATTTATAATTTATTATTAAATAATTATTATATATTATTAATTATTAATTTATTGTTATTATAAATTTTACATCGGCTAATACTCTTAAAATAAAAATATATTCGTCGGTAGAACAATATTGGTAGAACATGAGACTCATCAACAGGGGATAGGGATCAAAATTTAGAAGAAACTTTACTTTTAACATTATAAAATAAATGATTATTACTTTGAATTATATTGCTTGTTTGAATACAATAATCATAGTTAATATGATTAAAGCACATTGAGTTAATGTCCTATTATTTTTATCATATCTAAATTGATTAAGTAAATTGAATTATAATTTTTAATTCGCATTAATACCTGTGTTACACCCTGTACATAACAAAATTCTTTTAAAAGTATACGTGGGCATGCGCTGTGAATACGCAAACATATGATTTGACTACAACTAAAAGTGAAATTCGACATACAAGTAAGTATACCTACGTTTGAATAAACAACAATTAATATAAAACATTTAAATTTTTTAGAACAAATAACATTCCCTTTGACATGCATACCTGTTGTTGCACATCATGGTTATTACAAAGGATTGAAATTATGAACATAACAATAGAGTATCAATGTCAACAATAAGGTACTCACATACAATGTCCTCCTTTTGTGGGTTACTGCTGCTGAAGTTGATTGAAGACAACAGCTCCTGCGAACTGCAACTCTGCTCCTCGAACATCCAAATTTTCTTTTAAATGAACAACTTATTCACTTAGGTAAGTTTCACTATTGTTATTAGAATATAGACGAATCTTTATTTTTAGGCTCATCACTTCTCTTTAATTAACTTCAAAATAAATTTTGAAAAGCATGGATCGTTGAAGGTTGTTGTAAATTAAACACACTTTTGATAAACAAGGTGTATAATGATAAAAACACGAAGACAACACAATTAAATATCCATACCAACATTCACAATATAAATTTAAAAACAAACAAAGCCGAAACTGCGGAAATATTTTTATAACTAATCGAAAACTTACGATTTGAGATTTATAAAAGGTAAACTAACCTTAATTTAATTATTTTTCGACAAAAGACTATCACTTATTTTGTTAACACTTCCGATACTAAATCGCACTTTATTAAGTTACCGAAGTGACGTTAATTTGTTTTAAAAATTATTTTCAAAAAATTTGGCAACAGCTTACTTTGGCAAGTTGTTGCAAAAGATGAAAATCAAGAGAGTTTGTGAAGCTAAAGCACTTGTATATATATATAATTTTACTCGACAACCAAATCATCGAATGTTTTCTATAGTTACGAAGAATATTCCCTGAATTCTGATTGGCTACTGTAATTTTCACATTACGATAATTCTTTAAAGCCCTATAACTTTCGCCCACTTTAACATTTCTTAAATCTAAAAACATTTCCATAATCTACATTATTTTATCTATAATTTGAAACCAAACACGGACTAATTCCTACACTTAATAACTACGCTAATTTTTACACTTATTCATTGAATTTACACTAATTCTATGAATTTTACAGGCCTGGAAATTACCTCTACATGAATAGGGGATGCTACTACACCCAAATATCCATCCTAAACATGCCTACGGCCAATTTGAGAGGAAAATTATTTAAATTCTACCAATACTCTTAAAAACTAAAATTAACAAAAATGGACATAAATATAAGGAATTATAACATAAAATTGAGGCTACCTTACTATTTTTGCCTCTACTAATTTATTTTATATAAATTGTCTCAATTCAAAATACTTTTTACAAAAATTTTTATGCGAGGAGAAAACATAACCTCATTTTGTTTTTATAATTTTAATGTTAAATTTCACACTTTTAAACACAATAACTGTTAATGTAAGTGTTTAAACTTAATGTTCAAGTCACAAATTAATTTAATTTTTCCACTTTCGTAGGTTCAATAGGTCTTCTACGACTAGTGTCGGAATGTTGTCAATCACTAGTTTAAGGTCAGAAATTGTTGATTACAGACAATAATCCCAGAGATGCTGCTTGAATCATATTTTATAGTTACTCACTAATGTGCTTGTTCTGTATTTTTTATAATTTTTGCACTAATATGAGTTAAACGCACTAATACGAATATTTTCACTAAACTTGGCTGCGTACATGTGAATTGCGACATTGATACCAGTCTAAATCTAGTTTTAACATTATTTCTGTCAACTACAACCTGTATCACATGTCGTCAGGGAATATTGTTTTAAAAAATAAACTTACAAAACTAAATGAAAACTTGAATTAACTCAATAACGATAACAAACATATCCTATACTTCTATGTACTGTGCTGTCGATTACTTATAATAACATTATTAAAATTATATTAAGAAATATTTAACTTTTTCAAACATCTCAATGTTTATTAATCATTCTTATCTAGAATTATTTAATGAAATGTACCATTTCGTACTAACTAAAGTAAATCTTCACTATGCCAATTACATAACTACTTGCACGTAATTTGAATCATCTCAACATATATACACATACAGCATATAGTTTGCATGTTATAACCTAAGGGCAAATCTTAATTTATGAAAAAACTGCGTGCTTGAGTGTAACGGTGAGTACATGGTTCGTGCGTACGTGCATGTGTGCGTGTGTGCTGATTAGATTTTAGGAGAAATCCAACGGGTTTATATGGGGCAGTTTTTAGTTTTTATAAAGTATTTCGGCATATTTCAAAGGTATAAAAATGAAATAAAAATGTAGACCTTAAACATATCGATTAATTAAGTTCTATGCAATATGATGCGTAGTTTAGCGGAAAAAAATTCCTAAGGTAGAACTTAAGATTTAGTTCGAATTTTTTATTATCTGAATAACAATTAATTTATAAGAAAAAGTGTAGACCCATTGTTTAAAGAAAATGTAATTTTACATAAATTTTCTATATACAGTTTTTTAATGTAAAGCAAAATAAACGTAAATATTTGGTGTGGAACACTACACTATCTTCCAATCTACAAAACGGAAATTAAAAGAAATGAAGTAATTTTAATAACATTTTTTTACTATAATTACGCAACCTCCTTTATAAGAAGTTCGTTACGAAAACAGGCAACATTGTAACGTTTAAAACTTCATGTCAGATAGAGCTTCATCGGCATAAATACATGTTAACGTAAAAAATTCCAAATCCGCCCGATTCTATAAAAGTATCTATAACACAGCATTGTCAATCATATTTATTTAATTTTTACATTTACTTCGCTTTACATTAAACAATTTTATATAATTTATATAAAATTAAATATTCTTTAAAAAATATGACTACACTTCCTCTTATACAATTAATCGTTATTCAGATAATGAAAAAAAATGAACTAACGCTTAAATTCCACCTTAGGAATATTTTTGCCGCTAAATTACGCGTCATATCAAAAAATTGTATACAACGTAATTAATCGATACGTTTAAGTTCTATATCTAGGTATCTTTATATCTTTGAAATATGCAGCTGTTTTAGAAGTATTTGATAAAACCGAAAAACTTCCCCAGTAACCCCCTCTCCCCCCCTCATCACCACCACTAGATTTCTCCAGAAATCTAATCAGCTTTAAGGCAAATAAAATCAAGCTTAAATGCATACATCCACAGATATACACACAGACACACACTCAGAATCATCCAGACATGATGGCCGACCTTGGCGAAACTTGACCAGGAGTTTCAAAATTAGCTAATAAGCCGATTTTGCGATAGTGAAAAAAAAGTCGATTGCTTAACCTTCTACACCTACATATGTATATGTAGGTTGGAAGGTTAAATTAAATAAATATGATTGAAAATGCTGAAGCTGTGTGTATTATAGATATTTTTGTAGAAGCGGGCGACTTTGGAATTTTTTTTACGTTAATGTAGATTTATGTTTATCAATCTCTATCGGACATGAAGTTTTAAAGGTCATTCTGAAATAGATGATTAGATTTGCTTTTAAAATGTTGCCTGTTTTCGTTATGAACATATTAAAAAGTAGTAGCGTAGTTACCCTAAAAAAATGAAATTAAAATTATTTCATTTCTTTTAATTTAAGTTAGGTCTTAACCTCTGTCTGTCATGAAGATTGAAATGTCTGTTTGGCATAAATTATATTTTTTGTGTTTACAATGCTGCCTATATTCGTAATGAACTTATTATAGCAGAGATTGCTTAATTATTATCCTTAATTTTATTAAAATTATCTCATTTCTTTTAATTTCCATTTTGTAGGTTGGAAGGTTGTGTGGTGTTCCACACCAGATATTTTATTATCTTTACATCATTTTGACTCATTTTGTATAAGTTGTTTTGTGAATAAGTCAACCTTGTATTTATGTTTGTTTCGGATTGTTACGTGTACTGTATGACTTATATTGTATTACGTTGTAATTTGAACTTAAAATTTGTAGATAATAAACATGGTAACATTTAGTAGTTTATAGTCAAAGTTTGTACAGCCAAACAATAAATATAATCAAGTCAGTAATTTATTATTAGTTATAATCATCAATTTGGAATTAAATTTAAATAATTAAATAAGTAACAATTTGTAAATAGCACATCTATAGAGGGAATAAAGCTGTAACAACCGATTTTGAGTTGTATTAAAATATACCGTAATTTATGTTCTTCGTTCATTTAGTGGTAAATATAAGAAAACATTTTAATTACTATTGAAATATAGGTATGTGGTAGACAACTTAATTTGCATTTTGGTGTAACTTAAGTGCATATTTTCTTATATACTCCCACTTCTTTAAATTATTTTTTTTCTGCTCATAGTGTTTGCGCACCGCTATATCACCAGATATTCTAAGCGCCCATTTTTTTCATTTCTTGATGAATGATGTGTTGTTTAGGAAGCAATTTTTGGGCTTCCATCTAAATTTTGTGAAAAGTGCCATTGATTTAATGGTAAGATAATTTAACTGGTATTATATTAAAATCTAAAACATTTGCTTTTTGCAGGCACTTTTACACTTTTATTTTATTATTTTTTGCACATTTAATTCTATTTTTACGTACGCTTTCATTTTATGATTGCGTTTTGCTTTTAATGCAGATCTAAGTTTTGATCACAATTTTTTATATGAACTTTCGAGAAAATGCAAAAACGGATTATTCCGTTTCATGAAGAAAAATTTATAAGAAGGAAAATTCCATTTTGGTGGTTTACAACGTAAAGCATTATTTCGAGGTATTTCGCAATATTGGTGCAAAGATAACATCACCTTGGTTTACATTTCCGTAATCGTTTAGATATGAGAGGTTATTAAAAAGTTTGTGTACAAAAAGTTTTGAAAAGGTATTTATCACCATTATTTAGTAATTTAAGGCTATAACTAGTTTTTAAGATATATTGTATATAATTCTAATTTAACTGTTAATAAACATAGTTTGTATATTTTTTATTTTTACATTTTGGTAAATTTTTATTGCAAAACTCGGTTTAGTTATTCCGAGCATAATTAAAAAAGAATTTGGCGTCAGAGATCATTTTTATTAGTGTTACATTGCATTTTTATTATTTATGTTAAGTGGAAATACACAGCATAAATTGTGGTAATTAAGCAAATCAAAAGATTGAACCGGCCCATTTTAATCAAGGGACTGGGACAAAGGCATTATTTTTGGTGAATGGTTTGTATCTCTAGTTAGTTTAACGATTTGTTATGAGAACATTTTCACATCATTATTATTATAAAGCTTTATTATAAAACAGGTTTCTGTAATTCATAAGTGGATAAAAACAGGGATCTGCTTGCTTTTTCATAAATATTTTTGCCACAATAAAGGCAAATTTGAATTTATCTGTTGAAAGGTCTACTTTCGGTCATCTTTCGGAGATACCAATATCTTGTTCTTCTGCCATCTTGAAAGAAAGCTGAAAATTTGTTAGCAGGGTGAATTTTGGGAAAGTTTAGTGTTGATCGATTGTGTGTAGAGTTAATTCGCAAGTACCATTCGTGGGATCAAAAATCTAACAATCATCTAATAGCAGCAACATCACCTGAAGACCCTTCAACGAAGGTAATTCATATTTAATAAATAATTAACTTACTTATAGTATTCTTTCCCATAGGGTTTTTTTTCTTGTATATGGTGAATTTTTTTCGTTATGGTATAATTTTTTACTTATGGTTTTTATTGTACATACGTTGTACGATTTGGATTCGTACGATAATTTTTATTTCAATTTTCGTTTTTGAACATTATTTTCATTTATGGTAGTAATAGCAGAGTATACAATACGGAAGAGAGGCAATATCCGTATTATATACCGTACACGCCAAAGTTGGTCGGCCAATTTGGGGCGCTAGAATCGGCACTCTAGTACCCCACTAACAAAACTAGTTCATTTTGGAATTAAACCATTTTCCACAAATTTCTTCATTGCTATTGACACAGCGTTGTCACATAATCTCCACGATTACCTGTTAGAAAGAATACCGTTTTGATTTATGACCTTTGCCTATTTAGCAACGTATTACCTTTAGAATTCTACAATGGAATGGTCGTTTTCGTTTGTTATTTAATTTGTAGTTTCACACACAACATAATAGCTCTTTAAATAGGTAACTTAGGTAGAATTGCATTGTGTGGATATTTATAAAATAAACATATAAACATATAAAATAAAAATAAGTCTTTACTAATTTGTTTTTTTATGGAGTAAGACAATACATGAATTTGAAGTTTTCGTGTACTTCCCCATCCCTAACGTAGAATAATTAATATGATGAAAGATCAAAATTACTCTTATTTATTAAAATAAAGTATTGGTTCTTGTATTTCACATTTGTAATTTTTTTGTTGAAATTTTTCAACTGTTAAACTGAACAAGGAATTCATACTATTATATGAAACAACTAAAATCGATTTATTAAGTTGTATGTTCTATTAATAAAATAAGGCGCTTTACTATTTACAGTTATTTTCACAGAAAAATTGTGTTGTTCCCGGATTAACAATCCGGTTAACAAATGGTTGTGCCATTATCTGGGTGCAAATGGGATTTTGAAATAAATATAAAACCCCATTAGCGTGTTAACAAAAACATAAATACAGTATAACTTCGATAGTCCGGGCAGATATCGTTCCGACATGTGCCCGGACTATCGAGGTGCCCAGATTACTGGAGTGACTCATAAATTTTTCTTATTTGGAAAATGGAAACAACTCAGAATTTATTAAAAATGGTAATTTATTATAAAGGTAATCAAAAACTAAAAAAACTAAAATAGTACAAAAAAATCTTTAATATGAGTACATAATGTATGTGCCATAAATAAATATGTACATATGTACATACCTACACATAAATATCCACGGAAACACATACTCTACTTTTTTTCAAAATATGTGTATATTTTTGTTTGAACCCTTTTTGATACAGCGGTATCAAATGCTTTTTCTTTGAGACTTTTCAAAAGCAAAACATCTTCCATGGGAAGATTGTTTTCGTCAGCCCACCTGATGGTCAGTGAAAATGCTTTGACAGCATCTACATGTTTCGCCTTCTCTACATTTTCACTACTCTCTGATTCAGAAGATTCTCCTGGATTTTCTTTGTTCATCGCTAATGCATCTTGGATAAGCTCTTCTTCGCTTAAATCAACGACAAACTCTTTTTCTCCCTCAGCTCATTTAGTAATGTTTTCGCTGTTCAAGTTATTTTCTGGATCAATGACTCTTAAGGATTCTGTGATTTTTTTTAGATCTTCTTAACTTATTGGACAATATTTCTTTTGAAGTTCTGAGAGTGAAATATTCTCATCATCTGATTCTTCTGGTTCCGTAATTTCAGACCATAATTGTGCCCAACTTTTTCTGATATTTTTTGAAGTTATGGTTTTCCAAGATTCATTAAGATTGTTCACTGCATCTTTTAAATTAAACTGCTTTAAAAGGGTTAATATATCTTCACCTTCATGTAAAATGATATGATCGAGGAGGCGTTTCCTATACGACACTTTTATATTCTGAATGAGATTCTGATCCATAGACTGTAAAACAGCAGTACAATTCTGTGGCAAAAACATAATTTTGAAGTTTGGATTAGTATTAACTTCTTCCAGAGATGGATGTGATGGTGCATTATCTACCAACAGCAACGCTTTATGGGACTTGTTACTTTGAGTTAAAAAATTTTTGACTTCAGGTATGAAAGATGTTTTGAACCATTCCATAAATAGTGGTTTTGCCATCCATCCTTTGCTAGACGCTTTGTATACAACTGGAAGTGAACTTTCGTTTTTAAATGCTCGTGGATTAGCCGCTTTTCCC
Source organism: Vesta saturnalis (assembly GCA_036346205.1). NCBI lineage: Eukaryota > Metazoa > Arthropoda > Insecta > Coleoptera > Lampyridae > Vesta > Vesta saturnalis. The sequence continues at coordinate 910,980 of JARFJB010000156.1, read as the reverse complement.
AAAACCAACAGTGGCAACTTATGTGAGCCCGCCGCATTGCAGCAGGGCATAAATGTTAAACGGTCTTTTGATATTTTTCGACCTGGTGCTAATTTTTCATTTTGATGAACCCAAGTGGTATCAGGTAGAGTTCTCCAAAAAAATTGCTGATTCATCAGCATTATATACTTGATCGTTACTTAATTCCATCTCTTCAACAACAGATCGAAATTTTTCCTGAAATGGTATTACGGCGGCAACATCACTGGAAAGTTTTTCCCCATAGACCTTCAAAAAACGAATTCCGTGTCTTAGCTTGAATTTATCTAGCCATTCAGAACTTGCTAAAAAATCTCTTTTCCCTGTTATTTGTTCATAAAAATGTTTAGCTTTAGTTCGTAAAATTTCTGACGAAATTAGGACGTGCGCATTGCGTTGTTGTAAAAACCAATTATATAATGCGATTTCAACTTCAGGATGCACTGCTTTTCTAATAACTTTTCTTTTGCCTACAAAAATATACCAAATAAAGTAAATTTGTAAAACATTATGTATTGGTATTTTTACCGGTCCCTTGAAATGATTTTGATATAAAAGTTCTTATTTTGTCCTTATTTTTTTTATATCAACACTGTAGATTTTTGAACATCAAATTTCTCTGCAATTTGACGTGTACATTTTCCCGCATCAAGGTAATCTAGTATTTTAGATTTGTCTGCAAGTGTAAGTGTTTTATGTGCTCTTTTGTTTGGAGCCATTATGTTCAGCACGCGGTTGAAAATCAAATGCTAAATGACGCCGTTTGTAAATGTTAAAGTGACTAATTTCTGCTTGTTCAGGCAGGAAAATTCGTCTTACTTTGCATTATTTTGTATACCGTGAAATGGGGTGAAATTGATCTTTCGGGGTGACTTCGATCGCTACTTCCGAAATTTATAATTATGAATTTGGCGCGGTTATATCAACCGTTTCGCGTCGCCAGCGACAAACAACTTGTTGTTTAGTAATCACAGAAGTGGTCTTGTGTTGCTGAATATTATAAATATGTCGTTATAATTGTGATATTAAGTGTCAAAAAGGTGAGTAACTTATTATGTAATTGTGCCTATGACAAAATTTGTGTTCCCCCTCTGTATCCATTCAATTGTTTTGCTTTATACCAGCAAGCACATACCTATAGACATGCTTTTAATTCATAACCTCAATTGTGCCTCTCGATTATTGGCGGTTTGTTTGAAATTTTAATATTTGCTCCCTGGGGTGGAATTGACCGTTGTATTGGGGTTAAATTGATCATTAGAACGGGGTTAAATTGATTATAATTTCGGGTGGGATTTGTCGTTATTATTGAGTTATTCTCATTTACTAATATTAAACGGTGTGTAGCAAATTAAGTGCGCACTATTGCTATCTTTCTTATTACTACGAAGTTGGTTAAATTAGTGAAATAATAGTATCTTTCCGCAGATTAACACGATCAAAAGAGAATAACAGAAGTTAGCAATGGTACACCCTTAATTTGATACACTTTGTAATAACATGCTAAAGTGCTATATATTTTTTTATAGAAATTAAACATGCCAAGGACCTATAAAAGAAGATTAGGTGCAAGGAGGTACAGAGATTACGATGAGCAGTTAATTGAAAATGCTTTACAAAAAATAACGGACGAAGGGTGGAGTCTACGAAAGGCATCCAAGATATATAAAATTCCGTATGGTACTTTAAACTATAAATACCATGGGCGTCACATTAGATCTAACGGTTGGCAAGCAGTTTTTAGTGAAAACGAAGAAAAAGGTATTATTAAGTGTGCAGCAGCTTGTGGTGAGTGGGGATTTCCCCTTAATCTGACAGATATACGACATTTGCCAAAAAATTTACTCAAGGTCGTTCGGTTTCCAAATTCAAAGATAACCTGCCTGGTGTTGATTGGGTATATTCACATTTGAACAGACACAAGGATGAGATAACCCAACGACTTGCTGCTAATCTTAAGCGTGCACGCGCGGATGTATCCCGAGAGATACTAATAGAATACTTTCGTCATTTAGAAGTTACATTGAAGAATGTTCCTGCATCTAATATTTACAATTACGACGAAACCAATTTATTAGACGATCCTGGACGCAAAAAATTAATTTATCACCGTGGAGTAAAGTACCCTAAGAGAGTATGCAATTTTACTAAGTCGGCAACTTCAGTAATGGTGTGTGGATCTGCCTTCGGCGTCTTATTACCTCCCTACATTATATACCGCGCCGAAAAGTTGTGGCATCAATGGACTGAAAATGGCCCAAAATTAGCTCCGTGTTGTATGCAGAGATGTTGTGCAGCGGGTGCTCGATATAATCGAACCAGCCACGGATGGATGGATACTGAAACATTTTCAGATTGGTTTTCGTCCTCCTTTTTACCGCACGCAAAAAAACAAGAAGGTCGTAAGGCATTAATCGGCGATAATTTGGCATCTCATTTTTCTGAAGATGTAATCAAACAATATCAAGCTTCGTCTTCGTCTGTTTACCTAAAAACGCCACGCATCTCTGCCAACCCTTGGATGTGGGCTTTTTTAGACCTTTTAAGATGGCTTGGCGTGAAGTCCTACTTGATTGGAAAAAGACACATCCAACGTTAGCTTCCACTGATAAGAAATATTTTCCTCACTTATTGCAATCAACCTTAATAAGAATGGATAACAAAGTGTCAAAAAATAATGAGCAAAATGCCATTAAGAAAGATCTCATCTCTTCATTTGAAGCAACAGGTATCATGCCATTGAACAAAAACAGCGTGTTGGATAAACTACCAAGAGAAAATACAGAAGAAGCTACAGTTCAAAATTTACTGGTCGATTATTTGAAAAATCAAAGATTTTCCAATACACCAACTCGTCGAAACAAGAAGCGCACCAAATTCGCCGTCGAAGCTGGAAAAAGTGTTACGGCTCAACACTCTGATTCTAGTAGTTCTGATAGTGACGTAGAAGCAGAAGTCACGAATGATAATTCAGATGACAATGAAGACCTTCATGTCATTTTAGAAGATAACGAGGAGATCGACTATTTTGAAGTTAAACGGCAAAATATAAAAAAGGGCAAATATTTGTTGGTAAAGGTACGTGGGGGACTCCGGAATACTATAAACTATCGTTATGTGTCTATTGTACAAGAGGTTTCGGAAGATGAGTTTAATGTTTTGGGTATGAAATCCGTTGACAAAACTAAGGCAATTTTTAGAGTTGAAGAAAATGATGTGTTCACGGTAGAGGTTGAAGATATTATCGCGATTTTACCAGATCCCACTGTTGACTCCAATGCTGATAATGTTAGGTATATCTTTCAGAAACCAGTTGATATTAAAGAATTGTAAAAATATCCCTTCTCATCATGGTTTAATCTTTTATATTTGTTTATGACTCTTCTAACACCTACCTTAACATACAAGTTTCTTTTGTTTTTCCTTTAAGTTATAAGAATACCTAGTATATAAATTTGTATTTTTGGGGCAATGTAGTTTCAATATTTTTTATTATTTTCTATTAAAACATCTTTAAAAATTAAAATGTTTTGCATTTTTAATGAATTTATGCACAAATCAAATGATGTTCAATCTCACCCCACGGTGGTCAATTTCACCCCAAAAATTAAAATTGTTCATAACTTCTTAACGCAGTAATGAAATTTCATCGGGGTCGGATTGATCACACTCTATTACCTTCCAATATACTTTAGTGCTAACACTATTATGGTGATCGAAGTCACCCCAATTCATGTATAAAATTGATCATGGAATTTCTGGCTTTTTTAATGACTTAAATTTAATTTATGAGTTCTGGCAACAGCAAGATTGTATCGGAAAACAAGGATGCTTGTGATCAAACACTTGAAATAAATTAGAAAGTAATGTTCTAAAAGGTTATTCAAAAAAATTTTATTTTTTTTTATCAATTTCACCCCACTTCACGGTATAGTATCTTTGTGCCCGGATTACAGAGGCAAAATTCTCAAAACGCCCGAATAATAGCAGTGTCCGGATTACTGGAGTGCCCGGGCTAGCGACTGTCCGAACTATCGAAGTTGTACAGTACCTTCTCTAATTTCATAATTATGTAAAAATAACATCCAGTACGTTGTTTACAAAACACAAAAAAAAATTTATTGTAAACAATGCGAAGAATTATCTGTTGAAGATATTTTACGTAAGAAAACTGATTTACTTTTAATAGAAAGGGAATTTTTGATAGAAAGTGTTGAGTATTTAAAAAAAACCTTCCAAAAGAGTCGTACTGATAACTTCTATAGCATTAGACGGATTTGAAAATTACTTTTCCCAAAATAAAGAAAAAATAACTTTAAAAAAATTTAATTGATGTATGTACAGAAAAAAATGAATGCACTGAATCCCAAGTGGCTAAATTTTAATTATTCATGTCACGAACATAAAATATTTTTTATACAGCATTTGATATTACGTAAATTGAATAAAACTTTAAGTGGATTTCACAAGACCTTAGAAATGTAGGTGCTTCAAAAGAAACAAAACCCCAAAAATTAATGCATTTCCAACTTTTGTAAATCTGGTAAAAGTGCTTTTCTTAATTTTATTATTTCTATTTTAGATGTTTTACTAAATTCCTTTCAAACATTTCCATGCGGGATTGTGACCGCCTCTGATAAGAGCCTGCATAAAAGTGTTTTTACTTTTTAATATAAATGTAAAAAAATTCTTAAAAATTTTCAAATTTTTAATTAATTGGTTTCGCAACTTTGTAAATTTGGTGCTTTTTATATTTTAAAGCAGTGTACACAAAATTAATCGAATGTCGTTTGCCATTTCTAAATTCCAATTGATACTGTTGAATAATTTTTTTCAGAACCTTTTTTGGTTTATTTGCCGCTTACTTGTGAATCATATGCATAACGCAACAGAAACACTAGCAAATCCTCGCTCACTGAATCCATAAACAATACCCGTGCACTACCATGCGCGCTAACGTTGAACGCCAAATTTTAAATACTTTAACTCACGTGCCTTTTAGTTTGTGCATTTCAAATTTTGTTTCGATGAAAGTGCTTATTTGTTGTTTTTTTTAGGTAAATTCTTAGAACATTTGGTTGACTTTTTTACTGCTTAAGATAATTTACTAAATCTGTTTGATTGAGAATAGTGAAGAAATGAGGGTTCTAAAATTTTAAGTTCTGTAATCGTCCCTTTTCAGGCAATAGCAAAAAAAATATGCATACAAAATTTAAAGCAATCTTAAAGGCTTCATTTAAGTCTGACAACACTGTCTGTTAACAACTTGTACAGAGTGATCAATCTCAAGTGATCAAAATATTTACGTTGGTACCACTGATAGGTTGGTAAGAAGCTGTATTGCTCTAGCTAGTCTAGAGCATGGTTCGAGTAAAAACTACGATCAGTTTCAAATCTGTATGAAGGTCATTAACTTATACATATTATAAAATATTATCTTAATTTAAATAATGACTATTTTGTATTTGATTAGACTGCATCCCAATAAAATACAAAATAAATAAAATATTATTTAATGATTGGATTAAATCATTACAAAATAATTAATCTTAAGTACTTAAATGTTATAATTTCATTATAATTAAATAAAATTTACAGTACATGTTTATGGAATGACAATCTCTTTTACAAATTTTTTTTAACTCCTTAGGTACACATTAGTTATCACACTTTGCTTTACAGCATATGTTCAAAATGATCGCCATTAAATTGTAAAAATAAGTTCACTCTACGTTGCATATTCGCAAATACATTTTGTAACATTTCGGCACCAATATTATGAACTTAATGAGCTACAGCATCTCGCAATTCTTGAAGAGTATGCAATCTTCTGCTGAACACCTTGTGTTTTAAATAACCAAAAAGAAAAAAGTCTAACGGTGTCAAGTCTGGTGAATTCGGTGGCCAACGATTTACACTAATGATTCTATCTTCAAAGAAGTCTCGTAAATAATTAATTGTAGCCTGTGCAGTATCTGAGGTAGCGGAGTCATGCTGGAAATACCCGTTTCGTAATTCACGATCATCCAAATTATTAATAAATGGTTCTAAAAGTAATTCCCTGTATCTTGCCGCAGTAATTGTGCCATCGAAAAATACTGGTCCAAATATTTGTTGTCGCGACATAGGATACATCTAAAAATTATTTATGTAAAATTATGTTTGTATGGTAAAATTTTTCATACGTGTTTGTGCAAATAGTTTTCGCAAAGATTTATTGGTGCTTGCATTAATCCTTGCTTGGATATCTGCTAAGGTGTCCTCTGTTAAGACAGTAGCCGAAGCTTCACGTTTGCGTTTTAAAGCACTACCAGTTTCCATGAATCGAGCTATCAATCGATTACGGTGTTGACTAATTATTTCGTAACTAATATCTTCATTTGGGTACTCAACTGTAAATTGATCAATGCGTGATTGCTATGAATAATGCCATTGCCCATTACCATCTTGGAAGCCGCTACGAAAATGAGCCACAACAATGAATGTGTCGTGTTCGATTGAAAACGGCATGACGATTAAATTCGATATCACAATTTGAAATTCAGAATATATAATTTGTCTTGATATAGACAGTTTGTAAATAACTCAAGAAAATACAAAAGTGAAAAACGAAGGTATAATATGACATAAACTGACATAAACTAAAACGACTAAAACCACACTAAAAATCCAAAGCAGCCAACTGCAAAACACAACAATATTAACAACTAGGGATTTTTGTCATACCACTACAGTACACTTGAGATTGATCACGTTGTACTTAGGACAGGTAAAAATATTCGGTATGTACTTTACATCTCTCTCTCGCTCGCTCTCTCTCTCTCTCTCTCTCTCTCTCTCTCTCTCTCTCTCTCTCTCTCTCTCTCTCTCTCTCTCTCTCTCTCTCTTTTACACTAGGTTGTAAGAAGCTGTTTCTTTTCATACTAACTATTGGTACCTCTAAAATGGTAAATTCTTTGCTAGGCAACACACAATACTTTACCACTTTAAATTCCAATACTTTGCCTCTTTTCCCTATTAATACACACTTTGCTAATAGTATAAGCAGTACACCCTGTTTAGCTTTTCGGTGTAATTTGGAATATAAGAATGATAGGACTAGAAATATGTTTAAGATAGGTACATTTACATCATCCATATCACCCATATTATCATTATCATTTTTTTTGTACATTAAGGTTATTTGTAAATAAATAGTGGTAGAGTGGTTTTTCACTTAATTGGTGAAATTATTAAAATAGTTATTTATTGTTTTGTTTATGATTTATCTGTGGAGACTTACGGACCGAAAATAATACAATATGAATGTTGTGTGTGTTTATAAAGATAAGTATTTTTTGTTGAGTTTAATAATAATTTATTTGGTTATTTGAATACATAGTTAATAAAAGAAACGAACGGGATTAGTTGCCCAACAATTAAAAGTAAGTTTAGGTCGTTGAGAGAGACTGAGGTCTATCATTAGCACTTTCTGGCTCGAATGTGCATTCATTTGCGTCAGTGGCGCCCGTATTCCGAATTAATATCTATCGCGTATGCGTAGGAAAGAACCGCTCTCCCTAACCGGCTAACTAAAAAATAGAGCATAGCGTCAAAGTGCTTTCGGTAAATTTAGTCGTACAGATCAGACGTTCATGTATTGCCCCTAAAATTGTAAAAAGGTGTAATAGTTGTGATTATTTAAATTCACTTTAAACTGAAATACAGATTTTTAAAAAAGTCTAGTTTTGTCTGTAATCACCAGATTTATGGAAATACGAGATCCCAATAGACCAAAGTTCAATTTTCTAAAAAGGAATTCACTTAATGATGTAATTTTATGCTATATTCATCTTACTATTCTAATTTGAGATGATATTTGAGATAACACGGAAGGTTATAGAATTTCCATTTCCTTGTTTATTTGATGCAATATTGGATAAGTGATTTATATCCATGACACATAAAGCATAAACCACTTTTGTACCCAATGCATCGAGTATACGTCAATACAGTAGGTATAATCTTGGCAGATATGCTTTGCATATGGTAACGTAACTGAAATAAATTGCCAATTGTACAAAATTATTAGGAATGAGACCACCAAGCTAATGTTTGCACATTTAATGAATTCTTGCGAACCAAATTTATGGTTTTTATTTTACGTATTTGTCACGTATGTGGAAAGGTAACAAAGCTAGAAGGATCAACGAATTTGGAGCAATTTTTATTTACGGATCTGACGTTTGAATTCGATACTATAAAATGTTTACAGTATTTATCCTTGTTTTTGCATTATTCTTATACTAATTGTGTGTCTGTTTTATCTATCTATAATACTTGTTAATTGTACGAAAAGTGGTCTACAACTCTTACTGGAAAAACTGGAAAAATTATATTTATAATTTTATAGGCATTACCAACTACGTTATATCTTTTATATTGCTAGAGAAACACTTCCTACCAATCAAATGCTTTATTACGTTATCCCTTAAATTTATGGACATACAAATTGACCTTTTGGCGTTGTCAGCATTTTTGGTGTGCTTTATTTGTGTACAGTATCCGTATAAATTTTAGTCAACAGCGCAAAATAAGATACAATCAATAAAGATTTAACCGAAAGTTTATTATTTTCATAAGACGCCTATAATCAGTTCAATACTACGGTTGAAGTTTTATTTTATAAAATATATTTCAGTCAGCAATTTAATAGTTTGTTAGTATTTTACGCCCGTGTATATAATCGCATTAGCCCTGTGGGCATAAGGGTTGTCCATTGAATGATTATTAGCTAAGCTATCCTATATTCTAAATCAAATAAGAATGAAGCCAAGAAAAAGATATGAAAAGCTTGCCCTTCATTTAGATGGGTAAATGAACATACTTTACTCAGCTTTAAAATTTCAATTTCATTGCAAACAACGTTACCAGATGCACAATATCTAAACCGACCTATTGCATAATTTCACAACGTTTGACAAGTTTAGCCAAGATCGGCCGTGTGTGTACGTTTGCACGTGTGTGCGTATGTTCACGTATATGTGTGTGTCTCTCTGTGTGTGTGTGTGTGTGTGTGTGTGTGTGTGTGTGTGTGCGTGTGCGTGTGCGTGTGCGTGTGCGTGTGCGTGTGCGTGGGCGTGTGCGTGTGCGTGTGCGTGTGCGTGTGCGTGTGCGTGTGCGTGTGCGTGTGCGTGTGCGTGTGCGTGTGCGTGTGCGTGTGCGTGTGCGTGTGCGTGTGCGTGTGCGTGTGCGTGTGCGTGTGCTGTCGTGTCGTGTGCGTGCGGTGCGCGTGCGCGTGCGCGTGCGCGTGCGCGTGCGTGCGCGTGCGCGTGCGTGTGCCTGTGCGAATACGTGTGCGCGTGCGTGTGCGTGTGCGCGTGCGCGTGCGCGTGCGTGTGCGTGTGCTTGGAGCTAATTATTTCTAAAGCAGCTGCATATTTCAATGACATAAATATATCTTGATATATATATCTTAAATATATTGATTAATTATATTCTATACAGTTTTTTGATCCCAAGCGTAATTTAGCGCCAAACAAAATTCCTACAGTAGGGTTTGTGTTAGTTCTTTCAATACCTGAATAGGGATCAGTTTTATAAGAGAGCATATAGACATATTTTTTAAAGGAAATTTGATTCTACATAACTTTTGTTTATAATGTTTCTTAATATAGCGCAAAGTAAGTCTAAAAATTAATTAAATATGAATGCAAATGTTTAAACTGTTTTGTTGACATATTATTGGAACGGTCGGTTTTGGAGCCTTGAAGTTAACACCTACTTATGTCTATTAATATTTATCTGACATGAAGTTTTAAACTTTTGTTAGACTTAGATTAATGTTTGTATTTTTACTTCTAAAGGAGATTGCATAGTTATCCTAAAAAAAACGTTATTAAGATTATTTCTTTTCTTTTAATTTCCATTTTGATTGTCGTGTGGTTTGGAACAACATGTATTTTTCAAAAACAAAAATCAAAACAGAGTATTTAAGTGTTAAAATATGTATTTAATAATATTAAGCAAAGACATAGGTTCCTATTGATAACATACATTTGTTAATTTCCCATAATGAAATCGGTCATAAACGTCATAAATCAGTTAGTTGTAAGTTATTGTTATTTATTGTGAATCGATGTGTAGTTTGAAATTAACTAATTAATTCAAAGTTTACCATCATGACTAATGTATTTGCTAAAGAATAATACGGCAAAATTCATTTAATTTATGGCTTCCACAGTGGAGATGCATCATAGGCTTCGGGAGAATACACAAGAGGATTTCCAAACAGAAAAATCGCTGGGAGGTAGGTGCCAGAGCTGAACGCTATAGAGAAAATGTATTGAATCCTTTTGAAGTAAATAACAGTTTAAGTTCTCACATAGGGCTAGCAAACAACTTCGGACTCTGAAATGTACAAGTCTCAAAATCATCAAAGGTGTTACGTACGTTACGAAGAGACCGCCAGAAAGCATACCATTTACAACCTGTCAAAAATTTAACTGGCGACAGTAGTAATATAAGGCCGACCCTAAGTCACAATCTAGTGACTTATCTGGCTACTCGCTATTTTTAATAATGACACGCATCAGCTATTTTTAGCGATAATGCTGTCACTATTATTCCTAGCTAAGACGCAAACCGACCACCTTTCAGTGAGGACGTGAACCGGCTATATTTAGCCACGATGCAACCGCCTATTTTAACCATACTGGGCACTTAGCCATGGTATCAACCATTTCTATCTATTTTTCTAGCTACCTTTTACACCTTTAACAATCTAGTGACTTTTTCAAGATCTAGTTACTTTTCTAGTGACAAAGTGAATTAGGATCGGCCTTATATTACTACTGACGACAATACTGTGCGGTGCATAAATTTTTGTAACTTGATGCCTAACTCCACCCATAGAGATGCAATATTTCTCCAAAGGATTTGATGGACTAATGAGGCTACTTTTACAAGAAGAAGTATTGTAAATTATCATAATTTACACATATGGGCGCATGAAAATCCACATGAAATTCGTCCCAAATCATTTCAAACTGAATTCAATGTTAACGTTTGTATAGGAGTAGTAAATAATAATTTGTGTGGGTCCTATTTTTTGCCATATCGATTAAATTCTGCATTATTTCTGGAATTTTTGGAAAATAACATTGTATGTAGACAGTTTCGATGACGTTCCTCGTAACTTAAGACAACGCTGTTGGCTACAACTAGAAGGAGCTCCATCTCCTTTGGAGTTAACTTACGTAACTGGTGTGATGCTAATTTTCGTGGGCGCTGGATAGGCCGATTGGGACCTTACTGTGTTAGATTTCTTTATTTGGGGTTATTTAATTTTAAAAAAAAATTCGAACCACCGTCTATATATAAAAACGAATGTCTGTTTGCCCTTTATATATTACTACCCCATTCATCCGATCTCCATGAAATTGGGAAGTTGTTGAGTACACTGCCGCGAAGGTTTCTAGCATAAAAATGTCATATTAATCCTAATATGAATGTTTCAGTAAAAACACAGCAACGCGCGACGGGTACGACTAGTGATGCATAAATTAATCAGTAGTCATACTTTTTCCCCGGCTAAACCTAGAGCTGAAGATTGTTATGTGGATTCGTCTGTAAAAACTTCGTAGGTGATAAAATTACTTTTTTGCACGATTGAGCTTTTTCGTTTATTTACCATATCTGTTTCCAAGACAGTTGGATATGTTTACTTGTTGGGAGGCCCAACTCGTCGGTAAGATTTTACTTACCGACGTCTTTTACTTACTAACGTAAAATTACATATACTACCTATATTTCACAACAATAAGAACAAAAAATTTGGACATTTCTATTTAAAACTTCATTTTTGACTTCATTTATTTAGTAGAAATTAAATAATTTCAATTGTAGTCAATTTAATACAATCTTGCAAAAAAACAGTATGAGCATGACAAATATTAAGGGTTTTACCGATCTCCGGCCAAATTGGAGGCTTCGATATCGCTCAGCCTCCAAACAAACGTCCCTTACTGTTCTTGATACTCAATATACTATATTGTTAACATTTGTTTGCAAGTTCACATTAGCGACAGATGTACAATCCATCATTTTCAATACATCTGAATGTCGTTTTCTTACTGCCTGCAACATAAAGAATCACTGTGCAAAGTTTGACAAGTGATAAAATTACTTTTTAATTTTGATTTTATGAAGATGTAAGCGACAATTATAACTAAGAATGGATGTAAAATGTTCGCTGCCTCTCGTACTGTATGTACAATGTTTCAATAAAAATGATTAGTTTTTTTTATTATGCATGTTTGCATCTCATTAGCATTTTTCAAATCCAATTAATTAAGTAATACACAGAATGGCATAACAACATTTTTTTTTGGTATTAAGATGCTTCACATTACGGTTCTGACAATGTGAAATCTTTGTACTTTATCAATTCAAACTGTAATTAGTTGTGGTTCAGTAATTTATTTAATTAATTCATAATAGACTCTTGCCATTGTTCTCTAACATTTCAACTCAAATTATCAAGTGCTTCAGTAAACGTTATTGTTGTAATTTGATATTGCTACAAAAATATTTGTTTTACTATTAAAGAAAGTAACCCTTTCGAAATACATGTAAAAATAAATTTAGGCATAATGTGTTAGTAACACAGAGAGACCCTAAAAAGGTCAAAAGGAATAGAACTAGTTCTATAAGATCAGTCAATCCGATTAAGAGCACTTCTGTTAGATCTCAAGGGAGTGCCAATCCAAACAGTACACCGTAGAGGACTTTTATAGAAACCAGAAATAAGAAAAAAAATGTAATAAAATTAGAGAACTTTTCTACTTACATTTAAATTTTCGTTCACATCCAAATTCTTTGGCGTATAATTCAATTTGAGATAATTTTAAATAATGTTACAATCGCAAAGCTAGAACTAAGATTAAAATAACTTTATATCTTGCTTAAGTTAGGCACAAGTGTTGGTTGTAATAAATTTTAATAGCGATCATTGTATTTGTAAGGTCTTAAAACTTAATGAAAATTTTGTTATATTAATTTTATGGTTAATTCCAAATTAAAGTGGCGTTGATAAAGACTTTAATTTAGATATAAAAATACATAATTGAATAATATTCATAGTAGTTACTTTTCATTATATTCAAGTATTTTTAAAAAAGAAAACCTTACTTCCTTTTAATTTCTTATTTTTGTGAGAACTTATGTAGCTGTTACTTTGGTACATATTCAAACTTTTTTTAATTACCTTTCGTAAAGATTTTTACTTCTCTAATCAATATTAGATATATAAAATTGAAAACTTTTTTCTTTATTTCTTTTAGCTTGTGGACAAGTAAATGTAATCTTTTCATATCCTTATTATATGAAAACGTAATTACTTCCTCAAGTAAAATTTAATTTAGCATTACTAATTAACAAGGCTTTACATGGTAAATATCTAAAACTTTCTTTATGTGTATTTAATTAAATTCATTAACTGGTAAATTACTGACAAAATAAGTCAATATGGTTTTGAATATATTCACTTTCCAAATATCAAGCACAATATCATGGGATATAATTACGTTATGTTTTCCTACGCACAATTAATCGTACAGAAAATAATACTTTCGCACACTAGTGCGTTTCAGTTTCTCATTGTTCGGTCTTGATCGCCACGCTTACTGCTATTTACATAAATAATATAACTAGCTGTTGGCAGTACCATAGTGATTTCAAATTATTTGACTTTTATGATTTGACAAGTTTAAATATTCAGGTAATCATCTTTAAATTCATAATAATTACGAATGTTAGGGCATGAATATTTCTTAATAAAAAACTTGAAATATTAGATTTATGTATATTTTGTAATTGTTTAATTTGTGATCAATAAAACATTAATACTACATTTATAATAATAGACCAATAATAGCCGAGCAGAAAAAAAAATTATAAAGTTTTGCCATTTGGAAATTATACGCACCAAAGGAAGAGTTTTCAAAATTAAAAGAGTTCCCAAATTAGAAGTGTGAGCTTCACCCCGAAAAACCACCCTTAATGCGCACTAAGTTGGTTTCTGGCGTTTTTCTCAGAAACCATTGGTCGGACAAAAAATTGTATGCTCATTGAAAATGTTCCTCATAAAATTTTCTACGAGAAAGGATCTTTTACTTATTTCATTTTATTCAATGTATTTCGAGAAATAAACGATTGAGGAAAGGGGTAGAAACGAACACAGTGATTTAACGTTCAATGTATACACGCAACAGCAGATATAATACTACAAAATATAAGCAAAAGGATGTTTTTGTGTAATATTTTGGTTTTGCTTTTCTAATATTTTAACTTATTTTAGTGTTGGTGCTCGTTTCCCCGCCACCCATGAGGTAGAGCTATCGGCACTTTTTTTTACGTGGTTTCCCCTATAAGTATAAGGCCTATTCCACTAAGCTACCTTCCATCTACTGTAACGTGCCGATTCTTGTCTATCGTTCCCTTAATTTAAATTTCGAAATTTGCATTATTATCGATAAGTATATTTACATTACCTTAGTATTTTTAAGCATTTCTTTTTTCTTTCAATAATTAAATTTTTATATCGCAATATTTTCTCTTCAGTCTACATAATTACGAACGTTTCTGTGTATATTTTAGACATTCAATTTTAGTTCTATGCGCAGCATGAGTTGAGCATGCTGATGCATTTCCGTTTATCATGTCATGCCTTTAAGACGTTATCTTTTTTAAGTTTTGCTTCTAATTACATTTTCTATATATTATATTTAATAGGGAAATAAGAAACAAGAACAAAAACAAGAATAAGAATACGGAATCAGAATACGGAATAATAATACCGTTTATCTTCAAGAAAAAGCTTTTATTTTGGTAAATTTACGTATCATTGAGTAGCGTGGGTATGACGTCACGAACAGTTACTTTGTTAAAATGGCGGGTTAATGCAATGTCATCTTTATGAACATAAATGGAGATACCTTTGTTTTGCATCAATCACATATGCTGTTATACATATTCTGCGTTTGCCGTTATATCTTTCAATTATTGTAGGGACAACATTTGGTGCCAATAATTGAAAGATATAATATTACTTAACTGCACTAAAAGGATAAGTACTTACTTGTACAAAACAAATCAGTTTGTGTTATTTTGATACGGTTAAAAAAAAAGGAACAGCTGAGACCTGCTCCTGAAATAAAAACATTTGAGTTTATAACCTATCACAACTGTAATTTGTTGACATGGGTCAATACACGTTTCATTATGGAATATATGTTGAATAGATTGCACTTTGAATTCTAAGTAAACATAGATTGTACGTTTATCTACTGTGTTTAGTTTAGTGATTTTAAGATTGTAAGGCAGTACAAGAAGTATCGTTTCAGTTATTTCATTCTGATGTTAATCAGACATTTTGCTTTATTAAATATACATATAAATACAGATGTTTAGTACTTATTCAGATTACCTATTATGTTCTGATATACAACCTTTCTCAATTTTTGTTGTATTTTATTTATTAAATCTAGAAATTGAGTGGTGACCAATTAAAACAAATGCTAATACTGATTATATCTATGAAAATATCTCTGCTTTCCTCACACCTGATGAACGAGTTCTCAATTTCAGTAAGTTTTACAAGTTTGTACCTCACTGAGCTAGACCGTGGTGCAATTTACCTTTCTAATATAACAACACGTACATAAATTTTTTTTATTTTTTTTATTTGTTATACTACATGCCATCGTCTACAGTGTCTTCCATGTACTAAATATGCGTACAAGTTTATCCAGGACAAGTTGTACAACGCAAGCCAACGTTAACGCAGCTGCATATTGTCACGCAACCTTGATAAAATTGAAGCTTGTTGTTTCTTCCAACCCTACAGGTCGGGTTTTAAAGATTATGCTCGCCATATTTGTACTTGCAGGAAAGTACACCGGGAATGTTGTTGCGCTGCAGCTGATGTGGGAGGTAATTTTGAAAAACTACAGTGCCGTTTGCTTGACTAACTAATTTATTAGAACCAGCGTATCGTTGCTCGCTTAGGCTGCGTCCTGATGGTTGAAGTTTCTAAAGTTCCAATTTAAACCTTTCACTGGCTTTCCCAATTTCCTCAGGGGGTGACTTTGGGTTGTTAAGAACATCTACGATACTATCAAGGTCTTTTTTCCTGTTAAACATTTGTACTTATTGTTGTTTTCCTTTTCCAAAATATCATTAAAATAAAATCATTTTTAAATTGTAAGTTCAGATGAAGAAAAATTCATATATTTAATGTACGCTGAAAGCAACCTCTGACTTCGATCGCTTATTGCTCGAAATTCATTGGATTAAATGATATAAGTAAATGAACCTTTTTTATAGACCATTTTATAAGGAACATTTTTACTAAGTATTTTTTGTGCGGCCATTGGTTTCTGAGATTATCTCCAAAAACCGACTTAGTGCGTATTAAGGGTCCTCTGTAGAGGGATTACGCAACCCATCAGCTTTTACAAACTTTTCACCCTCATAACGTCATCAGGATTGAAGTCTACAAATTTCTAGAACCCGAATATCAATGTACACGGTGCTACAAATATATTGTCGAATCGTTTTTTACGTTTTTTATATAACTAACTGATCTAGCGAACCAATTAAAGTATCAAAAAAATCTATCCGGCAATAAGTTGGAATCAGGCGTTAGTATTGCTACATATCGAGCAATCCTTTTTAACTAAAAGTTGAAAATGTGTACAAAAGATTAGGGAATTCCGCAAAGTATTATAAGAGGTAAATAGAATACTAATTAGTACCTACTCAGCTATCTGAATGCAGCACCTATACAGCAGAAAAATAATGCTACAATTCATTAGATACATTGTATTGTGTATCTTACTTATTATTTAATCACTCATAAGTAGCTAAATTAAAACATCTAGTAATTATTACCATCAATTAAAATTGTATATAAGTGTTATTAAAGAATAAAGAATGTTGACAATCAAATTAAACCTATTAGCTTTTGCTATAGATATCTCGCAATTGAAGTTGGCGGCATCTCCTAGAATCTATAATTTCTGGCAGAAATGAACTAAAATAAAGGTCGGTCAATTTTTCTTTCATTTTTGTTTCCCAAAAATCGTCATCGCTACAAAATAATTTTAATTGTTTTTGTTTGGAAAGTAGGTTTTAACTTACCGTTCAATGGTTTCCACATGTAGTCCTCGATTTTTGGGGATTAAGCTCACACCTCTAACTTGGGAACTCTTTTGTTTTTAAAAACTATCCACGTACAAGGAGACTGTCTTTTTTCATGGTCGTATGAAGAATAGTGTACATTAAGCTCGCACGAAAGTGGCTATTCTACAATCGAGGGATTCTCACACTCGGCAGGCGTTTCCAACTTGTGCGATATCTACCACTTTCGTAGCTCGTTATGTAATATACTATTTCGGAAACTAACAAAACAAATCAATATGTTCTAAATTAATCATGGTTATCATCTAAATAAAAAGTTGTGGTAAAATTTAAGTCTTAGTAGTGGACACAATCAGAGAAATTTGTCATTTGAAACAGCATAAGACATCGGTTTAATTCAAAACCGAGCTGGTAGCGTAGTGGTAACACGACCTGTTTAGCATTCAGGAGGTAATGGGTTCGATTCGCGTTACCGCCTACTTTGTATGAGGTTTTTTCAGGGGGTTTTCCTCATACACATGTGCGGGTTAGGATAGTACTTTCCCCTTCAGAACCATAACTCCATTCCTTCCGATCCTATCCTGACCACACCGTTCCTTAATGCCACCATGCATATATACGTAAGGTATGTATGTTTGCTGGGAATCCATGATTGTGGCTGAAGGAGCTCGGAAAGCTCGACCAGCCCGCCGTCCCCCTTGGGGAGGGAATGAAATACGTGGGCTTTTCCTTTTCCTTTTTTTAATTGAAAAGCAATTGCCCACTTAATTTGAATAATAAAAAGAAAACTATTAAAATTTATTTAGCTATAGTTTAACACCGATTACTAAATACATTAAAATGCTAGGAACTTTAAATTGTACTATATTTCATTTTTTCGAGCTTTTAAAATTGTTTACATTTAAAATTACAAGGTTGTATCCAGGGGCGGTCCAAGGTAAAATGCGCACCGATGATAAAATTGAAATTGCGCCCTTTGAATGTAAGGTCCTTTCTCACAATTTTTATATTTGCCGCGGCTAAACTGCAATCGGTCTTTAGATTAGAAACTAAAGAAGGGGGTGGGTTCGTCGGAATATTTAAACTTTAGCTCTACACTGTCCACATAAAATAATTGTAGTAAAACGGTTTAAAATATATTATCCTATTCCATACAGTTCTAATATATTCACACTTAAGCTAAATAACTACCTTGTTAACAACTAACATAAACGTAAAAATGAGAAAACGATTTGACTTTAAGATTTAGACGGCGGCGTCCACTCGGTTTGGACGTCGAATTTGGATGTCCTACTTTCTTCCGCTCGCTCGATAGGACGGCTTATTGTTGTCGAAGTCGTTTCTGTAAATAGATATTAATACTCCCTAGTTACACTCAATGAAGAACGTAATATTTAAATGATTAATAACGTTGCGTTTAATTAATTATTTATGCTGGATACGGCCCTGTCTACAAAAGAAAAGAATGTATAAACAAACTACTGGTTATTTAAAACGAGGGTTGCGCAGATCTAGGTCACTAGTGAAAATCGATATCCCGAGTTCTGTACGCAGAACGGTTATATCGGTCTAATTTCTTGCTTCCCTTTACCTTCAGTAATTTCTGGAAGACGGACAGGCGCGTATGCTTCGTGAAGCAATGTACCTTCAGGAGACTATTACGTTCGATAATATGAATACCTTCCGAGGTTTTCTTTCGCATTAAATTTAGACTGGGCGGATTATACAAGTTTGGTTGTATAATTAATATATACGAGCGTTATCTTCTGGGATGTAATTTTATGGCGATGATTTCTTTTATGCAAATGAACGAAATCTCACGTAGATACAAATGAACGCACCAAAAACGCGTATTTATTAAAGGCGGTTTATACTTGCGGAATAAGCTGGTGGAAAACAATTAATTGATTGTTTTCTTGAAATTCGTTTACTACGCGCGTGATTATCGCTGTACGGTTTTCTCCTACTACAGGTCTTTGACGGATCTTCTACGTTTAATTCGTTTGTGATTACAGGCACTTCGGTCTTCGCCAGCGAGCTGGTGAATTCAGGTGTTTAGAATGTAAGTGATAGTAAATGATAAAAGCTGCAGGTCTATACAGTCCTACTTAGCTCCCGTCGTCAGGTATACGGTAGAGTGGTGAGTGCTTGTACTCCGGACTGCTTCGTGGCCTAGCCCGTTGCTGTCTGGGGGTTTCTGTGTGTGTTTTTACTCCCGACTGCTTCGGGGTGACCCGTCGCTCTCTGGGGGTTTTGTGTGTGTGTTTAGCGAGTGTATACTCCCGACTGCTTCGTGGCCTAGCCCGTTGCGGTCTGGGAGTTTTCGTGTATGTATGTGTTCTGAATTACTCTACAGACTTACGTGTCGTTAATCACAAAGATCGAGGATAGCTATTTATTTACAAAAGGTTCGCGGTGCGCGTTCGCAAATACAGGGAGCTAAACTCGCGGTGGCTATCACTAGGTCTGCTGCGATTTACTTTCAAACAACCGTCACGTGCAGGTTTTCTGGATCCGGAGTTAGTCTAACGGACTAACTAATACAGGAGCTGGTAAAACCAACTAAATACTTCTCGGCTGCGGGATGCGTTTACGACGCGCGACGGAACTCTTCTACTACTGCTACTGGTCTGCTACTCTTCATATATTCGGTTTTTTTACTACCCGTATCTCTGTAATAATAATAATAATATTAATTCTCCAAAAGGTGCGCGGCGCGGTTTTTATAGGGGACTCTCGGTAATTGGCGGAGATTACTTTGACGTATAAAACCTTGAATGTTTTATGAAATCTACGTTGGAGGGGAAACAAATTAATTTTTGTTGTGCAATCAAACGAAATAATAAGAAATATTAAGTTAGGTACTGAGTAATACGGAATACTAAGAAATATTAGATCAAGTCTTGCAGGTGTTCGAATACTAAGAAATCTTACATCATTTCTTTTACGAGGGCAGATTGTTAAATAATTAATTAATTAAAAAATTTTGTAGTAATGACTTGCGGTTCGTTACATGAATTAAATAATTAAGAGTATATGACATAGGAAATAAAATAATCTATCACACATGTTAGAAAACAATTTATTTATTTATACGAATATATGAATTTCACTAACATAATGTGAACATAAATAAAATTCAATTTAATATAAAAATTAATGTTAAAATCCACAAAAAAGAGTTAAGCATTGAGTTAAGAAAATCCTCGATAACAGAAATTATAATTAATCATCTTAGATAAGTTTTAATTACTTTTAATGGCGAAAATGAGCGTTCTCCACTTGCCACGGACACAGGTAATAATATAATATATTATATAATAATATAATATATATTATTAACAAAAGTTGAATTTAAGTCATTGTCACATATAAACTGTAATAAATCTAAAGGAGTTTTAAAATTTTCAGAATTATTCATGAAGTTTTTAATATTCTATCAAAACCTTCCTCTGCAATTTGGAATATAAACTATTAAATTGTCTATTCCTAATGCAACTGAAATATTTATATCTACTGATTGAAGCATTTTACTGATTATATTTATTTTATTTAGTATTTCATGCCAAAGTACCAGCGAACATACTAATCCAAAACTTTTAATTTTTTTACATAAAGTAGATAATTGCTTCAGATTCAATATTTTTATCTTTAACAGTATCTTCCGAAATATGAAATATAGCATCGTAAATTTCGCCAATGTTAATCCTTTAGCAATGAACGTGTTAAACATAGTGTTGCATCCCTAGGAGAATAAGCATCGAGCAATCAAATATTAACTATTTAAAAGCAGAAACATAAACAAAGTTTATTGAACGTCATTTCAATATCCTAATAAATACATATTTTTGCCATTTAGGCAGAGATACTAAGTATTTGTGTACATTTTGCATTTTTTTAAATTTTATTTTTAAAGTAGGCGATGTGGATCATAAACCTATCCTAAATGATCCTAAAAGGTAACACATTCTTGTTATTGTGCTATGGAAGATGTACATCAACCACCAACCCTCGAAATCTGACCTGACTGTTCACTAATTCCTAGAAAAATCTTTATTTAGGTGTTAAAACCAATCGGTCAGTTCGGGTAAAAGTAGGAGAAACCTTCTCAGATCCTTTCCAACCTACAGCAGGTGTGCCGCAAGGTTCTTCCTTGGCCCCGATCTTCTATGTTATCTTCGCATCCGACATCCCCAAAGTCACACAACCCGGAGTAGTCGCTGCGCAGTTTGCGGATGACACCGCCTTCTGGACGGTTAATCGGAACAGCGAAACGGCCTCCCGCCTCATATCCAGAACCCTTTGGAACTTCTCCAACTGGGCGAACCGGTGGAAGTGTCTCGTCAATCCCACCAAAACCCAAACAATTCCCACGAAGATAACCTAAATTAAAATTCAAGAATACCCCGCGGTCCTTACACAATTACTCACCGACAGAAAAATCCCTAGCTAACTTCCCATATGCGCTCCGCATTCGACCGTCTACTTGATGGCGACCTAGCATGAAACCAGACAATGAATCGGATTAACCACACGCTACACCCCACTAAACAACACACACAGACACGCACACACGCACACACGCACACACGCACACACGCACACATGTACACACACACACCGACACACGCACACACACGGACACACGGATACACGGACACACGCATAAACGCACACACTAAAACCCGCACTCATGCACACACGCACACGCTCACAAGCACACAC
Source organism: Vesta saturnalis (assembly GCA_036346205.1). Classification (NCBI taxonomy): domain Eukaryota; kingdom Metazoa; phylum Arthropoda; class Insecta; order Coleoptera; family Lampyridae; genus Vesta; species Vesta saturnalis. The sequence goes on along the minus strand of JARFJB010000156.1, from coordinate 889,056 downwards.
GCACACACACACACACACACACACACAACACACACACACGCACACACGCAAACGCGCACACACGTACACACTGACACAAGCACACACGCACACACGCACTCACGCACACACGCACACACGCACACACGCACACACGCACACCCACACGCACAGCCACACGCACCACGTACACCACACGCAACGCACACGCACAGGCAAACGCACACACACACGACCACGACACACACGCACACAAGCACAGCACGACACACAACGCACACACGCACACACACACACACACGCACACAGCACACGCACAGTACACGCACCGACACCACACCGCACACATGCCACACATACACGACACGCACACGCACACGCACACGCCATACACACTGCACACAGCAACACACGCACACACACACGCACACGACACACGTCACACACGACACACGCACACGCACACATGCGCACGTCACACGCACACACGACGCACACACGTACACGCACACGTACAACGCACAGAAATCACGCACAGCACACGACAAACCCATCACCACTTTGCCAACGTCACGCTCACGCCTCACGCACAACACGGCACAAAGCACACGCACACACGCACACCGTACACGACACGCGTACACGCACACTGCGCACACACGCACCACACGTCACACGCCACACGCACTGCACACACACACACACACCACACTATTTATGATCCACATTTAGTGGACATGAAATTAGTTGTTCCTAAGCTTTACAACAAGTCCATTTTCAAAACTCATTATGTCCTACATCGCAGCACATTTACACACACTTTTCGCACACCACACCTACACGAATTTTATTATTGCGCAAATGACACATGCCCACACTTCAAACATATTAGAAATTACAACGCACTTGTAATCACACGCTACACATCTTCACACACTATTATTATCGAGTCCATGGTTTTATGTGGTAAATTGAAAATGGTTCTGTTTCCTTTTCAATGTCATTTCAATTGATTTAGGTACTTTTCCCAGATCGAAAAATGGTAATACTGTTTTATGAGTCCTAGCATTTTGCACTATTTAAAACTTTTCGATTTAGCATTTTAATTTTAATTTTATTTTTACTTGGCCATTTTATTTAGATTTTGGAAATGACACTATTTCAAACATTATTGCTAGAATTTTAATTACTAATGTTTGTAATCACATTTAGTAAATCTTCACAATTTATTCGATATGGATTCCTTATGGTTCGTAATTTAGAGAAAAATGGTTCTTTTCCTTTTCAATGCATTTCAATTGATTTAGTACTTTTCCCAGATCGAAAAATGGTAATACTGTTTTATTAGTTAGCATTTTGCTCTATTTAATCTTTTATTTAGCATTTTAATTTTACCCTTTTTTATTTTTACTTGCATTTTATTTAGATTTTGGGTATCACTATTTACATTTTGCTTGAATTTTAATTAGCTTATCATTTTTTATACTTCATCCGATTTTAATAAAATTATTTATTAGTTTAGCGTTTGGAATCTCCCCTTTGGTGATTTCCGACTCCAAATTTTAGAAGGGGGTATGTATCAAACCTTTTTGAGTTGTGTTAAAGATATACCATAATTTAGGCAACTTTGTTGATTTTTGTGTCATGTAAATTGCATACCTTAGTGGCTGAAAGAGAATACGTTTAGATATTTTAAAGTGGGGCAGTACGCGCATTTCGTCTTGCACATTGAGTTCATGCGCAGACATCTGTTTTTTGGGAGTCGTTGCTGTTACGACATGAAAGTAAAAAGCTTCCATTTTGTTCTTGAGTATTTTTATTAAAAAGTGTCGTTAAATTAACGGTAAGAGTAATTAAACCTACTTTTCTTTGTCTATCATATTTATCCTCTTTAGGCACTTTTGCTTTACTTTTATTTTACTGTTATTTTTACTTTTATTGTGTTACATTTTCCTATTACGTAATTCCATTGTATTATTAGGTTCCAATTTAATGAGGATGGCGCAATAGATGTTGTTGCTATGAAGAAAATTATAAATAAATGGTACATTAACCCAATTAAATCTACTAAGTTTGGCTTTTTGTAATAGAATTTATTCATTTGGGATCAACGAGTATCAAAACTTTTATTATATTTCCATTTCAGGATTGATTGCACAACCAAAAGCGTAGCTTCGTCAGCATATTTTATCCGTAAGAGTATACCAGTGACATCCAAAATTTTAAAGTACAATAGGTGTTTCATTTCTAATTCTTAGTATAAGGTATTTTTTTAAGTTACGAAGATCAGGATTAAGATTTTCTACTTTCATAACTTGACTTAAAGATTTTATAATAAACCTTGTTATTGTTTTTAATTTTACATTTATTACATTTACGGTTTGCTTGTTTACCCTAAAATAAGTTGGCGTCCGAGGCATTTTAATATTTATTTGCAGATTAAATTTAGATTTCTTTTGTAAAGCGAACATGTCTAACCTAACCCACATTTTCTAACTAAAGCAAATCAAATTTTAAGAACCTGGCCCATTTAATCACTGACATGAGCTGAAGGCACAAAATCTTCTATTTATTATTAGGAGCATAAGTAATATTAGGGGAATTATTATTAACAACAACCGAAATACATCCTAGTAATTTTTTATTACATATTCAACTTTTTGTTTTTACGGTAATGTAACTAAACAATGAAAATTCTTTCACTTAAAACTTATTTGACACTTTAACCTCAACTAGCATCTGTAAACCTAGTTATTTTGACGTTCACGCAATTGTTATTTTGTTTATTTTCCATAGCCAACTTTCATAATTGTAAATGAATTCGTTAGTTAATTTTATAAATGTAATACATGGAAAGTTCAAATTGATTTATTTCGAAAACGGAGCGTCGTAGCGACTTCAAACAAGAGTATCATTCTTTTATGAAAAAATTGAATTTTGAATTAAAATTGCGAAATTTTGAAAAACCGAAAACTTATGAATAACAATATCCAATGCCCCGCCCAAAAGAGCCGCTTATGGGTACAGCTAAAAAATCTTATTTACGCCATACGATTGGTCATATTCCACTAAATAAGTTTACAGAACTCTTATCATTTAAAGGGAAGCCATTTTGAAGATATTTAAACTAAACCGACGTTAAGGCGCCTTCGTCCAAGAGCTCCAGCTCTCTTAGGAAGTATTTTTGTATTAAGGTAATTTACGTTAAATCAACGTAAAATCAGCTCTAGAATCTGCAGTTTTTGGTTTAAAAGTCAAACACTACAAGTTTTCCTATATTTTAATTCCGGTTGGAATCTTCATCAGAGCTTATATATATATATATATATATATATATATATATATATATATATATATATATATATATATATATATATATATATATATATGTATATGAACCAGACTTACTGTATTAAATAAAGGCCCTCCGTGTAATTCAAATTTAAATTGAAATATCTTCTTTCAATGCTGCTTAAAAGTGTTCAACAATTAACGCATAACTTCTTGTAGATTGGTTAACAAATATAATAAATTTACCAAAGCTTTCCTTTGAACAAAGGATCTTTTCTTTACTTCAAAGTAGCCCCACAACCATGGCTGCTACCCATTAAATTTTTCTTTATATATATATATATATATATATATATATATATATATATATATATATATGTGTATGTAATCATTGTACCTTCCAGCAACCAATGTAAAATTAACAGTTTTGTTTTCGTTCGTTAGCAATAAGCCATTTCTTATTTACATTTGTAACTGTACATTATTTAACCATAATCATCACTCTACCACACTTTTAACTATTTAGTAGATTTTAGCGTCATTCAGTGGTGTCCACGGCGCAGTTGTTACAAAACTGTAGCGCATACATTCAAATGATTTGATTAATGTGAATTATTAAAGCGGCATTATCAACTTTAGGATTGAAAAACCAAAATTGTGTTACCATTTATTACGAGCATATCATATACAAACTAGGTATCTATAAAATTTTATTTTTTTATTTTCTATAGCGACATTAATTCCATTTCTATGAATCCATTATTGTTTATGTTATTTAACCTTCTTCTCTGCTGGAAGGAGCGATTATACTCAAAAACGACTATAAGTGCAAATATCTAAATTGGGTATTTAAATTTACTCACATCAAAGTTTTATACGACGCGACGTATCCTGTTTGTGACATATTTTTTAAGAGTGGCATGCATGAGAGTTTCGGATCAGGCTTTGCGAACCTAAGCATTTTCGTAAAATGTTCCGTGATTAATGGCTATAATGACATCGGAGATGACGTCACGTTTCTTAATAAGTCTATTAGAGTATCAAAATGGAGGCAAATTACAAGAAAAGTGTTTTTAAGTGCGTTATTTGCTATTGTATAAGATTATTGGCATTTTTTGTATTCTTTTAGAAAGAAGTTTCTTTTGGTTTGTAATAACTCAAACACTTTGTTTTAGTTTATAAGAAAGTCTGTGAAGTTGTTGTGTTTGATTTTATTTTTCCTGTTCTATATTTGTTTTTGTTAACGTTGAAATATAGTTGTAATATTACCTTTTGCTAACCTAGCTGTGTTTTATTGTGAGAAAGCAAAGCAAGCAACAATAACTAAAAAGCATACAATAATGATTAAAAGAGAGGTTAATTTTTAAGTACACCCGAATGTTATCTCGGAATCTGAAGAGTTAGGTACATATATCAATGCATAAATTGGAAAAAAAAAATCCTTTTTTTAAGACCTAGTAAGAGATGACTGAGAAAATGTCAAATGCATCGTATTTATAAAGTAAATTTAGTACTGTTTGCCCTATCTGTGAGTAAACATAGACCATACGACGTTTATACTTTACGTCTTTTAATCAGTTATTTTTTAAATAAATGTTGAACAATTTTTACCTTTACATTTGAAAAACTGATAACTTTGGCAACTCAGTAATAATAAAAAAATTATTTTCTCTAATTGAGCCGTTCTTATTGTTTCCGAGATAGCTTTTATTTTATAAGGCACAGTCATATTGTGTTTAAGTTTAAGCTTAATGCATACAGTACTTTTAAAGTGTGAGGACAACTACTATGTTTTAAAACAAGACATTAAAAACATATTTAACTTATTTTTAAATTAATTACTTTAATCGAGAGAAACGAAATTGAGTATAAATACATCAAAATGGTTTCCTATTAAATGTAGAGAGTTCCTTTCTTTTAAAACGGCAGACTGTTAATGCCTTATGGTAATATATATATATATATATATATATATATATATATATATATATATATATATATATATATATATATATATATAGATCAATTATATCCTTTTAAATTAAGATATCTTTTCGTTACATTGCATAAAACAAACAACAATATTTTATAAGGAATGCCAATCAAATTAAAATGGTTAAGGGCAAAGGGATTTAAAGGGAACGTCTATATAAAGCAAAAAGATAAAAATCAGTTTAATGTAGCGCTTCTTAAATCAAAAGCTATGTAATTAATGTAACTGGAAACGCCAATTAGTCAAATTCATACTTGTTTTATTATTTTTCTAGATTTTACAATTTCTTAGAGTACAGTGGTACACGGAAGGCCTTTATTTAATACAGTAAGTCTGGTTCATGTACATATATATATATATATATATATATATATATATATATATATATATATAGAACTTTGTTTAGTGAACGAACAGACGTTCAATTTAATAATCATTAATTGTATTATATTTAAAATTAACTTTTAAAGTACATACAGTAAAAATTAACTCGAGTGGGACTATATCAAGTTTGAATCGATTGTGACTTGCCTCCTCGGTAGCTCAGATGGAAGAGCCCCACTCTAGCAAAGTGGAGGTCGTGGGTTCAAGTCCCACTCGAGTTAATTTTTTACTGTATGTACTTTAAAAGTATTTTATAATATATATATATATATATATATATATATATATATATATATATAAGATTTTTATGTTACTTCTGCAATTCATTACTTCGGTGTTCTGTGAAATATAGCACATTTCCAAAAATGTTCTTCTATTGTTATTATTGTTTCTCTTTATATTTGATGGAGTGATGCAAGTTATTGACGTGAGAAGTTAGGGTACAAGCATTAGGTTTAACATTGCAATGACTTTTATGTTGAGTCAGACGTTTTTTTAATTTGTGAGAAGTCTGTCTTATATATACCAATTTGCAATTATTGCAAGATAAACTATACACCACATCATAGTTCGTATATATTGTCATGCTGTGGTATTAAACGGTGTTAAATTATTTATTAGATTATCGAAATGTTTAGTAGCTTTAATGTTTTATATTATAGACCTGCAATTTTGTAAGTATGGTTTACCTAATTTATTTTACTGTTGTAACTAATTGTTTTTAGAACACCTTGATAAATTTTCAATTAGAAGATATTGGCCTTAAAATAATTAGGAATTTTCTTTAGCAAACTGTCCGTATTGACCGACTTCCTGAAAATTTATTAAAAATTTGGTTTATAACTTGTAATTCGGTTGGAAATTAATTATTAACTGTAATGTACATATATATATATATATATATATATATATATATATATATATATATATATATATATATATATATATTTTTCTTTAGAAAGAAGTTTCATTGGGTTGTAATAACTCAATCACTTTGTTTTAGTTTATAAGAAAGTCTGTGAAATTGTTGTGTTTGATTTTCTTTTTCCTGTTCTATGTTTGTTTTTGTTAACGTTGAAATATCCTGTAATATAGGTGTTACCTTTTACTAACCTATCAGTGTTTTATTGTGAGAAAGCAAAGCAAGTAACAATAACTAAAGAGAATACAATAATGATTGAAAGAGAGGTGAACCTACAGGTTAATTTTTAATTACACCCGAATGTTATCTCGGAATCTGAAGAGTTAGGTACGTATATCAATGTATAAATTGGAAAAAAAATGCTTTTTTAAGGCCTAGTAAGAGATGACTGCGAAAATCCCAAATGCGTCGTATTTAAAAAGTAAATTTAGTACTGTTTGCCCTATCTGTGAGTAAACATAGACCAATACGATGTTTATACTTTACTTCTTTTAATCAGTTATTTTTTAAATAAATGTTAGACAATTTTTACCTTTACATTTGAAAAACTGATAACTTTGGCAACTCAGTAACAATAAAAAAAATATTTTCTCTAATTGAGCCGTTCTTATTGTTTCCGAGATAGCAATATGGGTGCACCAAAAAAAAAAAAGCTCATAGCCTGTATATTACTATAGTGAAACGTGTGATCCTTTTATTTTAAAGGGCATATTCCCATTGTGTTTAAGTAAAACCATAATGATCCATGCATGCAGTACTACGTTGTTTTAAAACAAGACATTTAAAAACATATTTAAGTCATGTTTAAAATAATTACTTGAGTCAAGAAAAACTAAATTGAGTATAAATAATTCAAAATAGTTTCCTGTTAAATTATTAAATATAAAGATAGTTCTTTTCTTTTAAAACGGCAAACTGTTAATGCGTTGTGGTAATATTAATATATCAATTACATCCTTTTAAAATAAGATCTTTTCCTTACATTGCATAAAGCAAATAACAGTATTCTATGAGTACCTATCAAATTAAAATGGTTAAGGGTAAAGGGATTTAAAGAAGCGTCTGTATAAAACAAAAAGATGACTATCCGTTTAATGTGACACTTCTTAAATCAAAAGCTCTGTAATTAATGTAACTGGAAACGCATATCAGGCTAATTCATATTTGTTTTTTTTTTAAACCATCATTATTTTTCTATGATTTGCAATGTTGTTTCTTAGAGTACAGTGGTACACAGTGGGCCTTTTTTTAATATTCCTTGCACACTTTCTGAAAAGGGGAAATTAGTTCTGCAAGATTCCAATATAATTGCTAACAAATAAACAAAGTATAGCCGATCTCCAGTCATCCTTTTAGGTTTGATAGCGTTTTTGTTTTATTTTTTTGTCGTTGAAGTTAACCATTTTTAGCGTGACAAATAATTATTGATTGTCATTATATGTCTAACAAGCAGCTAATTGGTATAAAGTTTACATGTACTAAAGACAGTATAAAAACTTAATAGTTCAGTTTGTTAATTATTGAGGAATAGTGCACAGTGGGCGACATGAATGAAGTACAAGGTGGGCCATGGCCCACTGTGTACTATTGTGTGTTTATCAATTGAGTTTATTTCTAATATTTGTTTTTGTTAATTGTAATCCTTTTTTTGGTAGAGATGCCGAGAAACCAAGCCGAAAGAAAAATTGGTAATTTTAATGCGGCGACGGTGGAGGAAGTAGTAAATAAAGTGATATTAGGTTTTCCTCTAAGGGAAATTGCTCGCACGTATACTTTGAGAACAACAACGGTTTAGAGCTAATATAAGAAGAAGGAGAATTCAGGTTTCTGTTCTAATTATGGCGTGAACAATTTGTTTTTATCGGCAGTGGAAGCTGAACTAGCTGATTATTTACGGCAATGTTCAAAGCTGACGGTTAGACTGTCGACAAATCGAGATTGCCTCCTTCTTGGACATCAACTCAATTGGCAGGTGTTGATAAAACAGAACAACGTGTCGACCCGCAAACCAGAACCGCGCTGTTTATCCAGACTGACATCTTTCAACAAGAATAGTGTTGGACAATTTTATCACAATCTTGAACGTGTTTTGAGTGAACGTTCCAGTGTTGACTGTACCCGGCGATACAATTCTGCCACCACCACTGTGAAACTTCCTAAAAAGGTAGATGCCAAAAAGGGGGTAAGACATTTCGCTTCAACAACAAGTGCAGAACGAACGTGGTCAACTTGTAACAATTTCCGCGATTATTTCAGCATCTGTTTGATTTTTGCCGCTTGTGATGGTTTTCCCCAAGGCTCATTCTAAGGAATTCATGACCAACGACAGTCTCTCCGGAATTCTGAGGCTTGTGAATCCTTCAGGCTGAACCACATGTGAACTATTTCCTACTGTGATTGACCATTTTATTAAATAGAGTAATAGTTCCAAAGACAATGCTACATTATTAATATACAACAACCAGGAAGTTCACATCTCCCTGCAGGTGATCAACAAGGCAAGAGTTGCTAGTGTCCACATTGTTACCTTGCCACCTCATTGCAACAATAAGCTGCAACCGCTTGATGTCTTCGTATTCGGACCTTTTAAGGCTTTTTACAACAAGGCGTGCGATAATTGGCTATGGTAAATTAAAAAAAAACTGTAGATATGTAATTTAGCGATTTTATATTTACCTGAACTTATTATTTTCTTGTATTATACCAAACATGGTTTCAATAAATACTACTTCTCTCTCTCCCTCCCTCCCTCCCTCACTCCCTCCCTCCCTCACTCCCTCCCTCACTCCCTTCCTCACTCCCTCCCTCCCTCCACCCCTTCCTCCCTCCCTCCCTTTCTCCCTCCCTCCCTCACCGTTAATATCATCGCAACTGCTTATTCCACTGCGGGCATATCATCACATCAATTATTTCTTCTATTAGTGTAGTGTATGAAAGTGTATCTTCTACTCCCAACGTGCCCTATTCCGGTCAGTTGCTCGTGTCTCCCTATTATTTTCATCCTTTCCCCAAGGCAACAGTCACGCAAGACAGAAGTAAACAAAAGTCCGCCATTATAACCAGTGTACCGGAGAAGCTCGCAATATTAGAAAAAGCAGTCAAGAAGGTAATGAAACAAGAAATGTTTGTCGACGGAGACCAAGATGAAAGCAAAAGTGATGAAACCTTTAATGTTAGAGACGATGACGATTCCTCCACTTTTGTCTCTTCTTCTGAAGACTCCGACCCTGAGCCTGACGATTTTTTCTCTTTTGGGAAATGGTGAAGCTCTTTTTTGAAGAAAGGTCGAGGCACATACGTACGGACTCAAGTGGAAGACATATCTGTTGGTCGGATTGATTCAATCAAGAAAACAGTACCACAGCTAACAGAGAGGTGTGGGCAATATTCATTTAATCTGAAGTTGCCAAGTTGTAATGTTTGTCTAATAATGTTTGTAATAAATGTAACAAAATGTTTGTCTCTGGATTACTTTCTCATAATACTGCGTTGTGTATTAGGTAGTTTCCTTATTTTTGGGTCAGTGGCCTATTATGTACCATAAGGTGTGTAGCAAAGGTAGTATACAGTGGGACATATCCCGCTTCTCCAGTAAATGGAGTAAAACTTAATTATAGAATGAAATATATTAAACACCACTAATTTTCTCTTATGTACGTTGGGGTATTACTTTTTAGAGAAAAAAATTTAAAAAGTGGCCCACTGTGTACCACTCTCCACTACATTATTACGTAACAGAAAGTACAAGACCCTTCTCTTTAGTTGATTAATTTTTTATTACATTAAGGCAAGAATTAAATGAGTTTCTTTCTAGTGGTTAGTGGCTGTAATGAATAGCTTTTATTTTCACATACAAAACAGTATTATTGCAAGAACCGGTTTTAGATCGATCAATAATCCACAGTTTGAAAACACACACACAAGTCACTTTGTATTTCAAAAACGGTTACAGACCAGTACGGATTCAATCGGAAAATCATACAACAGCTTCCCGATGTCATAAATTTGCTAACGAATGTCTACAACAAATGCACTTCCTGACGGTTTGGAAATTTCCTTCCCTCATGCTTTCCAAATTTCATTTTGACCTAAGGACTCCCTCTTTAAATGAGACCCTCAATAATTAACGATTAAGTCTTTAACAAGTAGTAACATACTTGGGAACCCTTTTAAGTAAACCTCTAAATTGACTTTTGGACTTACAAAAAACGCTAGATAGAATACACAACCTTGCAAAGGTACGGAATGTCCTGCGGGATCGAATAAGAGGTTGAACCCCAAAACCTTACAACACACACACACACACACACACACACACAACACACATCAAACACAATAACATATATATATATATATATATATATATATATATATATATATATATATATATATATACACACACACATACACTCACGCGCACACGTACGCACTCACGCACGTACGCACACACCGCGTGCTCATACGCAAGCACAAGTTCTCTCACACCACAGCACGCACGCAACCATCCAACACACAGCACACGCATACACACACGCGCGCACACACACACACACACACTCACACACACACACACACACACACACATACACAAACACACACACACACACTCATACACACATACACACACACTCACACACGCACGCACACGCACGCGCAAGCACAAGTTCTTACACACCCACATACACACGCATGCACGCATACGCACACACACGCACGCACACCCAATCCATTAAGCATTATTTACAGTAACAAGCACGATTCGTCAGAAGTTCTAAAAATAAGTACATACCTCTTTCTCACTAAGAAAGAAACGCCCTGCGTCATCAGTTTATGCATCTACATGTCCAAGTTGCTATGCCACCATCTCATATGAAAAAGTAACTTACTGAAGGTGCATTTGGCATAATCGGCATATGCTGTGTAATGGTTTAATTCAGTAAAAAGAGAAAAGGCGATAAGTACGCCCATAATTTCAAAAATGAAATGTAATGATATGATATTTTTGAAAGGTATTATTCCAAATGTGTGAATTCTTTTTATCAATTTTATTTATGGCCCTAGGAAGGACCGATTGTGCAATAATGCCCACTTAAGTAGGTATTAAGTAGGCATCAAGTACCTATTTAGTGCCTGCCTAAATGCTCGAATTGTATCCCATCGGCCTCGATGCATTGTTGGAGCCGCTCATGCGTGGACATTACAGCAGCTTCAACTTCTGCTCTTGACACGCTACGAATGCCTCTCGAATTCGTACTTTCATGTCGTCTCTCGTTGTTGGTGGAGTTTCGTAAACAATATCTTTTAACCGACCCCATAGATAAAAGGTTAAGTCTGGGGATCGGGGTGATCAGGGAAATAGACTTGCTCGTCCAATTCACCTCTGGTGATATATTAAATTTAAGTGTTTTTGCACATTTATTGAAAAATGTGCTGGGCAACCATCTAGTTGTAAAAACATATTCTGCCGTAATTGCAAGAGCACATCTTCTAATAAAATAGGCAACTGGTTTACCAGAAAATCAAGAAACACGGCACAACTTAGTGGTTCATCAAAGAAATATCCTTCCAGGATGCCACACCACACATTAACACTCCAACGACCTTGATGTTGGACCTCGTGCAACCAGTGAGGATTGGTGTCAGACCAATAATGCATATTATGCAAATTAACGTTTCCTTTACTTTTAAAAGTGGCCTCATCCGTCCAAAGAATTTCTGATAAAAATCCTCTATTTTCCCTGACCATGCCCAACATCCAATGACAGTAGTATAGCTATAGCGGTTCTGGGCCACTTTTCTACTATACTTTTTCTACGAGTGTTTCTGCTCAAGGTCATCACATTGCCTACGTCCAAGTACACGGTTTATCAAGGTCATCATCTTCAAGGTCACCTCGGCCACGTGGTAGGTACACAGCTGTATCCTCAAAGTCATTGCCCTCAGTCTCAAGCAAGTCTATGCATGTTTCAAAGCCACGCCTCCCAGTGCCCTCAAGTGGTCTAAACAGGTGGCCGTTCCCCTAAACAGGTAGCCGTTTCCTAAAAACAGGTAGCCGTTTCCTATAAACAGGTAGCCGTTTCCTAAAACAGGGGTCCGTTTCCCAAAACAGATAGCTGTTTCGCAACCGTTTCTCCCATAGGAGAATGCGATCTATTGTTCAGGTCGAGTTAATACATCCCAATTCTAGGAAATCAAGAACAAAGACGATGCATTGTTCAAGCCGACGGTTCAAAGATATGCTTACAATTTTCAAGGTGAGAGAACAAAGACGATTCATTGTTCTGGTTGAGTTATAAAAATAGATTGTTATCTAAATACATCTCAATTCTGGAAATCAAGCACAAAAGGCGGTACATTGTCAACGCTTCAAAGTCTATGCTTATCATTTTCAAGGCCACATGAGAGAACAAAGACGATCTATTGTTATGGATGAGTCATAGCTTCTAAAATTCTGAAATCAAGAACAAAGATGATGCATTGTCGACGGTTCAAAGTCTATGCTTACAATTTTCAAGGTCACACCTTTGAGAAATGAACAAACACGATCTATTGTTCTGGTTGATTTATAAAATAGATTCTGAATACATCTCTTTCAAGAACAAAGGTGATCCATTGTCAACGCTTCAAAGTCTATGCTTACAATTTTCAAGGTGAGAGAACAAAGACGATTCATTGCTGAGTCGTAGCTTCGGAAAAGGTGATCCGAACTTATCCGACCTTACCGAACTTATCTCTATATAAGTAGATAAAGAACAGTCCACGTCAGTCGATACATTACAATCGTCACAACAACAAATTACCTAAAGTAAAAGCAACTATTATTACTTAATCACTAGTGTGTGCATCATATTTTACAATCGTGACTAGAAGTTTTATTGTAAACCGGAGCAATTTGTTAAACGTAAAGAGTAACTATTATTGCTTAATCTGTCTGTGCATCATATTTTTACAATCGCGACTAGAACCGTTGTGAAGAGCAATTTGTTAAAGTTCATTGTTACGTGTGTGCTTCATATTGCTAGCTATGAGTATGCCAAGTAGTAGTGAGATGGTTAATTTAACAAAGCGCATTGTTCCTTATTGAAAACAAAAAGGAATTTGCCAGGCACATCCGTATAGTTAACACCAATATCAAGCTATTGCAAGATATAATTAAACATAAAATTTATTATGAGACCAATGAAAGCTTGCTTAAGCTTGAGAACAATTTAGCATTGCTCAAGTGCTATCTGGTTAGATTGAGACGGTTAAAGAACGCTTCAGGAAAGTTGGTAGTGGAATTGTCAATAAAAAAGTATGCATGAATTACGTTGGTACCCCTAGACTCATGTTTCAATGGTAGGTTGTTAACAGGAATTATAATCAATATGTCAAACATTAAGGACCCTTTGATATTTTTACTAAACACATATAATAGTTTTGCACGTAAGGTGAAATTAATGTTAAGGCAATCTATGCTAAAGGTAAATGTGGTCTTAGGCTGTAATTTCATGCAACCCCAAAATCATAGTATTGAGTTGAAGACTTTTGCCACAAAAAATTGCGTTATTGATATTTCAACCAATATACGTGTCTGGTACAATGAAAACGTGTATGATAAGTTACGGATAAAATTAGAGGAGTTTTCCGAAAGGGATTCCGGTTGGGCAGTACATGAAGTCTTACATTTAAAAGTGAATATTAATAGCTATGTCCCATTTAGAGGCGGTGATTCAACCTATGTTAAAGTTCCACACTTCATAGAAGTAAAGCATGCTGTTGTTAATGTTAAAAATAACGATGAGTATTGCTTCCTGTGGGCCGTTGTTTCGGCATTATATCCCGTTTCACAGCATTCATATCGGACTTCTAGTTATCCTCATTTTAGAGATGTTTTGAAGTATGATTCAATTCACTTCCCCATTCAGCTGGATGATGTAAAAATTTGAGAAACTAAACAACCTCGCAATTAATTTGTACTGCATAAATGGTAAAAAAGTTGTACCCTTTGTATTGAGTAATCAGCAAAGCGATAAAGAACCCATAAATCTTTTAATACTTTCTGATCAGACCGCGGATAACACTGTATACCATTTCACATGGATTAAAAATATGTCAGCTTTATTTTCAAAACAGATATCAATTATGAGGGCAAGAAATTTATTTGTTACCGATGCTTGAACAATTTTCTTCAGATCGCCTTCTACAAAACATACCACTCACTGTCAGCAACTTAATCAATGCTCTACTAGGCTGCCTACCGAAGCGGAAATGAATTTACAGTTCAAAATTTCGCATTCAAGAAAAGGTGCCATTTGTCATTTATGCCGATTTAGAAAGTATTTTAGAAGTGTGCAAATGGTATCGAAGGTAATACTCTATTTCACTCCAAACACACACCTTTCAGTATTGCTTACTATTTGAAGTGTTCATATGATGATTCTTTATCTCGATTTAGGCTTTATAGAGGAAAGGATTGCATTCAATGGTTTGTTAACGAGCTTCAAAGTATTGCACATTGGGCTACCGAAATAATCAATCAAATTATTCCAATGGGTACTTTAAGTCTCAGTCAGGTTGAGCAATTTGAAAGCGCCACGATTTGTCACATTTGTCGAAAACCATTTACTAATTCTGATATAAAAGTTAGAGACCATAATCATCTTACAGGAGCATTTCGGGGCAGCGCACCAGGCATGTAACCTAAACTATACAGACACCCACATTCTACCAGTTGTGTTCCATAATTTATCAGGTTATGATTCTCATTTCATCATTAGAGAATTGGCTAGTGTTCCCGGTTTGATTTCACTGCTACCCATAAACAAAGAAAGATATATCTCTTTTACGAAGGTAATAGAAGGCACCAAAATTAAGTTTAGATTTATTGACTCTTTCAGATTTATGAGCAGTAGTATTGAAAAGTTGTCAGACTATTTGGAGGATAGTAAAAATTATTTCCACGCTAGTTGCAACAATGATGAGGAATTTTCTCTAGTAGTTCGCAAAGGTGTGTTTCCTTATGAGTATATTGATACGTGGGATAAATTGAATGAGACCACGCTTCCTCCTAAAGAAGCATTTTCAGTCATCTTAACAATGAGGGAATCAGTGATGAGAGTTTTGCGCATGCGGTTAACGTTGGAACAAATTTAGTATTAAATCGTTAGGAGTACTCATTTGTATCTAAAACAGACGTTCTACTTTTAGCAGATATTTTCGAGAACTTTCGGCAAACTTGTATAAGTACTTAGAGCTTGATCCTCTGCACTATTATACAGCTCCCGGTTTAGCATTCGATGCTATGCTTAAAATTACACAAGTAAAGTTAGAATTATTTACAGACATTGATATGCTAATGTTTATTGAAAGAGGATTAGAGGTGGTGTAGCTCAATGTTCAAATCGGTATGCTAAAGCTAACAATAAGTACATGGGGAAAAATTTGATCCCACCTCCGAAAGTGTGTATTTAATGTACTACGACGTGAATAATTTATATGGAGCCGCCATGTCAGAATTTCTACCATTTGGCGATTTTTCTTTTATTGATGAAGCTAATTTTGAAAGTTTAGATTTAATAAACCATCCTGATGATTCGGAAATTGGTTATATAGTCGAGTGTGATTTAGACTATCCTATAGAATTACATGAGAGTCACAGTGATCTACCCTGGCACCCGAACATATGGTTCCACCACGCCTGATTCCAAAATGAAAAAATTACTGCTTACCTTGTATCCAAAACGTAATTATGTAATTCATTACAGAAATTTAAAAGTATATTTAAAATATGGATTGAAGTTGGTAAAAGTACACCGTATATTACGTTTTAAACAGTCCCCATGGTTAAAAAAATATATAGATTTAAATACAATGCGTCAGCAATCTCAAAATGAATTCGATAAAATTTCTATAAATTAATGATTAATAGTGTTTTCGGAAGCTGATGGAAAATGTACGTAAGCATAAGGACATACGACTAGTAACGAAATGGGAGGGTCGCTATGGTGCTCGTGCTTACATATCAAAACCAAATTTTCATAGTTGTACAATATTTGACAATGATATGCTTATCATTCAAATGAATAAGCTTGAAGTATATTTCAATAAACCTATATGCAGGATTCAGTGTTTTAGACGTTTCAAAAACTTTTTATATAATTTTCATTACTTACAGCTACCCAAGTTCCATAATGTGCTAAGCTCTTGTACACGGATACGGATAGTCTCATATACGCCTTTTCGGTTCCCGATATCTATGAATGTATTAAAGAGGACATTGATAAATTCGATACATCTGATTATAGTCCGACAACATCTTTGGACTCCCATTAGTAAATAAAAGGTCCCTGGCTTAATGAAAGATGAAAATCATGGCAAAATTATGGTTGAATTTGTAGGACTTCGCGCGAAAATGTATGCTTACGCGGTTGATGAAAAGGTTGTAAAAAAATCAAAGGGTTCTACGCAAGCAAGCGTGAGGCAGATCACGATTAATGATTATAAACAGGTTCTGTTTGATGGTGGCGTAATAAGGCGCTATCAACATCTCATAAGATCAAAGAAACATGATGTGTTTACCATTAAACAAAATAAAGTCATACTCAATCCTTATGACGATAAACGCTTAGTCAATTTTGATTTCACTGATACTAGACCCTGGGGGTACAACTTTCAGTAAGCAATAAGCAGGAAGAACTGCAGTAGTGATCAAATCTACAGAAAGTACCTGAAGCGTTCTTTGCCCTCCCGGAAGCTATACATTTATATTGAATATATTGCAACATATTCGGATGAGTGTTTTATCTGGTGTAAACTCAAAGTGTGCAAATGAAGTAATTATTAATACATTATTTGATAGAAAAATTAGCTTAGACAATACTGTTAAAAGTTTTACGAAATTGTGACCGATAAAGGTTCGTTAACCTTTAATGATATAGATAGGATTTTAATGACATGAATTTACCTTAAAATGTACATATACAAGTTATTATGGGGTGATTCATTGTGTGTGTACAAATGTTAGCGTACAATATATTGTTTATAAAGACACTTTCTATAAGTGAATGTATCGATACAGCAATATGCTAATTGCAAGTACCTCGCTATTTTAATTAAATATTATTAGAACAAAACATTACATATAAGTTTCAACCATGGGAAAATGAGGAGCACCACAAATTGGATTTTGGATAACATTTAGAAAGGTGAAACAAATTCCTGCTTGGGATGGACATGTGGACCAGATTCTGGAATGTGGCAATCCAGTAGTTTAAACAATTATAGAAATACTTTAGGTTTACTAATAAAATGATGTAATATTTAAAAAAAAAATAAAAAAATAAAATACAATTATAATTTTTTATGTGGTTTTAATTCATCTGAAAGTTACAAACAATTCCTATAACTATATATTATAAACTAAATCGTCAATATTGATCCATGATCTTTCTTGAGGGTTTGTGCAATTCATTGACGAGTTGTAATTTGGATATGGTCCACAATTTCTTTAAGTTGACTCGGAATAGGAAAAAATGAGTGTGGTCTCCAAGAAATTTTCAAGACCATATGTCCTACAGGCCGATCTTACCCGACATCGTCCGATCGAAATGTAGTCGAAACCTGCAGGACCAATTCTAAACGAGTCATGGAAACAAGAAGAATGATAGGCTAATATCATGGTTATTGACTAAATTGTAATAAAATCGTGGGCTCATACAATAGTCATCCAGGGTGTTTCTCTAAATACAGATAACCGTTTCCCAAAACCGATGGCTGTTTCTCAACACAGGCTAAACTGAACTAGATCAAAACCTAAACATCTGGTCATGAGGGGGTTAGAAATCCCAATTCGTGGGAAGGTTCAAGTACAATCTGAAAGTAGTTTATATTATAGAAAAAAGCTAATCACCTACTTTGGGGTAGTACTGATAGGTGGTAGTTTCTATAAATCCCATACTTTTGGGCTAAAGGGTAGCTTTTCAATGGGCTTATCATCTAGGGGTGCAATTCTGACCCCGAGAAAATAATGAATTCTGCACCGCTTTTGAGAAGAGGATGATTATGTTTGAAAAAAGCTGGAATAAGTAGTGTTGGAAACCCTGATTGTTAGGGTTTAAAAGTCCTCATTTTGTGTGTGTGTGTGTGTGTGTGTGCACAGTATACTCTTGATTAGCAGCAATGATGAAAGTAGTAGTATGTAAGAGAAAGTACAGAAAAGCAGTAAGTGTGGAGGAGCGAAAGAAGAGGTTGGAGACGTTAATAAACAAGTAAAAGCAATAAAACTCGATTTGGAGTATTATATAGTAAAACAAAATGATGAAGCTGCGTATTAGCAATATGTAAAATAGTGTAGTAAAACATGAAATTTTGGGAAGGATGAGTTTAAATACATATTTTAAAGAAAAGAAAATTTAAAACGCTGCTGTGTGTTGTTATAAGTATCTCACAATTGTATTAGGTTTAAGTAACTGTATCATTAAAAATAAAGACTTTAAGCGTTGTGAATATGTTGTTCTTTTAAGTAGACGTAGCACTAGTTTTACGTATTCTCTTCTATAAAGGAAGGATGAGTTTAAATACATATTTTAAAGAAGAAGAAAATTTAAAACGCTGCTGTGTGTTGTTATAAGTATCTCACAATTGTATTAGGTTTAAGTAACTGTATCATTAAAAATAAAGACTTTAAGCGTTGTGAATATGTTGTTCTTTTAAGTAGACGTAGCACTAGTTTTCGGTATTCTCTTCTATAACCCATAATGGTTCCTTATTGGTTATGCATATCTAGGTGGTTCGATAAACGTAAATTTTATCCGATATCCACCTTTGAAATCTCCCATAAAATGGAACCCCTGCCGTACGTTGGGCCTTAAAGAGGTGAAATTGGCCTATATACAACATATAAAGAAGATTTATTGGAAAAGATCAATGACGGTAAAATGATCCTAAATAAAAAGCAATTTACTGGTTTTAATGCAGATCGTTATTGTTTTAATCATTAAATGATATTTATGCATACGTCAACTAGAATTTATTAGTAAAGCGTTATAATGAAAATACAATGACTTTCCTTTGTATAAGGGAGAGCGAATTTAATGCGATGGAAAATGGTGGCAGGTAAATATACTTTAAATAATTTTTTCAATTTGAATTTCGTTTCTTAGCATTACCACCCTCAACACGGCAGGTGTAGTGTATCAAAATGAAGCTAGTGGTGGTATACGTTTTATGTGTGGTAAAAACAGTGCATAGTAGTTAGTATAGGACCGGTTCTGGACCAGTTCAAGGCCACATTTTTTTTTCCACATTTTTTTAGTTCTGAGAATTTTTGAACTGCTATATTTTGCGCTCTAATATATTAGGCCTATATACGAAAATTCAGAATTTTTGAGTAAAGGACTAGTGATTTAGAAATAAATATAGATATAAATTTATAAATGTACACAAGTTTCAACCTTTTACACACACACATACACATATAAAAATGCTGACTTATACATTTCGTAGTAGGTATACTAGACCGATTCTGGACCAGTTCAAGGTCGCTCGCCCTCTGGTGGTGAAAAACGTAAGCTTTTCACATTTTTTGGAATTTGAAACTGCTATGTGTTGCGCTGTTCTTTGTTTAGTATACATGCAAAAAATTGGAATTTTTGGGTAAAGGACTAAAGTGTTATGATTTATTCATTTGTGCAAGTTTCAACTTTTCTGTACATACTTTGTTGTTAATAATTGAAATTTTTTTTTCACATTTTTTTTTTTTTTTAGTTTCGAGAATTTTTGGATTGCTATCTTTTGCGCTCTTATCTGTTTAGTTCACATGCCAAAAATTGGAATTTTTGGGTAAAGGATTAGTGATTTATAAATAAATATAAATATAAATGTACGCAATATTCAACCTTTAATGACACATAAAACTTATATTACAAAGAAAGAAAAAGGTGAATAACATTATCCTGTTACATGAAATGTATAAGTCAGCAAAAATTTTTATGTGTGTATTTTAAAATAAATAAATATACTCTTTTTATCATATCAGATTAATTTTTAACTCAAAAATTTTGAATTTTTGTATATAAGCTGAATAACTAACAGCGCAAAGGATAGCAGTAAAATAAATTCAGAATTTAAAAAATTTCAAAACAATTAGTCTTGTGAAAATAGTACATAAAGGTTGAATATTGCGTACATTTATATTTATATTTATTTATAAATCACTAATCCTTTACCCAAAAATTCCAATTTTGGCATGTGAACTAAACAGATAAGAGCGCAAAGATAGCAATCCAAAAATTCTCGAAACTAAAAAAAAAAAATGTGAAAAAAAAAATTTCAATTATCATTAACAACAAAGTATGTACAGAAAAGTTGAGAACTTGCACAAATGAATAAATCATAACACTTTAGTCCTTTACCCAAAAATTCCAATTTTTGCATGTATACTAAACAAAGAACAGCGCAACACATAGCAGTTTCAAATTCCAAAAATGTGAAAAGCTTACGTTTTTCACCACCAGAGGGCGAGCGACCTTGAACTGGTCCAGAATCGGTCTAGTATACCTACTACGAAATGTATAAGTCAGCATTTTTATATGTGTATGTGTGTGTGTAAAAGGTTGAAACTTGTGTACATTTATAAATTTATATCTATATTTATTTCTAAATCACTAGTCCTTTACTCAAAAATTCTGAATTTTCGTATATAGGCCTAATATATTAGAGCGCAAAATATAGCAGTTCAAAAATTCTCAGAACTAAAAAAATGTGGAAAAAAAAATGTGGCCTTGAACTGGTCCAGAACCGGTCCTATACTAACTACTATGCACTGTTTTTACCACACATAAAACGTATACCACCACTAGCTTCATTTTGATACACTACACCTGCCGTGTTGAGGGTGGTAATGCTAAGAAACGAAATTCAAATTGAAAAAATTATTTAAAGTATATTTACCTGCCACCATTTTCCATCGCATTAAATTCGCTCTCCCTTATACAAAGGAAAGTCATTGTATTTTTCATTATAACGCTTTACTAATAAATTCTAGTTGACGTATGCATAAATATCATTTAATGATTAAAAACAATAACGATCTGCATTAAAACCAGTAAATTGCTTTTTATTTAGGGATCATTTTACCGTCATTGATCTTTTCCAATAAATCTTCTTTTATATGTTGTATATAGGCCAATTTCACCTCTTTAAGGCCCAACGTACGGCAGGGGTTCCATTTCCTTATGGGAGATTTCGGTAAAGGTGGATATCGGATAAAATTTACGTTTATCGAACCACGCCTAGATATGCATAACCAATAAGGAACCATTATGGGTTATAGAAGAGAATACCGAAAACTAGTGCTACGTCTACTTAAAGAACAACATATTCACAACGCTTAAAGTCTTTATTTTTTAATGATACAGTTACTTAAACCTAATACAATTGTGAGATACTTATAACAACACACAGCAGCGTTTTAAATTTTCTTCTTCTTTAAAATATGTATTTAAACTCATCCTTCCTTTATAGAGAATACCGAAAACTAGTGCTACGTCTACTTAAAGAACAACATATTCACAACGCTTAAAGTCTTTATTTTTAATGATACAGTTACTTAAACCTAATACAATTGTGAGATACTTATAACAACACACAGCAGCGTTTTAAATTTTCTTCTTCTTTAAAATATGTATTTAAACTCATCCTTCCCAAAATTTCATGTTTTACTACACTATTTTACATATTGCTAATACGCAGCTTCATCATTACTATATAATACTCCAAATCGAGTTTTATTGCTTTTACTTGCTTTATTAACGTCTCCAACCTCTTCTTTCGCTCCTCCACACTTACTGCTTTTTCTGTACTTTCTACCTTACATACTACTACTTTCATCATTGCTGCTAATCAAGAGTATACTGTGCACACACACACTACACACACACACACAATGAGGACTTTTAAACCCTAACAATCAGGGTTTCCAACACTACTTCTTATTCCAGCTTTTTTCAAACATAATCATCCTTCTTCTCAAAAGCGGTGCAGAATTCATTATTTTTCTCGGGGTCAGAATTGCACCCCTAGATGATAAGCCCATTGAAAAGCTACCCTTTAGCCCAAAAGTATGGGATTTATAGAAACTACCACCTATCAGTATTACCCCCAAAGTAGGTGATTAGCTTTTTTCTATAATATAAAACTACTTTCAGATTGTACTTGAACCTTCCCACGAATTGGGATTTCTAACCCCCTCATGACCAGATGTTTAGGTTTTGATCTAGTTCAGTTTAGCCTGTGTTGAGAAACAGCCATCGGTTTTGGGAAACGGTTATCTGTATTTAGAGAAACACCCTGGATGACTATTGTATGAGCCCACGCTTTTTATTACAATTTAGTCAATAACCATGATATTAGCCTATCATTCTTCTTGTTTCCATGACTCGTTTAGAATTGGTCCTGCAGGTTTCGACTACATTTCGATCGGACGATGTCGGGTAAGATCGGCCTGTAGGACATATGGTCTTGAAAATTTCTTGGAGACCACACTCATTTTTTCCTATTCCGAGTCAACTTAAAGAAATTGTGGACCATATCCAAATTACAACTCGTCAATGAATTGCACAAACCCTCAAGAAAGATCATGGATCAATATTGACGATTTAGTTTATAATATATAGTTATAGGAATTGTTTGTAACTTTCAGATGAATTAAAACCACATAAAAATTATAATTGTATTTTATTTTTTATTTTTTTTTAAATATTACATCATTTTATATAGTAAACCTAAAGTATTTCTATAATTGTTTAAACTACTGGATTGCCACATTCCAGAATCTGGTCCACATGTCCATCCCAAGCAGGAATTTGTTTCACCTTTCTAAATGTTATCCAAAATCCAATTTGTGGTGCTCCTCATTTTCCCATGGTTGAAACTTATATGTAATGTTTTGTTCTAATAATACTTTAATTAAAATAGCGAGGTACTTGTAATTAGCATATGCTGCTGTATCGATACATTCACTTATAGAAAGTGTCTTTATAAACAATATATTGTACGCTAACATTTGTACACACACAATGAATCACCCATAATAACTTGTATATGTACATTTTAAGGTAAATTCATGTCATCTAAAATCCTATCTATATCATTAAAGGTTAACGAACCTTTATCGGTACACAATTTCGTAAAACTTTTAACAGTATTGTCTAAGCTAATTTTTCTATCAAATAATGTATTAATAATTACTTCATTTGCACACTTTGAGTTTACACCAGATAAAACACTCATCCGGAATATGTTGCAATATATTCAATATAAATGTATAGCTTCCTGGGAGGGCAAAGAACGCTTCAGGTACTTTCTGTAGATTTGATCACTACTGCAGTTCTTCCTGCTTATTGCTTACTGAAAGTTGTACCCCCAGGGTCTAGTATCAGTGAAATCAAAATTGACTAAGCGTTTATCGTCATAAGGATTGAGTATGACTTTATTTTGTTTAATGGTAAACACATCATGTTTCTTTGATCTTATGAGATGTTGATAGCGCCTTATTACGCCACCATCAAACAGAACCTGTTTATAATCATTAATCGTGATCTGCCTCACGCTTGCTTGCGTAGAACCCTTTGATTTTTTTACAACCTTTTCATCAACCGCGTAAGCATACATTTTCGCGCGAAGTCCTACAAATTCAACCATAATTTCGCCATGATTTTCATCTTTCATTAAGCCAGGGACCTTTTATTTACTAATGAGAGTCCACAGATGTTGTCGGGACTATAATCAGATGTATCGAATTTATCAATGTCCTCTTTAATACATTCATAGATATCGGGAACCGAAAAGGCGTATATGAGACTATCCGTATCCGTGTACAAGAGCTTAGCACTATTATGGAACTTGGGTAGCTGTAACCGTAATGAAAATTATATAAAAAGTTTTGAAACGTCTAAAACACTGAATCCTGCATATATAGGTTTATTGAAATATACTTCAAGCTTATTCATTTGAATGATAAGCATATCATTGTCAAATATTGTACAACTATGAAAATTTGGTTTTGATATGTAAGCACGAGCACCATAGCGACCCTCCCATTTCGTTACTAGTCGTATGTCCTTATGCTTACGTACATTTTCCATCAGCTTCCGAAAACACTATTAATCATTAATTTATAGAAATTTTATCGAATTCATTTTGAGATTGCTGACGCATGGCTGTATTTAAATCTATATATTTTTTTAACCATGGGGACTGTTTAAAACGTAATATACGGTGTACTTTTACCAACTTCAATCCATATTTTAAATATACTTTTAAATTTCTGTAATGAATTACATAATTACGTTTTGGATACAAGGTAAGCAGTAATTTTTCATTTTGGAATCAGGCGTGGGTGGAACCATATGTTCGGGTGCCAGCGGTAGATCACTGTGACTCTCATGTAATTCTATAGGATAGTCTAAATCACACTCGACTATATAACCAATTTCCGAATCATCAGGATGGTTTATTAAATCTAAACTTTCAAAATTAGCTTCATCAATAAAAGAAAAATCGCCAAATGGTAGAAATTCTGACATGGCGGCTCCATATAAATTATTCACGTCGTAGTACATTAAATACACACTTTCGGAGGTGGGATCAAATTTTTCCCCCATGTACTTATTGTTAGCTTTAGCATACCGATTTGAACATTGAGCTACACCACCTCTAATCCCTCTTTCAATAAACATTAGCATATCAATGTCTGTAAATAATTCTAACTTTACTTGTGTAATTTTAAGCATAGCATCGAATGCTAAACCGGGAGCTGTATAATAGTGCAGAGGATCAAGCTCGTAAGTACTTATACAAGTTTGCCGAAAGTTCTCGAAAATATCTGCTAAAAGTAGAACGTCTGTTTTAGATACAAATCCGAGTACTCCCTAACGATTTAATACTAAATTTGTTCCAACGTTAACCGCATGCGCAAAACTCTCATCACTGATTCCCTCATTGTTAAGATGACTGAAAATGCTTCTTTAGGAGGAAGCGTGGTCTCATTCAATTTATCCCACGTATCAATATACTCATAAGGAAACACACCTTTGCGAACTACTAGAGAAAATTCCTCATCATTGTTGCAACTAGCGTGGAAATAATTTTTTACTATCCTCCAAATAGTCTGACAACTTTTCAATACTACTGCTCATAAATCTGAAAGAGTCAATAAATCTAAACTTAATTTTGGTGCCTTCCATTACCTTCGTAAAAGAGATATATCTTTCTTTGTTTATGGGTAGCAGTGAAATCAAACCGGGAACACTAGCCAATTCTCTAATGATGAAATGAGAATCATAACCTGATAAATTATGGAACACAACTGGCAGAATGTGAGTCTGTATAGTTTAGGTTACATACCTGGTGCGCTGCCCCGAAATGCTCCTGTAAGATGATTATGGTCTCTAACTTTTATATCAGAATTAGTAAATGGTTTTCGACAAATGTGACAAATCGTGGCGCTTTCAAATTGCTCAACCTGACTGAGACTTAAAGTACCCATTGGAATAATTTGATTGATTATTTCGGTAGCCCAATGTGCAATACTTTGAAGCTCGTTAACAAACCATTGAATGCAATCCTTTTCTCTATAAAGCCTAAATCGAGATAAAGAATCATCATATGAACACTTCAAATAGTAAGCAATACTGAAAGGTGTGTGTTTGAGTGAAATAGAGTATTACCTTCGATACCATTTGCACACTTCTCTAAAATACTTTCTAAATCGGCATAAATGACAAATGGCACCTTTTCTTGGAATGCGAAATTTTGAACTGTAAATTCATTTCCGCTTCGGTAGGCAGCCTAGTAGAGCATTGATTAAGTTGCTGACAGTGAGTGGTATGTTTTGTAGAAGGCGATCTGAAGAAAAATTGTTCAAGCATCGGTAACATATAAATTTCTTGCCCTCATAATTCGATATCTGTTTTGAAAATAAAGCTGACATATTTTTAATCCATGTGAAATGGTATACAGTGTTATCCCGGTCTGATCAGAAAGTATTAAAAGATTTATGGGTTCTTTATCGCTTTGCTGATTACTCAATACAAAGGGTACAACTTTTTACCATTTATGCAGTACAAATTAATTGCGAGGTTGTTTAGTTTCTCAAATTTTTACATCATCCAGCTGAATGGGAAGTGAATTGAATCATACTTCAAAACATCTCTAAAATGAGGATAACTAGAAGTCCGATATGAATGCTGTGAAACGGGATATAATGCCGAAACAACGGCCCACAGGAAGCAATACTCATCGTTATTTTAACATTAACAACAGCATGCTTTACTTCTATGAAGTGTGGAACTTTAACATAGGTTGAATCACCGCCTCTAAATGGGACATAGCTATTAATATTCACTTTTAAATGTAAGACTTCATGTACTGCCCAACCGGAATCCCTTTCGGAAAACTCCTCTAATTTTATCCGTAACTTATCATACACGTTTTCATTGTACCAGACACGTATATTGGTTGAAATATCAATAACGCAATTTTTTGTGGCAAAAGTCTTCAACTCAATACTATGATTTTGGGGTTGCATGAAATTACAGCCTAAGACCACATTTACCTTTAGCATAGATTGCCTTAACATTAATTTCACCTTACGTGCAAAACTATTATATGTGTTTAGTAAAAATATCAAAGGGTCCTTAATGTTTGACATATTGATTATAATTCCTGTTAACAACCTACCATTGAAACATGAGTCTAGGGGGTACCAACGTAATTCATGCATACCTTTTTATTGACAATTCCACTACCAACTTTCCTGAAGCGTTCTTTAACCGTCTCAATCTAACCAGATAGCACTTGAGCAATGCTAAATTGTCTCAAGCTTAAGCAAGCTTTCATTGGTCTCATAATAAATTTTATGTTTAATTATATCTTGCAATAGCTTGATATTGGTGTTAACTATACGGATGTGCCTGGCAAATTCCTTTTTTGTTTTCAATAAGGGAACAATGCGCTTTGTTAAATTAACCACTCACTACTACTTGGCATACTCATAGCTAGCAATATGAAGCACACACGTAACAATGAACTTTTAACAAATTGCTCTTCACAACGGTTCTAGTCGCGATTGTAAAAATATGATGCACAGACAGATTAAGCAATAATAGTTACTCTTTACGTTTAACAAATTGCTCTCCGGTTTACAATAAAACTTCTAGTCACGATTGTAAAAATATGATGCACACACTAGTGATTAAGTAATAATAGTTGCTTTTTACTTTAGGTAATTTGTTGTTGTGACGATTGTAATGTATCGACTGACGTGGGACTGTTCTTTATCTACTTATATAGAGATAAGTTCGGGTAAGGTCGGATAAGTTCGGATCACCTTTTCCGAAGCTACGACTCAGCAATGAATCGTCTTTGTTCTCTCACCTTGAAAATTGTAAGCATAGACTTTGAAGCGTTGACAATGGATCACCTTTGTTCTTGAAAGAGATGTATTCAGAATCTATTTTTATAAATCAACCAGAACAATAGATCGTGTTTGTTCATTTCTCAAAGGTGTGACCTTGAAAATTGTAAGCATAGACTTTGAACCGTCGACAATGCATCATCTTTGTTCTTGATTTCAGAATTTTAGAAGCTATGACTCATCCATAACAATAGATCGTCTTTGTTCTCTCATGTGGCCTTGAAAATGATAAGCATAGACTTTGAAGCGTTGACAATGTACCGCCTTTGTGCTTGATTTCCTAGAATTGAGATGTATTTAGATAACAATCTATTTTTTATAACTCAACCAGAACAATGAATCGTCTTTGTTCTCTCACCTTGAAAATTGTAAGCATATACTTTGAACCGTCGGCTTGAACAATGCATCGTCTTTGTTCTTGATTTCCTAGAATTGGGATGTATTAACTCGACCTGAACAATAGATCGCATTCTCCTATGGGAGAAACGGTTGCGAAACAGCTATCTGTTTTGGGAAACGGACCCCCTGTTTTAGGAAACGGCTACCTGTTTATAGGAAACGGCTACCTGTTTTTAGGAAACGGCTACCTGTTTAGGGGAACGGCCACCTGTTTAGACCACTTGAGGGCACTGGGAGGCGTGGCTTTGAAACATGCATAGACTTGCTTGAGACTGAGGGCAATGACTTTGAGGATACAGCTGTGTACCTACCACGTGGCCGAGGTGACCTTGAAGATGATGACCTTGATAAACCGTGTACTTGGACGTAGGCAATGTGATGACCTTGAGCAGAAACACTCGTAGAAAAAGTATAGTAGAAAAGTGGCCCAGAACCGCTATAGCTATACTACTAATGACAATAATCTATCCGTCGGTCAAAGTCTTCGTTATGTAAGGCTTGGTGTAAAACCATATGATAGGGGTGCATTCTATAAATTTGAAATTACAAACACATTGTGAAACCTGTAAAGTAGTGTTAAGAACTTACCTATGATCCTTTAAAATGTTTTGAATAGTAGTTCGTGACATAT